>ML675649.1:7167394-7223456 GCA_007922155.1 Mesoclemmys tuberculata
CCCCCCCAGCTCCTCCCCTGCGCGGCAGGAAGGGAGGAGGGTGACATCAAGAGGCAAGAGCGGAATGACAATGAGATTGCAGCAAAAGCGGAGGGGAGGCGGCCGGGGTCCCTGCTCATCCCCCCCCCCCGGGCCCGCGGGCTCCCGGCTCTCTCGGGTCAGCGCCCCAGGGGGAGGCAGATACCCACGCTCCCCTGGCCCGGGGGCAGGCTGCATCAGCCAGAACCCTGATGGCTCCCTGGCTGACTCCCCCTGCGCCCCCAGTGCCTCCCCCAGCCCTTCCCTACCACTCTGCCTCTCCCTGCCCCCTGTACCTCTCCTGGGCCTTCCCTCCCCCTCTATGTCTCCCTCTGCCCCCTGGTCCTTTCCTCCCCCCTCTACTCCCCCCTGCCTCTCCTGGCCCTTTACTCCATCTCTGTGTTTCACCCTGGCCCTGCCCCCAGCTTTATCTCTCTTCCCCCCCTCCGTCTCAGCTCCCCATTGTCTAGCTTTCTCTTCTCACAACAGGGTCTGAAGTTTTTAAAAAAATGCCCCCCCTATTCCTTTTCAATATCAGCTTCCCAGCCCCAGCCTCCCAGTCCCATAGCCTAAGCACAGCTCTTCCCCCAGCCTTCATCTTCCTGTTGCTGACATCCTCCAAAGCAACCCTCAGCCAACGCCTGCCTCATCATAAGTGGCCCCCTGGCACTGCTTAAAGATGCAGATTAGCTTCCATTACAACCCCTGCTGTCAGATTGGGGGCGGGGGTGAAGCACCAACGCCTGGCCTGAAATTCTCCCTGCTGGGTCTCTGCTTGAAGGTGAGGTTTCGTTTGTGTGTGTGTGTGTCTCTGTTAATGTGCGCCGTGACTGCTTCATCAGGACATCATGAGCATCCGTTTAGCTAGTGCCAAGGATTTTAATGATGATTAACCAAATGGGGCAGTGACGTGAAGACCCACAGGCAGCTCTTTAACACACGCGCTGCCAAATACGAATGGAGAGGCATATTTTCTAAGGCCAGCTGGGTTCTGATGGGCTCCGACTCATCAAGGAAGGCTGCAGGCAGGAGATGGCTTGCCAAACGCTTCCAGATCATGAAATTTACATGCTGCATCCACAACTGTTTTGCAAGCCACCAGCGCTTCAAACCCAGAAGGCTGGGGCCTTGCCTATGCTGGGAATATTGGTTCTGGTGCAGTGCAACCCTAAAGTAGAGGTGCTGCACCCGTGCTATACGGGACTTGGATTGGTGCAGTTTATCCTGGTTTGTAACTGCAGGGCTGCATCGTCTCCCAGAGAGCCGTGCACAGAGAGGACCCTCTGCCCTTGGGACTGTGCAGAGGGAAAGGGTGCTAGGTCTCTGCGACACCATGTCCTCCCCGCCTCCTCCTTTACATCTCCTAGGGTCAATTTTGGGGAGGGAGGGGTAGAGATGGGATGGGCTAGGGCAGCAGTTCCCAAACATTGTCCCTGCATGACCCCTTTTTCACATATATTGCTTCCCAGGACCCCAGAGAGCATGAAGGACACCACCTGACTATGGCGTCCTCCATGCAGCATCACCTCACATGCAGGGTACCTGCAGGATCACGCTGCACGGAGGGGGCCATTTTGCTTTACAAAATGGCGTCCTCCTCACAACAGGACATCACCCATGCATGGCAAGCATGAGGTCATGCCTCGCACGTACGGTGCGTGTGAGGTCACGTTGTGCGGCGGGTGCCATTTGGTCCGCACGCTCGGGATGGTCTCGAGCCCATCTGCTGATGGAGTGACCCCACTGGGGGTTGTGACCAACAGTTTGGGAACCCCTAGATTAGGGGAAGGAGTGGGCAGGCCGGGGGAAGGGAATCTCTTCTAGGAAGAAGCCAGGGGCTCTCTGATATGCCAGTATGGGTCAGGCGTAACTGCTGTGGATCTCAGGGCAAAACCAGTGTCAGTGAGAAAAAAATCAAGACCTGGCTGGGCTGGACCTTTACAGTGATGAAATGAGGATCATTCCACGCTACAGGGATAGCTTACAAAACCCTATGCATAAGAGCATGGAAAACCAGGCCAAGATATTTACACATGGGTAGCTCTGAGGGTACAGAGCGACTCTAGGCTGTTGAGGTGAAAGCTGTGGGATGGAGTCCATCAGGGAGAGCTTTCCTCAAGGGTGAAATGCATGCCCAGGCAGAATGCCAAGGCTCTGTGCAGCAAAGTCCCCACTTAAGCCCTTAACATGAGGTTTAAGTGGTTCATAAGGGCCCTGGAGGTGGATGAAGCCTCTGCTCTGGGTTGAATTTCACCCTTAGAGAACTCAGATACAGGCAGGTTAGAGCTAAGGGGGCTGCGGGCAGAAGGGTGGGGGTATAGAGGGTGCTAGGAATGGGGTATCAGACAAGAGAAGGGAAGAGAGTAGCAAATAATGCACCTAGCCATAATCTGTCATTTGAGTTGTGTGATAGGAAAACCTAATATACATGGTGTTTCTGCATTCTGCTTGTCTGGATGAAACTATCATAAGCAGAAGCAAGGGACTCCAAGAGATTTCAAGGTGGCAGCAGGCGTGTTTCCGGTGTGAAGAGAGGCCTGTAGCGTTTAAGGGCAGAAGGGGGTCACCAGATCATCTAGTCTGACCACAGGCCGCTCAGCACCACCCCTACACCTAGTTCAACAACCAGAATTAGACCACAGCATTCCTGCCCACAGGACAGTAAACTGGGTGTGCCACAGGCAGCTAATGTTTGCTTCCAAGGGAAGAACGGCTGTTGGCAGAATTCGCCCCGCTCTTCCCGTTTCTAGGACACCTCTCACCATAGCTCCTAGGTGCCAATCTACCGTAGGCCAGCACATAGTGGTGTCAGGCCCTTGTCCCTGTCTTCCTTTGGCATCAATGGTGGGTTTCAGATTCAAGATGCTCCTTTGTCCACTTGTCAGTGCTGGGGTTTCGCCTGGATGATGGCGCGTACACAGAGCTTTCTCTTTCCCAGAGGCACACGGCTCTTCCCTGCCATGCAAATGAATGACTGCAGCGATCTTAGAGGTAAAGAAGCAGAACTTTAAAAACTCAAGGGTGAAGCTGATCCCCATTCAGAAAGCTGCGCGAGGGCCTATGAGATACTTATTCCCATGTGAAATGAGTGTAACGGACTGGGCCGTCACCCTAAAGGCCTGATTTAATGAGACTCCTACTGGAACTGAGGTCTACGTTTATATCCCGGAAGGTAAAATTCATATTGAGCAAGCCAACATATATAGAGTCAGAACAATTGGCAAGGAGCCACTGAATACATGGTTAAAATGACATCAGAGGGGTTTGCCTGAAGCTGCAGGTCTCAAGAGCCCTTTACACATGTCTTGGTCTCCTATCCCTGGCTAGACCTACTATACTCTATGGAAGGTTTTCCAGTTTCTTTCCATAGCTTCCCAAAGTCCTAGCTAAACAAACAGGATGGTCCTGTCAGACGTGATGCCAACACACTGACTCTGCGGGGAAATGGTGCCTGAACTCCTAACGAAAGGTGTTGGGAGGATGGCATACACTTAGGCACGTCATTTACCAATCCAGATCGCTTTTCGGACCTTTTCCAGCCCCGATTGACAAGAACCTTTTCTGTGTGCTTTTAAAAGTAAAGGTGCCGTGAATGTGCAGTCTTTTTTGTGTGTGCCTCTCTGTGCCTATTTTTGCATGTGCACGGTTGTAACTATGGAGCCAATCTTTGTAAAGGGCTTTAAGATCTGTGGATGATCAGTGCTAAAGAAGATGGTAGCATTATTATCGTACTATTCATCATAATCTCCTTGCTCTGTGTTTGTTTATATGACAGTAACACACAGACTCCAGTCAGGATTGGAGCCCCATTATGCTGGGTACAGCGCAAAGCCATGGAAAGATATGGTCCCTGCCATGAAGAATTTACAGTCGAATTGAAAATCAGACAGAAAAAGTAAGTGTGACAAACAACGGGGGGGAGGCCAAGGGCACCAGTGATAAACTCACATGGGCACATGCCATTGTTACAGCTCCTCTGAACTGGCTGAATCAACCTCACGTGACCATTTATAATGCTGCAGGAGCACCTGAAAAAGTAAGCCGCAGACCACTGCACATGCTGAGATGTGTCCTGCTTTCCAAACCCACAAGGGCTAATGCAGCAGCACATGTACTCACACGCAGGGGCATGGCAGCAGTTGCAGCCCCACGCACAACAGCTTGTGAGGAAGAAGGGAGCGGGCTGGGGAAGAGAGGGAGATTTACAGAACCAAGGGCCACCTGGTTGGCTAAGGAGGGGTCCCATCCATATAGGAGCAGACTGGATTAGACTAATGGTCCATCCAGTTCAATATCTGGTCTCTGATAGTGCCCAGCCCCAGATGCTTCAGAGGAAGATCTGAGGAACTCCTAGTGGTCAGTTATGCTCTATCCTGCCCGCAGGGGAAGTTTCTTTGTATCCCCCATCATTTAGTGGCTGGTTGATGCCCCTGCACAGGAGGGTTGATATCCCTTCTTTTAAAATATCCTATTAGTGTTCTCATTATCTGTAAAAATGTCTGATCCATTTCTGACTCCTACTAAGCTCTTGGCCTCAATGATATCCAGTGGCAGTGAGTTCCACAGGTTAATGTGTAATGAAATATTTCCTTTCATCAGCTTTAAATTAGTTACCTTTCAGCTTCACTGACCAAGCTCTTGCCTTACATTAGGAGAGGAGGTGAACAGGAGTGCTTGACTTACTTTCCCTCTCCCATCTCTCTGTCATGTCCCCTCTTACCCATCTCTTCTTGAAATTAAACAGGTCCAATATCTCCTCTTATGGAAGCTTTTCCAGGCCTCCGATCATTCCTTTTCCTGTCTCTGGACCCCATCTGTATGGCCAGAACAGTATTCCAGATAAGGATGGACTAACTATTCATTTGGATAACGGCACTATAATATTTTCCATACTACTTGCTGTCCCATTCCCTATGCACCCCACCATTGTGCTTGCTTTTTCTGAGTGCTCTTGAGACTATCGTTATTGCTGGAAGGTCAAACTCTGTTATCCTGGGTCTCCTCTTTATAGGAAGACGCCAGTGGGAAGGGAATTTTTATCATGTTTCCCCCACATCTTTCATCCTGCTCCCATGTTATTCATCATTTTCAAAATCAAAATAATTAAAACCAATGTTTTATGAGCATTTTTGCCGTTACATCT
Source organism: Mesoclemmys tuberculata (assembly GCA_007922155.1). Lineage (NCBI taxonomy): Eukaryota > Metazoa > Chordata > Testudines > Chelidae > Mesoclemmys > Mesoclemmys tuberculata. The sequence continues at coordinate 7,172,556 of ML675649.1, forward strand.
TGGCCCTGCTTTGTGAGATGGCTGCCTGGAAATAAAACGAACAGCAGAAAGACTTGGGACCAAGGCTGTTTTTTTCCTCATAAATGGATAATAACAGGCTGTCTTTGGGAAATCGTTTGTGCTGCATCAACCACTGGAACCACAATTGCAGCAAAACACGAGGCATCACGCATCGGGCGGGGGTTTTCTGATGATGTCAACAAAACTCTTGAATTCAGCTTCCATGGTTATCATGACATCAGAACCGGCCAGGCGTGTCGCCTTATATGGCAGCTCAGAGCTCAGTATGAATGTGTGTGTGTGTACCAGTGTAGATACAGACTCTGCCAGGTGCGTGGCTTTCATGACACTTTCTTTCACCAAAGAACATTACTGGTCTAAGTGGTTACTGCTACTGAATGGCTAAGAACTATGGAACACCTATGGCCTGTGTTACACAGAAAGTCAGACTAAATGATCCCAGTGGTCCCTTATGGTTTTATAATCTAATCTGAGTCTAGGAATTGTGCACAGCCTCTTCGATCTGTTATCTGTCCTCCTTCCTTCTCCTAACTCAGCTGGCATTCGCATCACATCTATCTGGTTCGACTTGTCTTTTTTAGATCGTAAGCTCTCTGGGGAAGGGACCGGCTTTATGTTCTGTTTGCACAGCACCTAGTACAACAGGGTCCAAGTCCATGACAGGGGCTACCAGGTGCCACGGGAATACAAATAATAAATATAATTAATATCAAGTGTTTGTACAGCCCCAAGAACAATAAGACCCAACCTGGCCATGGCCTTTAGGTGCTGCTATGATTTAAATGTTAAATAATCCTAGTATATATATAAATAAATTTATATAAATATATATATAAATAATCCTAGTATCCTAGTATTTGCAAGGTCCTACTCCCACCATGCCCTGCCTACAAGCCTTCTACAACTGGCTATTTCCCTGTGACAAACATGTTCATCAAGATGAAATCCAGTCTGGGTCCATCTAAGAGCCAAAAGATTCAGAGACCGTTGTCAGCTCCTGAGGTCCCAGGGATTCTTTATTACAGCTGGATGATTTGCTGGCTCCCCCTAAGAAACGTGTTCTGTGAACAGACTGAGAGCTGGATTGAATTCTGGGAGTAAAAAGCTTCCTTGTCAAAAAGAGTGATCAGAAATCAAAGGGGGCTGGTCAGAAGGCTAAAACAGGGACTGCACGTGATCAGCTGGAAAATATGTGTGTGTGTGAGGAAGAGAGAGACTAAGAGAGGGCAATATGCAACTATCTGGCACTTTTGGGCTAAAGACCATGGATCTGTAGACCATGGATTATCCAGAGACAGTAAGGAAGTGGCTGGTCTCAGTGCAGTGAACAGACAGTGAAGGAGGGGAAATGGTATTTTCTGTGCCGTCAAGTTGACCTTCCATGCGGCATTGGCAGGCAAAGTGCATTTCCTGAAGCAAGTGGCAGATGCAGGGTGCAGGCCAGGCTGTGGCAGGAAATGCTGAGCTCTGCTGACAGCGAGAATGCAGGCACCTAGGAATGGCATCTCAAAGGCTCGGCACCTCCCATTGTGCCACTGATGGCTGGAGTTTCCAAAGAGCTCGGCCCCCAATTGGCTGAGCCCGCAGGAAATCTGGTCTTTGATAGCTGCAGGACAGCAGCTGATATGAAGTCAGGTATTTGAACAATGTAGTTGGACTGAGGTGACCGCTTGGAGGGCATGGAAGAGAGTTCACACGGAGGCCTGAGAAGTGTGAAGCAGGAGAGCTGTAACCCAGAGAGGGCTGTGGGTCAGTGTTCCTTCTTTTGTGCTGCACTCTTTGTTACGACATGAGGTTTAATGCGCCACTGACTCTCGTGATTTTATGGTGAGTCTCACAGTCTTTGGTGTTTGTCTGAAAGCCCCAGCTCCCAGGAGTCGTGAACCTCAGCTTTGGTTACAGAAATATGTATGCCTCTAGTCCTCCAGGTTGCAGAGAAAAGCTGGAAGATGTGGTCCGGAAAGGCCCAATCAGATCGGAAACGAAGAGACCAAACATTCATTATTTGGTTTAAATCTGACGACTTTTAAGCCAGTCTCGTGATGCTGGGTCCCTGACTCCTGGTTTTCGAATGCTTGGAGCCGATGATGCCGGCTCTGGTGCAGAAGCTTCCACGGTGGCTGACTTGAGCCCCTGAAGATTCAGAGAAGCTGCAGGTGGGCGAGGAGAAGGAGGCTGGCACTTTGCCAGCAGAGGTAGTCGGCTGCTTCTGCCTTCCTCCCTGTCTGACCCAGCATGTGACACTCCCTTTGTGATGTCGGTCACCATAATAGCTTTTCCCTATAAACACAGCCTACTTTTTAAAGGGTTTGTGGAACCCAAAGCTGGGGGAAATGGCAGAGTTGGGTATTTCAACAGCTGTCTCTTTAAATCTGGGCCTGGGTGCCAAGGTCAGCCTAGCTCTGGAGAGCAGGAAGTGCTCTGCGGTGTCTCTGACACACAGCCACAGTGAGCCGCTGGGGAAGTTCAGGTACAGTAGCATTTCGCTGTTACAGTCTTATTGTGACGATGATCTGGAGCGCTGTCAGGTAGCTGATGCATCAGGCAGAGAGGATAGTGACGAAGCTGGCCTGTGTGGAGCGCTGACTGTTTGTTTGTTCCTCTCTGCTGAAAGCTGCAGCCCACACTTGCGAAGTACAGCGCACGTGTGCGAAGGGGGAACGTTGTGCGTGAGCCAAGCGCCCGGGGAAGGAGTCATTGCCCAGAGAAAATGCTAAAGGAGTGTAAAGAGTTGTGCTTTGTTTCGGTCTGAACTCTGGTGGTAGACTGAGTTTAACACTTTAGGGGGTGCTTTATGACCTTTAAATCCAGATTATAGTCCCTGCAGATGGGGTAAACAGGATTGCTCTGGAGAATGCATGTGGCATTATGCAGGCAGTATTAAGGACATGAATTTTGCCCTGGTAACTTTATTTTGTGGCAGCTGCTCCAGGATTACTGCAAATGGGTTTGGTGGTGCAAAGAAGAGCTTTGCTGGAGCAACATGCCTCCTCTCCAGAGCCTACGGAGCTGTCTTTGAATTTGCACCTGAGCTGACTAGACAGCCCTGGGCTTTGGGACTGTAATGGCACTATGCTCCTGAAGGGATCCCCCTGCTTCCCTGTGGGAGGGAGCACATGCTGTGCCCTGTTAAAGAAAGGAGAACAGGGGATCTCCACCTGTGTCCTCGGTCTGCAGTCACCATGCCCTCCCCATATTGCTCAGTAGGAGGAGGGTTCCAGCTAGATCCCTAAGAGATGGGAGCAAGGTCCTGGTGTGTCAAAAACTGAGGGTCACTGAAGTTTAAGCAGCCACACAGGATGCACTTCTCAGGGCTCTTGGGCCTGTCTCAAACTCAGTTCAAGCAAGTTCCGCCATCGGGACAGCTCCTTCTGCCTTCACCCCATCCTCACATGCAGGCTGTTGCTTAGATCCTTCTATATGGCCTTGACTGGTATGTATCATATTGGATCTTACTAAGAAAAGTATTATTTTAGCCAGAGAACTGCAGAACACATCCCTCCATCCTCGGCCAGGGTTATTGTTGTGAACAGAGAGCTCTTGACCTCCATTTGTCCAATCCACCCTGCATGGTGCAGGGCCCGGTCCCTGGGAGTGGTGTATGAAACGTGCTGAGCTACCATGTTGTTGGGATCCCAGGTGTAAGAAAGGAAAAGGGTCTAGGGACAATTCCCTTTCCACATCTATGTGGCTCTGGGCTCCAGCTCTGAGTCTGTTTAGGGTGAGAGGCTGCGTGATAGGCTAGAAAGCCAGACTCACAGCTGTGATTTTTGTTTCAAACATTCTGGTGAGACATGGTCTTATACATCCTAGTGCCTGTTAATAAGAGAGGAAAGATGGTGCAGTGGTAAGGGCATTAGTCTCCTGGAATTTGGGAGACCTGGGTTCCTTGCACTGCCACTGGCTTCTTGTGTGACCTTGGGCAAGTCATTTAGTCTCCGTGTCTTAGTTCCACAGCTGTAAAAGGGCACTTCCGTACCCTACAGAGGTGTTCAGGTGTCCCCATAGAGAGGTGCTACCCTCATGCAGGATGGAGCAGAGGGAGACGGATTCCACCTGGGCTTCTGGATTGCCATTTGTCTATATCTGGAAGCTTCTCAGACTCTCCAGTTGTTCTTACCTACCCAAGGACCCAGTCTTCAGTCTAATTTGATTCTGAGTATTTGGCATGTGGCTGGAAGCTTGTTACGTGGAAGGAATATGTCGCTTCATACGCTTAATTTCACACAAGGACCATGGTTGTGTTTAAAGGTCATTTGTACCATAAGGGGTTTACCAGCTAGTGGAATATTGTCTGTGTTTCAACACAGGTGAGAACTGCCATGGGGGCAGGTCCCTGCACACAACTCCACTGGCATATGGGGCCATTAATGTGCTGCCACTGATCAAGGGAGAATTCCCCCGGCAAAGGCATGTGGCCTTCCACTGCTCCCTGGCAAGCTTTGGTGTAGAGGGTGCACCCAGGGAGGGGATGGCATGAAGCATCAGGGCAGGTGGGGGCAGGCCACAGTGCCTGGCATTGCAGGGATTCCAGGCCATGCTGCAGCTCATGAACCACCCGGGACAGGCTGCCATAAGTCAGAGAATCCAAGAGTTGCTCTCACTCACAACAGGGCCTATTTCAGCTCCTGCAGCATCCCAGAAGCTGGAGAGTGCAAAGGTGGCCTCAGTCCCTCTTTACCTTTGGCCTGTGTGTTCTGCACTTCCTGGGGGCACAGCCCAGGCCTGGGCCTTGCAGTGCGGCTCATCAGATCAGGCTGACAGATCTCTGCTGGGATTGTATATCACAGTGGAGAATGGGTCCATGGGCCAACTTGTCACACTGCGATTGTTAGTCTCTTCAACATCTGCCACCAGCGTGTCCCGGCACGGTGTAAAAGCCTGGGAAATGCCAGACTGGTCAGCTCAGTGGCCCATCTAGCTCACTATTCTGCCTCTGGTAGGGGCCCCCATTGAGGCTTAGTAGCAGATGCTTTTCAGAAGGGCATAAGAGTCCCTGTAAAGGACAATTGTAGAATATCCCAACCCCGAAGGGAAGTTTCTTCCTAATCTTAGGCGCTGGGTTATGCCCCGAAGTAGAAGGTTTATAAAAAACTAAATATGCTCTGTAAGGTGATGGTGGATGTGCTTTTTGTCTGTATAAATAGCTTGGCTCAGAGATGGCAGCCTATGAATGTCAGACAGGTGTAAACACCAAGAAGGAAGAGGAATTGTTTTGAGTGAAGGGGATGGAACTAGAAGCAATTAGACATAAGGAAGAAAGTGAACTGTTGGCTTGATCTCAGGCCAAGCTTCCTGCCAGCCAGACAGATCCGGCCCGGAGGAGGTAGAAGCCCCATCACTCAATCCATTTTTAATAAATTTCTCTCCTGAAATAATCACAGCCAGAAATTGACTGATGCTGGGTATCCCAGAGTTCCAGTGGCTCAGGAGATGCACCCCATCCAGCACACAGGCAAATAAATGTGTAGCAAGGTGAAACAGACACACCTAAACAGAGTATAATGATAATGGTTAATGTAATAAAATGACAACATGGATGCCCAGGGACCTAAGCTCATAACCGTCCGAATGATCTATCATGTTGGCCTGTCCAGGAAAAGTTCTCAGATGCTGGGTCAGCAATTGCCAGGAAACTGATTTGTCCTAAGAGTATCCTCAGACAGTGGAATGAAAGAGAACATCCGGGGAGAGACATTGGAGAACTGGGATAAACCAGTGGTGGAAGATAGAAAATAAAATGATGGCTCATTTCCAGGTGAACCATTTCTCAGGCAAGAGAGGTGTTGATGCTGGTGGGAAGATGAAGAATACAATAAGGGGATCAGCTGCTCCACCATTGAAGTGGGCTCCCTGCCTCCTGGACTCCTCCCTGCGGACTCCTCCCTGCACGTACCCTTCTATGTACATACCCTCGCTGGAACAGTGAAGTCTTGCCATGGAAATACAGGTGTTTCTGAGCTCCAAGCTCAACAACCGCAATACAGGCAGGGATACAGCCCCAGCTGGTACTGCATGCAACAGCCCACCTGCTAAATTTCACAGGCTGGTGTGAACAAATCACTCGGCAACTGACTCAGGGCAGGATGCCCTCTCATGACTGGCCACAGACCTTAACCTTTTCAGGAGGCAATGCCACACCCACTTCTTCACCTGGACTTTCCCATACTAGCAGCAAGGTATGAAATGGTATTAACAATAGTAAGAAAAACTGACAACTCCTCAGGAGGTTCCTGAAAAGGGGAAGGAAAAGCAAAGAGGCAGTCTAGGGGTCAGGCAACCTGTCATATTGATGTAATCCCTTTAGGTGCCCAGATACCATGGCGATGGGCTTGGTACCAGAACCCAGATAGAATGGAACAGACAGATGCCATGGTGACCAAATAGATAAATCAAATGGATTTCTCTGGGGTGCAATGAATAAAAAGAAGGATCTCAACCAGCTGAATCTACTAGTGAAACAGCTTCCCATACGGGTTTCTGTACATCTCATAGGGATGGTGGGAGGCTGAGTTTGTTAATGTTTGTGAGTTCAGCTGCCGCAGCAATGGGGCCCTGTGAGCCCTTTGCAAAATCCCACAACCCAGAGCCCTCCCAAAGAAGCTCTGATTACAGCAGTGTGGCTCCTGCCCCCTCGTGAAGGTCACTCAGCGCCCCCGACCGGTCTCTCCCTAGCTGGTGAGAGCATGTGATGAAACTTGCAAATCAAGGGATGGCCCCTACTTACCCGAGCACCCTTTTGTCTCCGTTCTGCTCAAGTGCTGCAATCAGAGATTAACCATATTATTCACTGTGGATTTAGGGTCACTCGTCCCAAAGGGGGAAGGTCCCAGCACAGGCCTGGCAAGGAGGATGCATTGCCATTCACCAGAGATAACTCCCTGCCTCCCAACCACTGGGAGACGCGTGAGAAGGGGGAGGGCACCACAAATGAAGAATGTTTTTCTTTCAGCCCATCCCTTCTGCATGGATCCCTTGAAAACGCCTCATTCATCTTTTCCTTCACTGGCCACCTCTGCTGAATTTTAAGGAAAGGATCATTAACATTGGCATCACCTTGACGTAGAGTGAGCTGTGTGTAGCGGAGATAAGGGATCCTTCCCCTCCCCTGGCTGGGGACAGGGATCACGGGGCAAAACCCCCAAGATCACACGGGCTCATAGAGTTCGATGTGGGTGAACGATGCCTGCGATGTACAGCTGGGCCCTTCCACCACTTAACGTGCTCCGGAGGGGCTGCATAAACAGCCCTACCAGAACCTGGGTAGACCAGGGGGGCTGAAGCCGCTCGTAGAGTGGGGCGCCGAGAACCATTGAACCAAGCCATAGACCCCGGCTATGATGGAAACCACTTCGAGCCGGCCCCCGCGCCCCTCGTTCCAGCCCCAGCGGGGAGGGCGATGGAGCCTGGGTGGGGGGCCTGGGAGCTGAGCGCCCAAAGGCAGACAGCTGCCCTCGGAGGGGAGGGGGTGATGCGAAAGCATTTTCTCAATGGTCCGTGGAGCGGCTGCTCCCCCCCATCTCCCTGCGAGGAGGCTGCAGCTCTGGAGCTGTCTGCGGCGCCACCTTTGGCGCAAATGGGCCGCATTAATATTCAGCACCACGGCCAGCTCCTCCCCGCCCCGCCGCGCCGAGACATCCCTCCCAGGCTGCGGGCGGATTGCGGCGCCGGGCCCCTTCTCAGTGCCGAGCAGCGCCGTCGGGAGGAGGGTGGGAAAACCCCTGCAGCCGGGCAGGGAAAGGGGCTAAAGGGACAGGGCGGCTGCCCCGGCACCATTCAGGGTCAGGGGAACCCGATCTGGCTGGCCCGGTCCAGCCCAGAGGGCTCCGAGCCCCCCTCTCCAGCCTTGCAATCTCCCAGTGACATGGAGCTGAGCTTGTCTGCCCCGCAAATTACCATCTCGAGTGTGTTGTACACAGCAGCCAGAGAGAGGCTCTTTGACTGCACCCATGTGCGTGGGGTGGGTCCCTATTTGGGCCTGTGTCTGTGGGCAGGCGACTCCCCGAGAGTGTCAGTCTCCAGCCGAGTCCTTGGGAATATAACATGGAAAGGCGGATCGGTAGCCTGGTTTTATTCATAAAATCTGTTGAATGAGCATCCAGCCCCGGGGCGGCTGCTGCTGGGGCAGGAGGCCGGTGAACTGGATGGGGGAGCAGAGACTGGGATCAGACGCTCCCGAAGGGATCCGGTTTCCTGTGCAACGCTTTGCTCCCACGCAGATCGGAGCAGCCCAGAAGAGACAGAGAGTCTCATCTGCAGCCCAACCCGCGGGGCCTTACATTCATGGTGGTGCATTCATAAACTGGCACAGGGGTCAGCTCTGTCGCTGGGACGTTCCTCTGTCCCAACGTAGATTAGGATTAGAGGGAGAGATGCCAGACAGATCTTTCCCGTCCTCTGTGCCCAAGCCCCAGGCAGACACTCCAGTGGCTAAAGAGCATACTGTTTACAATACATTGCGGCGTCTCCCAGTGTTGCCCTGGAGTGAGTTCATCCCAGTACGCCCCTCTAGTGAGCCTGGTATGTCCCCAGAGTTCTCCCTTTGGTATTTTGAAGCACTCACCATAACTGTTGTCATTATTCGTATGTGTATTACAGTACAGGGCTCAGCTGAGAGCAGCCCCATTGTGCTGGGTACATCATAAACACACACACAGAGGCAGGCCCTTCCCCAAAGTGCTCACACCCGGCACACAGCCGGAGCCTCAAGAAAAGTCCTAGTATCAGAGGATGAGCCCATGGATCTAAGAAGATCCCCATTTCCAGAGCCAACAGCCCATCTCCCAGGAAATGCCTCCGCAGGTCCCCGCAGCACGGACAGCCCGACGTGTGACTCACGGCTGCCGCCTTGGCTAATGTGTCCTGGCAAAGATGTTCCCTCGCTTTGTAGAGATGTTCCTGCCATCCTAATGTGCCTGCGAGACCTGCCTGATCCCAGGGGGCCTGCAGCTGTGTGCACATTACACACAGCGTGTGCCACTGGCCACAGTAAGGAGAAGCAGCACAGGTCACACCACAGCCCGTGGAAGAGCCAGGGGGTCAAAGTGGAGTGGGTGCGGTTGTGACCTTGTGTATGGGGGTGGGGGTGGGTCGCAGCTCCGCTCAGGTTTGGCCCTGCAACCCCTCCCGCACAGCGCCAAATCTGAACGGGCAGCGGGGTAGCTAGTGCTCTTCCTCTTTGCTGCTGCCATGGGGCTGGCTCCTGCCCCAGGAATTCCCCCTGAGGGCCTGCCCAGCTCACCCCACTTCCATCAGCCTGTGGGGAGGGACACTGCCCCTGGACGGGCTGGGCTGGAAGGCAAGGGCTGAGCGTGGCACTGGTGAAGAACTAGGGCCAGCGGCTGCAGCAGGGATGGCTGCACAGGGATTGACAGTGTGTACCATGGGGAAAGTTTCTGGGGGCACCCCTGAGCACCCCAATACCATGGAACCTTGTGTGTGCACCAGGGAAGATTTAGCACCATTCCTCACAGCAGGATGTCAGCCAGAATCCATCTCCTTCCCTCCAGCCAGCTCTGCCTTTGCCTGGACACTCTTTCTGGCCGAGGGCTTTATCCTGTGGCCCATCACCAAAGTATCTGGGTGCCTTCCAGATAAACTCAATAGCAAGAGCAAAGTCTTTAGGGGATTTCCTGGAGGCTCTGCATCTTTTTCCTTCGGGTTAAAACTGCTTGGGGGAGGGATTGTGGTTGTTTGGGGAGGGGGGGATTTATGGAGGCTGGGGCATTGTGTGGAAGGGACTGTTGTGGCAATTGTCATTCTTGCTCTGGTGGATAGCTTTCTCGAAGAGGAGGGTTTTTCAATGCTTCCAAAAGAGGGTCAGAATCTGGGCTCACCTGCCCTCCTCTGGAAGATTGTTCCGTTGCTGGCGCTCCTTGACGGAGAACGTCAGCCCCAGCTGTCATGCGCTTTGTCCTGAGCTTTCTGCTCTGCGTTATCCCAGAGGAGCTGCCTCAGCAGTGCATAGATCCAAGTCCCGTCTTTGATGTAGCTGGGGCTTGATCTGCTAATTGCCTTGATGATTAGGATCAAGGCCTTAAACTTCCATTTGAAACTGACTGACAGCCACTCAAGCGCTGATTAACAAGATAACACTAGCACCAATCCCCTCCCCTTACCCTCCAGAGAGAAATATTTCCTTGGAGCAGTGCCTTCACACTGATATTAAGGTCACCCAGCATGTGGCCTCCTCTAGTCCGGCCTGGCGCGTCCTAATGGTGATCCCACACCCCACCATTGACTACTGGCATTTTTCATTCTAATTTGTTCTGTCCAGATCATGGTCCATCTCTTCATCCCTCCTTGTTGAATCCTTGCACTGCTGAGAACTCTCCCTCTGCCTAACATCATAGTGGATATGAAGACGGGTGCCCCTCATGCCCATGCATATATTCAGGTCCCATAACCTCTCCCAGGGGTCCTGTTTCACACACACTTGCTCCATGTGGACCAGGCATGGCCAGAGCGTGACCACATGGAACCCATGAAGTTGCAATATGGAGGCTTTGGATGGCCTCATCTTTACCATATGAATGTGGCCCATGGGGACCACCTATCCCAGCTCCTCTAGCATCTCTCCAGAACACACCCTCAGTGTTAAAATAGGAGGACAATTGCTATTTCCTCCATTTGGCCAGATCATATGCAGCCCTAGACCTCCTCATGGGTCTCCCCAGGCGAGGAAAACAGCTCTCTTCATACATTCCCTTCCTTGGTGGCTGTGGAGACGCACAAGATGCAGCTGAGGCTTTCCAGCCATGCCCCAGAATCCTGCCTTTTAAAACTCTCTGGTGAGAAGGACAGAAGCATCTCAGGAGAGAGGCAGCTCTGCCTATTAAACTCCATCTTCCAAGCCTGGCCTCTCCACCTTCTCTCCGATCCTAACAGAAAAGAGCCTGCCAACTCCATTTCCCACTCCCTTGGCTGACTGTTGTCAAGCTCTGTAAAGTTCCTGGGCCTAGAGTTTGTGGCAGAGACGCTGCATGGAATTGCCAGCCAGACACTGAGCTCCCTCAGGGTCAAATCCAAGAAGCACTTCTGCAGCTTCCTTCCTTTCTAATTCTGAGTGGGATGTCTTTCCCCTCCCGGTGCCAGGGCAGCCTGGGATAGTGCAGGGATTTCACAGGGGCTGGCAGGGAGGAAGAATTCTCCCTTCCAGCCACAGAGTGGCAGTGGAGCTGTGACAGGACAACTTGTGGAGCCTCTGGCTTCCTGTGACATCCCACAGGAGACTCTTGCGTTGGCCACTCGTTCTATCATCTCATGAGCGTACCCCTATTTCTTGCCAAACCCTAAGCATAGCCTTTTCAAGGGCAAACTCCGCAGCACCCCGACTGCACGGCTGGGCCGTTGGGCTCCAGCATTGCCTGTGTGCTCTTCACAGTGAGTTCAGATGCTTGCTGGAGACTTCTGCCTCTTCAGGGAGCAATGTGGCCAGTCATCATTTTCAGTGATGCAGGACAGCCTTTCAAAACAAGGTAGCATTTCTTAGTCACCAGCCTCTGAGCATCCTTAGGTGAGCCTGAAATAGCCAAGCTTAAGACAGTATCTCTATAGACAGTAGCAACAGCCCCATTACTCCACGCTTTCCTGGAGGCCACCTTCTCTCTGGCTCTCTGCGTTTCTCGTTTTTTCCATTCTGCTTTCCTGCAGAGAACTGGAGGATGCTCTTGGCTGCTTCCAGGCCCAGCCCCTGTAGTTGGCCCTACTGGGAAGTGTTTGGGTCTTTCCACACACCCGTTTTGGCTACAGCGGCAGTGATGTAGAATCATAGAAACGTGAGCTGGAAGGGACTGCGAGAAGCCATCAAGTCCAACCCCCTGTCCTGAAGCAGGACCAAAAAATGCAAGACCATCCCTGACAGGTTTTTCTTCAGTCTGTTCTTAAAAGCCTCCAGGGTTGGATTTTCTGTAGCTTGAAGTCTTTAAATCATGATTTGAGGACTCCAGTAACTCAGGCAGAGGAGTTGGGTGGACGAGGTTCTGTGGCTGGAGATGTGCAGGAGGTCAGATGAGATGATTGCGATGGTCCCTTCTGGCCTTAAAGTCTAGGACAGGCGTTCTCAAACTGTGGTACACCTACCATCAGTGATATGCAGGCCACCTTCCAATGGTAGGTGTCTAAGCTGCCCCACGGGCCTCCAGTTGCCAAGGTAGCTTAAGTGAGTGTCAACAGCAGAACTTTGGGCTAAGCTGCTGCCGATGCTCCGCTTAAGCTATCTTGGCAACTAGGGTATCTGGCAGCTTAGTGATTCTCAGCCGGTCACTTCTTCTTGGTGGTGGTACTACAGGTGGTGGCGTTTTATGTTGGTGATATGCAACAAGGTAGAGTTTGGGAACTGCTGGAGTCTATGGGGATCTCACAACCTCTCTTGGAAACCTGTTCCAGAGCTTAACTACCCTTACAGTTGGAAAGTTTTTCCTGCTCTCTGACCTAAATCTCCTTTGCTGCAGATTAAGCCCATTACTTCTTGTCCTACCTTCTGTGGACGTGAACAATTGATCACCGTCCTCTTTATAACAGCTCTTAACATATTTGAAGACTATAATCAGGTCCCCATTCAGCCTTCTTTTCTCTAGACTAAACATGCCCAGTTTTTTAATTTTTCCTCATAGGTCAGATTTCCTAAACCTTTCATCATTTTTCTTGCTTTCCTCTGGTCTCTCTCCAGTTTGTCCACACCTTTCCAAAAGTGTGGTGCCCAGAACTGGACACAGGGCTCCAGTTGAGATCTCATCAGATCAGGGCTGAGTACAGCGGGACAATTAGCTCCCGTGTCTTACGTACAACACTCCTATTCATAAACCTCAGAATGATATTAACCTTTTCCACAACTGCATCACACTGTTGACTCACGTTCAGTTTGTGATCCACTATAACCTTCAGATCATTTTCAGCGGTACTGCTGCCTTGCCAATTATTCCCCCTTTTGTCGTGTGCACTGATGATCCCAGTTACATTCGTCCCTAGGGGTTCAGAGGCCTCTCCAAAACTCAAACGTCATTCATGAGTTTCAGCCCCCTGTTCCCGTAGGGGTTAGAACCAATTCTGCATCATTTGTTAACGGCACAGACATTTTGCCCTTGTAATTCTGGCCCAGGGGCACTTCTTGCTCAAGGTTCCTGGTGATGGGGATGGGAAGGGAGTTGAATGGCTGGAAAGTGAATGAAGAGAGGGGAGCAAAGGATTGAAGTTTAAAGGGAGCATGAAGTATCGCTAAGAGTTTGGAGTGTTGCTTGTAACCGTCTCAGGTAGGAAGGATCGGTGTGATGGGGTCTATAGGTCCCACACTGAATGAGGAGAGGGGGGAGGAAAGAAATACTGGGCTAGAGCTGCCCCTCCTCAATAGATACATGGCAGGTTCTCAATGGAGGAGAAATTCTAGTCCTTCATCAGCCTCCTGGTGAAAAAGCTTTTCCTAAGAGACAACCTAGACCTCCTAGACATTTCTGGGCAAGGGACCCTGAGAGAAGGACAGGGCTGGGTGAGGGCTTTGAAAAGGGAGATAAGCACTGGAAAAGGGGCAAGGCTAGGCAAGCGGGGCTTTGGGGGAAGGTCCAGGCTAAAGGGGAAGGGAGCAATAGAGGGGCCTGCAGGAAGGAGTTTGCATCCTGAGACTGGGAAAGGGCAGTTGGGAGAAGTTGACTCCTGGAGCAGGCCTAGAAGAAAGGGGTTCCAGAGAAGAATCCCTGAGAGTCAGTGGCTTGGGAGAAGGCCTTGGAGCAGAGCTCTGTGACAGGATGAGGAGGAACTCTGCAGAGCCTGGCAGGGCACAAAAAGTCTGTGGAGGGCTGATGCTGGGAAGGGTAGAAGAGTTTTTGCTCCTTTGAGTTGGGACATTATTACCCCAGAACGGGGGGACGTAAATCACCAGCTGGCTGCAGGGCTGAGTCGTGGGAAGCAGCAGGCCCCCAGAGGACCAGAATGACCATTGGCAGGGGGTGCCTTATGGGGAGAAAACCACTACACCATGTCCAGTCACAGGGAGGCGCTCCAGCGGTGAGTCCACCCTTTCACAAAGCCCAGGGGCTGAAAAACCAATGACCAAAGCAGCGTGCAGGTGTATTGGCTCATTTCCCTCAAGCAAAACTTGGTCTCCAAAGCTCCCATTTTGGGGCTGGGGAGTGTGAGAAGCACAGAACACGCAGACGGTCTCCCTTCACGTGGAGCAGGGGCTCCTTGGCTTCGCCCAGTAACCTGCCGGAAGCCCAAGGGTCACGTGCACTTTACATAGACTAGATCATAGCCACGCTCCTCTTTAGCGCGGTGGTGAAAGCTCTGGAGAGCGCGTCTCAGTGCGCAGGAGGGCTGGCTGCTCATTGCACGGTGGCAGGACCGGACTGCAATGCAGGTGGCCTAGGTGATTTCTTTGAGGCGGCCGCATGGAGCTTTCAGTCACGTTTTGAGGACGGGGGGGATGTCTTATCCGGCCACTCCCTACCTGGTGAGGCTGTTCCAGCTAGAGGGCTGCTCGAGCCTAATTTTTAAGCTCAAACTGGACCTACGCCCAGCCAACCTGACCCGAGCCCAAGGGAGTCAAGTCGTTTTGCGGCCTTGATTTTTTCCCTGGGAACCTCAGTCATTGCTGCCACCGTTTCCTGCCCCGGGGGGGGTCAGCGTGGAGGCGGCCGCGTGTGCTGGGGGTTACAGCCCTTGTTCCTGCCAGCTGCTGGCCCCTGCTAAGCTATGCAAGTGCAGTGACTTGACCCAAGCCAGAGACGGTCGGGGTTGTTTTTCCAGCCTGAACCTAGCACGTGTCATCAGGTCCTGTTGGATCTGGGTCAGGTTGAGGGCTCTCGCTCAGCTTCCAGGGAGTCTGAGGAGGGCCGGTGCCAAGATCCAAGCACAAGGAGAAGATCTGCAGGGTCCGGGCAGGCCCCGCATCCCATGGGAGGATTCTGCAAAGATTCTCGCCGGCAAAGAGTCTCACCTGCTCCCGCTCGTTCATATTAATAGGCTGCAATCTTCTGTCTGGCACCACAGCTATCATTGCCATAGCAACAGACGGCAATGTTAGCACGAGGGGGAGCTGCCAGACTGGAGACGGTGTGTGCGGGGGCGGGGGTCTGTCAGTCAGAGCATGGGGGGATGGGACGGAGGGGGGTTGGTACCTTCCTGTGTGCACATGGTTTGAGCCACCTGGGCCCCGGCATATTTAAACCAGGAGGACACCCCTCCCTCGGCCAGGCCCCTGTAGCGTCGAGGGTGCTGTGTTCAGGAGGCAGCGCATCCTCCTGCAGATGGGAGAAAGAAACCTGGGAACGACCCGCCGCAATCGCAGCCTCTCCACAGGACGCCCCACGCGTGAGCCGAAACTGCACCCCAGCCAATCCCCTGGGAGCTGGTGGGGTGCAGCTTCACCCGCGCTGCGGAGCCTTGCAGAAGCTTGCTCCTCCCGGCTGGACGTGTCCCTGAGACAGGGCCCTCGAGGACACATGGGGACAGCCACAGAGGCGACCGCATGTTGCCCAGCGTTGCAAAGGGGCTGTGCAGCAGCAGCGAAAGGCTGTCCCCTTGTGCGTGACCAACAGCCAACCATGGCGACCTCTTCTGAGAGCTGGCGCTCTGAGCTCGCCCCCGCAGGCTGGGAGATGTGGAGAGAGGAACCCCAGGTGCCTGCCCCGTAGACGCCTTGCTCTCCATCTGGGCCTCCCACCCTGAGTGGGACCAGAGCAAGAGCTGGCTCACCAACAGCCATCCCCTGCGGGAGGAAGATGGGTGCTGTGTGGCCAGGCCCCTTCCATCGGGGAAGGGGAGTGAGGCAGGGACCAGACTCATCAGCAACATCCCAAAGCCACAGCTCCTATCCAGTCCCCTTGCCAGATCCTGCTAGAACTGCTCTGCTGCCGGGAACCTTCCCTCCCACAAGAAGGAAGAGGATCTGTCTGGGCTTCATACCACGACCTGCACCACAGAAATCGTACCCCTGCAGCTCCTCAGAGGAGCCAGCGGATGGAGAACCTGGAGACCGCACATCCTGTGGGACAGGGAAAAGGCCTTTCTTTCTGGCCAAGCAGGGATCCCAACACCTTAGGCTTTTGGAAATGGGAAGAGCAAGGAAGGAAAACTGCGCATAACCCAAGATGCTGACAAAGAGAGCAGCCCCTCTGGCCCTGTGATGTGTGGTCCCTGGCCCCTGCTCAGATGGAGTGCTGGCAGCAGACTTGAAACCCCAAATACCTGGTGAAACTCCACCCTGTGCAGACGTCTGGGCCCCTGCCAGAGCCTGTCCTGGTTTACACTTGGGCAGCCTGGGGTGAGCTTGTCAGGCCGAGAAAGATTATTTGATTTGCATGAGAAGTGTCGACAGGACAGGACATGGCAGGAGAGGGTCAGAGGGTAACAGACCTCCCCCTCCTCCCCAAAGCTTGAATTGTTCTGGGCCAATCCCAGCTTGCCCGAGGACCCCTTGTCCATCTTCCCAGAACGGGAGTCAGCCTGGGGTTCTGGCAGCAGAGGTGGGGGCTGGCTGGGACAGAGACTCATGCAAGAGGGTTGTAAATCCTTGTGCTGTTGATTTCCCATCCTTTTTGCCCTTGGCCCTGCCATCGCCAGACCCTGCCTCTGCCAAATCACATGCACCCCCCCATCCCCTTCCACTGCATAATCCCTCTGCCAACATCCCCCCATGGCACACACCCAGCCCAGTCACACTCCCCCGACCCCTGCTGCTCCATTGCCCCCCTAGTCAAACACACAGGCATGGCTGCTGCCTTGCACACCCCCTGTGACCAGCAGTCACCTTCCCGTCTAGGTCTGGCTGCACCTGGGGTAGGCAGCGGGGACTGATGATTCCTATTTCTGGGCCTGTCGCGCTGCAATGGGTGGCTGGAGGCAGAGTCTTACCTATCCGTGCCAGGCAGGAGGCAGCCCCTTATCAAGGCGGTGCAGTTTCTCCTTGTGAGCCTCGCTGATCTTCAACTCAGCAGGGTCATTAAAGTCTGTTCGCCTGACCGTAATGGGGGCAGGCCTGCTGTGACACTGCCCTCAAAGACAGGGGTCTCCCTGGCTGTATTGTGGAGGGTTCTTTGGGTACTCAGAAAGGTAGATCTGGAGGAGTGGTTCCCAGCCTTTTTGGCTTCAGGGCGACAAACACAGTTTTTACAACCCTGAAGGCCACTGGTCTCCTCCAGCAGCCCCCTCCCCACACTGCAGCCAGAGTGAAGGAGTTCAGCAAGGAGGATCTGCTGGCTGCAGCAGGGAAACTGGGTCCCTAGGCAGTGGCTCCCTTCTGTAGCCAGGGGGATGGGAGATCAGTGTTGTCCTCCCTCCCCCAACCCGGCTCCAGCAGGGACCCCAGCACTTAGGGACCCAGGTGGGGCACTTTGCCCTGCTCCCTGCTACGGCCAGGTGGAGGACAGCACTGATCTTATGTCCCCTTAGCTGCAGCAAAGACCTGCACCAGAAACACGCTCCGCCTGGGTACTTAGGCAGCAGCTCCCTTCTGCTGTCAGCTGGAGGGGTGCTGTAGACCTCTCTGAAAGACACCATGGGCTGGGAATCACTGATCTGAAGCTTTTTCAGCCTTTATAAAATGGGGCTGTCACAGCTCAAGGCAACTGCATCTGTATTCACCCCCCCTTTGCTCTGGCAAGGGTAGCCACGCTAGCCTCCTAGCTCCTCCGCTGTCACCTCTCTTGTGGGAGAGAGACGTGGGTCTTTGTCCCTGGCGAGGGGTTTTCCCAGCTACACAGTTCCCTATCTACACAGTATGCCTGCCTGCTCGAAGGGCCAGCTCCTGTACTTTGCTGTCCCTTCAGTGGCAATAAGTGGTGTAATTTCCCAGTTACTCATAACCAAGCAGCTGTTTCTAAACAAGCACATTTATTCTTCAGGTGAAAGTATTACCGAGAAAACCTATTAAAAGCAAGAAAAGGACGTGCCCACAGGCTAATAAGCTTAACAGAGATTACCTGCAACTCCAACAGGGGCTCTGGCTGATGAATGGGCCTTCAGCCCTCATGCAGGGTTTTTTTCTGTGGTTACATAACTGCTTTTGCTCAGAACACGAACATCCACAAATAGTTCATTCCTTCCTTTATGCAGGCGGGGCCTTTGATCTTGTCCTCATGTAACAGGTCCTTTCGTCAGGGCTGGGTTTTTGCCTAACTGGACAGTCACCTCCCCCTAGCGATTCCCACATATCGCTATTTGTGCCCTTGTGCGATCTCGTCCTTTGAAACTCAGGACACTTCCCAAGGTTTACCTGGGCCACGTCTCCCCCCAGAATCGCATGCAACCGAAGAAGAACACAGAAATGTTGCATTTTTAATACCAATGGACTCCAAAGCTACTTCAATGTAATTCAGTAAGGTTTTTTCAGGATATTGCAGGATTGTCACAGGGTCTTGTGCCCCATTTTGTGGCTTTCTGAGGGACAGCGGGTGTTTCAAGGTCCTAAGGGAGGAGGGTAGTTTTGCTGCTCTCTGACCTTAGCAGCCACAGAGCTCTTGCATCTCTCCTTCCCGTCACGTCAGAGAGGCCCTGCTGAACATTCAACAAACTGCATTTTGTGGACTCTTTATTGCACCTCAGAGTTAAATCTACAACAGCAAAACCCAAATGTTCCAAGCAGTTTGAATTCCAGTCCCTTCCCCTCTGCTTTCCTTAGGCCTCTCTTCCTCGGTATGGGTAAAGTCCCAGTTCTGGGAGTCACTGGGGAAACTCCAGTCAACCAGGGCAAGCTGGAAAAATGGGGTAGGCAAGCCTGGAATTTATATGGCGCCAAACAAAGGGGCAAGACCCCATTACAGACCAGAAGCCTTGCTTGTGGGCATCATGAAGCAGCCAAAAAGGGTCCAGGCCCACTTTCCCTTCCTTTGTAAAGCGTCTTGAATCACAGGGCCCTTCTCTTTGGGTATGGAGAAGCCCACCCCTGGGGTGTGCCTGGAGTTGGGGTGTGAGCAAGCGTCCCTGCATAGACAGCTGTGTGTGTAGGGCACGGGGGTGTCTGCCTCAGGTGAGGGGCTTGTGTGTTCTCCTCAGGGGGCCCCTGGCACGCTATGTGAGATAAGGCAGCAGTGGGGGTGACTGGGGCAGAGCAGAAAGGGGTGAGCGTGATGGATTCCATGAACTGGGAAACGGCAGGGCTCTGGTGAGACAGCAGGAAGGCGGGGGGCTGTTACCTGTCAATCACAGGGACACCTGTTTGCTGACTCCGCGCCTCCGGCAGCTCCTGCTGCAGCAGTGAATTCCTTCTCCCTCCTGGCTCGCCTTCCCATTGGGCACAGCAGTTTCCTTGACTTGCAATTCCTTTTAGATGCTCCTTCCTTCCCTTTCCCCCAGGGATTCAGCCCCAGGAGGCTGCAGCACGCAGGCCGTGAGGGAGCAGCCCCGAGCCCGGCTGAGACTGGGCTGAGGGCACGGGCAGAGGGCCAAACCTCTGGAATCGAGGCTGAACTCTGCTCGCGGCCCCACCTGCTGCAGCACAAAGTGCTGGGAGATGGCCTGGACTGAGTCCCCCACCCGTGCCCGATGCTCCCTGCAGCAGGGTCAGCGAGTTCACTGCTGCAGAACCTCCTGTGTGGTGAACGCTGCCCCATGGTGCCTGCGGCAACTTTGAGCAGTCTCCTGGCTAGGTACGGCCGCGGAGTTACTGCACGCGGCACGGGCAGGCGAGGGGTTCCTGCACAGCCCCACCACCAACCAGGGACATTAAGCAGCTTCCGTCTCCCCCTAAAGGACGTGGCTGTTGCCAGAGGCAGGAGACCAGAAGGCACTGACCAGTGGTCTGATCTGAGAGGCGGGATCCTGACGGGAAGGACCAATGATGGAGGATGGACTAGACCTTCTAAGGGTCTTCTCTATGTCTCTGCTAGGAAGTGGGATGCCAGGCTCCATGGACCAGTGGTCTAGTCTGATGGGGTGACCGGAGCAGAGGCTAGAGGGAGCTGGTGCTGGAGGCCATGAGTCCTTTGGGAGAGGAGCTGAAGCGCTCCAAGGAGAAGCCTCTGCCCATTCCCCTCCCCAGCTGCCCAGGGAACTGAACTCAGACACTGGGAGGACACAAACAAGGTGAGCTGCCCCAGGGGCTCTGCTGCCACTTGCCCTCCAGGGCCCACTCGCTCGCTCACACCAAATGTTCTCTGCACACTGGGAGCTGTGTTCCTGGCAACCGACTCTTCCTCCATCTGGTGTTTGTCTCCTTCCTGAAATACCTCACACGGGGAGGCTGAGGCTGAGGAGAGAGTCAATGCCCAAGGGAATGTGGTCCCTTCCCCCCCAGTGCACCAGTGATTAAACTAGAGGATAGAACGGACCTGGCTGGGGTCTGTCCTGTGGCCGGTGCTGTGATGTGTAATGAGAACTAGGCAGTGCCCCATTGTGGAGCCCTGTGGGGAGTCATAGCTCCAGGGGTGGAGACCCTCTTCATCCTCTGCAAGTTCAGATGCTCGGTCACTGACCCATCACAACTGGCCCCCATGGCTCTCTGGGGAACCGGCTGCTCAGGCTATTGCTTCCATGTTCTCAGCTGCATAAACCCTGTTCTGCACCCTCTGAAGTCAGCACCAGCACCTCGTTGGCGGTGGGCCTGGTAGCAACTGGCTTGTAAGGGAATGCGTGGGCAAGTCATCCTGGCAGGGGCAGCTATGATGGAGTGAGGTTGCGGGGGTTTCTTGGTCACTGATGCTGCCCCAGTGCAGCTGGTATCAGCTGCAACCCTCCAGTAAAGAGACCTTTGCCCTCTTTTCATTCACCCTCTTTTCATTGCCTTCCCAGTTCTATGGGTCAGGCTACAGTTGTGTCATGTTTTCAAGTCTTTTTCTCTATATGGGGGGGGGGCTAGAAACTCAAAAGCTGAGATTCCCTCATGCTCACATGACTCTGGGAGCTGGGGCTTTAGGAAAAATATCAATGTCAGCAATGGCAACAACATAAAAGCCATTGTCCTTCAGGAACCGGCCCCATGATCAGCCACTCTCCTCGCAGGGCCGACAAGAGGCGGTTGTGCTGTAACAGGGCGCTTGGAGCCTCTTCACAAGTTCTGCAGCTAGCTGCTTTTGCTGATCATGCTGCCACTGCATTTGGGGCCCTGGGTGGGCCATTCTTCCCAGCCCCATGGGCCTCTCTGTTATGAAAATAAACGCTGAACTCCGGAGATGCTGAACAGGCTGGGATGGGTTTCCAAGGCAACAGAAGTGTGTGAGCTGGACCGGCAGTGGAGCAGGACGGTGTGGGGTTGCCATAGTGACAGGCAGAGTGAGCTTCGGCTTTTCCAAACCTGGCTCCAGGCCGATCCCCTTTGGTGGCGGCAGGCCCACCTGGCCTCCTTCCCGTCACTGTGTGCCAACAGCAGGGAGAGTTTGATGCACAGGGAGTTTGGGGCAAGCAGCCAGCAGGTTGGCCATGGTCTGTGGCAGAGGGGTCACACCCCTGGCAGGACATGGGCGGTAGATGCCATTTCTCCGCCTGCCTCAGCACCGAGCCCCCCCATTCCCAGAGAAACCACACGTGCGCCCTCTGGCTCACAGGGGGATCAATGGGGTTCCCCTGAGCAAGGGGCCCACAACAGGGTGAGGCCTGGCTGCTCATGATGAGGAATCAGTCGAGTTACCAGCTCCTTTAGAGAGAGGCACGGGCTGCAGCTCTAATCTCCCGTGAGGTGAGCAGGTCCGGCTCCGCATGGCTGTCCCTGCGCTTGGAACCAGTCCGCAGGTACCCCGTTGGCTTGTTTTTCTCTGCCTCTGCAGTGAACGAAGAATCCAGCCTTGCACATGCAACCCTAGGCCCATTGTGCCCCCTCCTCCTGCCGTCCCTCTGCAAACGCTAGCCCCTCACACCCTCTGCTGGAGGCAGCCAGGAGTGGTTCGGCACACAAGACTGCCACTGGCGCTTTGCAGCTAACGAAGCGCAGGGCAAAAATGGACATTAATCCTTGCCGGCCGTCAGCATTAGCCCGTGTACGGGCGGGCAAAGGCACAGAGCTTGCCCAAGGTCACAGAGTGGGCGCAAGGAAGCATCAATGCTGGGATTAGCATCTACGCTCACAGGGTGTGTGTCCCAGTTGCTCTTGCTCTAAACCGCCCAAAGGCAAGGCTGGGGGCCCATTCAATACCCCTCAGCCCCACCAAGAGCCAGGAACGTGGGGTTCATGGTCACCCTCTTTTCACCCTATTGCTCCAGGCAGGCGGCTACGGTCCAGCCTCAGGTGCCCAGCGGATGTTTGCAGCTGCAGGTGCTGTGAGGTTTTGGGGCTCACGGCTGGGAGGGGACCAGGTAGGCGGCGAGGTAGCAAGCAGGGCCCAGCAGCACTGTCATGGACCCAGGGCAGACGAGCCACAACCGACTGGTGAACTTCCTGGCCCCTTGCTCCTGACTCATCCCACCTGCCCCCCAACTTCTGAAGGACAGACAACCCCTGGGAAGGGGTGCTCACAGAGGGGCCCAAGGAAATGACTATGCAAAGGGGTGGTTGGGGAGAGGCTGTGGGGAAGGGGCTGGGCTCTGCCAAGGGTAAGTCAACATCAGCAAACCCAGGCTCTGACTTGTGGTTTAGCCCTCCTTCCCTCCCCCAGGAAAACCTCTGACCCAGCATGGGTGGTGCTTCATGCCCAGGATAGTTTACACAGCTGGGAGCCAGCAGGGTAGAGCCCAGGGCCCTGGTTTAACTTGGGCTAGAACCTGTCCCTTTTGTAGTGACGAAGCAGGCAAAAATCACTCGTTGATTGTCCTTCCCACGATCCCCACCAGAGGACAGACGAGTTCTCCTGCAGTTGATTGGCAAAGAATCCTAGAGCCTCTTAGCACAAAGACCCCTGGGCTCCATCCCCAGGTGAGTGCAGAAACAGTGAGGACGCGGTAACGTGGGTACGGCTTTGCGGTGGGGAAGCTCACAGCTGGGCCAGGCTAACCCAGGCATTGATCACTCAGGCTCACAGTGCAGTAAAGACATGCCCTAAATCCCCTCAGTGCAGATTCCCCTTTGGGAGGAGCTATTTTCCCAGCATCCCTTTCTGGGGCTGGCCCTTTAAATACAGGGGAGCCAAACTATGGCATTTCTAAGGTAGCCATTTTGTAGCAGGTTGTATCTCCCTCCTTGGCTGCTGGTAAGTACCTGTGGGGATCTCCCTTCCTGCCAGGGGTTGTCTGGGGCACTGTTAAATTGTTTTGTACCTGGGGGCACAAGTGTTGAAAAACTAACTTGTAAATTGGGTACTTTTATCTTGCCTGATGTTCAGTAGGGTGAGCCCGCTGATCTGTAATGAGTAATTCTCCTAACAGAGCAAACCTGTGAAAGCCATGCAGTCGTGCTCCATGGCAGAGTTTCTGCACCTTGTGCCTGTCTAGATGATCAGCAGATGTCTCCTACCCCCCCCCCCCCCCCCCCCCCCCCCCCGAAGTTAGCCCATTCTTTTACTAGTGTGTGGATTAAAGAAAGGCACAAGCCCCGCCTCTGATCCTTCTCTTTATAAATAATGACCAAAATTGCTCCAGTGATTTCCCCCTTGCAGCTATGAGCATCCAGTGAATGGCATGTCTTGGCAAGAAGGCAGCACTCCGGCCAGGCAGCCCAGGGCTTGCAGCTCAGTAGAATTCTAGAAAAGCTTCCAACAGCAAAATAATGGGAGGCCAAACATACCCCACCCCTCGAGTAGAGCCTCTGCTCCAGCTTACGCAGGAGAGCAGACGGCTGTCCTCCTCCTGGGTTCCAACAGCTGGCGTGGGTCAAGAGGGCTGCTGCAATCCACTCTCCAACGATTCAGTTCTACGCTGCCGCAATCTCCTGCATGGGAGTGTAAAGGGGGTGCAAGACTTGGATGGTGAGGGCACAGTGCCATTGCTCCTGGCTTTCACTCCCAGGGGAAACCTCTGCAATTCAATAACCTCATGCAGGAGACCAAGGGGGAAAGACAAACACGTCCCCTCTGCCCCCAGGCTGCTGCTGCCTGTGTAACATGCTTCATGGGCCTACCCATGGGGAAAGGGGCGCAGGAGGCCCCAAGCCTGGCTGTTCGGTTGTGTAATGCATGCTGCTTGGCTGCCCCTCAAACGACCTGGAACCTCCCTTCTCCCCCCAGCTTCTGCTGGCCTCTCTCTCTCCCCGCCCCTCCCCACCCCCCGCGCATCTTATCTGGCCAGCAGTGATGGTGTGCTAGAAAAATAAACTCTAGTGTAAAATCGAGCCGATTGGTAGGTGTGAAAACACTGTCCAAGCCCCATCCCTGGGCTGCTGGAGCACTGCGCTTCAGGCCTGCCGGGCTCTGCTCGGTTGCTTCCTGGGGCCAGCTCAGGACAGGAGAGGAGCTCTGCTTTGGAAGGCCAGGCCCAGGAAGAGACTCAGTGGAAAGTAGCGAGAGCACAGATGCCTCAAACCCAAACGCGCAGCTCCAGGTGGTAGGGGCTCCCATTCGACTCCCCCACCCCCATGGCTGGTGCAGGTGGGGGCAGTTGTGGGGCTGTTCCCCCCCCCCAACCCCCTTGGGTAGTGGCTCAGTAGCTGCCCTGCGATCACTAAGTTCCCAGCAGACTCTCCTCGTGCTGGGAGGAGGTGACTGAGCGAGAGCGTCACAGTGAGTGACATTAATGCAGGCTGCATAACCCCATCACCACGTGACCAGCAATGAAGAGGGGGATCATGAGCGCGCACACCCCTCAACCCAACCCAGGAGGCTCAGCTTGCATTGCCCCTCCCCCAAACCCTATGACTATAAGTTCACATCCCAAGTTACCCCACACGTGTGGATTGCATCTTGCACCCCAAGTTGTGGGGGTTTTATGGGCACAATGGTTCTGCCTAACACAAGACTCCACTGTTCTTGTCCTGGTACAGTTTGAAGCCCCTTCCCCATGTCAGGCCTGGTAGAGGGGCACTACCCGGTCTATGGGGCTCCTGCAGATGGGGCAGGTGTGGCTGGGCAGGGCCTCAAAGCAGCGGAAGCAGCAACAAACATGGCCGCAGCCCAGCAGGACGCACTCGCGGGGCCGTGTCAGGCAGATGATGCACGTATCCTCAGACATGTCCTCCCCCGACTCGGTCGGCATGTCCCCGCCGCACCACAGGGCCTCGAACTCCTGGCGCTGTTCTTCCTGCTCCTGCTTGTGCCGGTGCCGCTGATAGGCCCGGCAGAGGGCGTACAGGATCACCGCTATGCCTGTCAAGCCGCACAGCACGGCTGCCCCCTTCCAGAAGCTGCTCACTGACTCCATCTCCGCCAGCAGCGTCTGCCAGTCTCCCAGGTGCAGGAAGTAGTTGGACCCATCAGCTGGGGGCTGCAGGTGGAGGGCCCCATCTGAGTGCAGGGCCAGCTCCCCAATGCCAGTCAGGCTGGCCCCCACGCGGAGTATCTCCTCTGTCTCCAGGATGCCCTTGGGCTTCTCCCCGCTCAGGTAGTGACTGATCAGGTCTTTGAAACTGTGGCTTGGGTGTTGGAAATGCTCATAGACGGTCTCCAGGGGCAGCTGGACAGCACGTAGTGGGCTCTCTACGCTCACCCGGGTCACTGCCTCCGCTCTGGGGGATGCCAGGACAAAGGGTACCGTGTAGACCTGCTCCGAAACCACCCGCTCACTTTCACTCCTGCAACATTCAACAACACGACAGCTGAGCCTGGGGCTTGCAGAAAGGCTTCCAAAGGTGCTAGATCCCTGGTCTTCTCTCCTTCCCCCCCCACAGGCCAACCTCGCTCTTACCTTCCCCTATAGGTGAGGGGCCAGCGGGGCCCTTTGAGACAGTCTATGGGCCTCTCATGTAGCTGACTCCCCAACCCGTCCCTGCAAAGGACATTGCCTCCATTGCAAGGGACCCCGCCATAGGTGCAGCTCTACCATGCACCCCAGCCCAGCTAGCCCCATGTGCTCCCCTGACACCACCTGCTGCTGGTACCTCTCTCTTCCCCAACATTAGCCAGCCCTCCACCTCGGGTCTGCCCCAAGGACCACTCACCAACTGCGGGCTAGGCTGTTCCAGATCAGGCGATGCTCCTTCAGAACTAGTTTCTGGATCACTCCTTGCAGCTCCTCGTGGTGCTGACTGGACAGAGGTGTGTTTGCTGGCAAGACGATCCCTAAGGAAAAGAGATGGATAATGTGGAGGGGGTGTGATTTCGGCCAGTCTAGTTCGGTTCATGGAGCAACTCTGGCTCCCAAAGCTGTTTAGAAGTCTTAGGGCCCTGGTGCTATAATTCACCACAGCCCTGCAGGAGACTAGGTTTGACTCGTGGGCTGGGAGAACTGCGGTTGATTAATTGAGTCAACCCCCCCTGCCACTCCCCAAAAATTCAGTTGATTCAGCAAGAAGCAGGTCTCCCCTCTGGGGCCCAGATAGGACATTTTAGGATGTGTTTCTCAATGGCTGCCCGACAGGTTGTGCTGCAGACTGGCCCTATTAGTAACTGTAATTCCCCAGTTACTAGAGCCAAACCCCCAAGCTGTGAAGGTTGCTGAGAGAGGGGTCCCAGTGCACCCCGCTTGAGAGGCATGCAGGGATCTTACCTTCTAAGGCAACATAATGCAGGCACTGGCCACTGGTGGCAGACAGCAGGTCAGGCAGATTATCGTCCACCTGAAGCTTCGGGGCTTCCTGCAGGACCAGAGACGGGAAATGAGAATGAGCCTCCGCCACCTTCAATCTAAATAAGCTGCTGCTCAGCTCCCATGGGGGGGGACGCCCCCTATGCTCAGGCATAGCTGTGCCCCACCTCCTCCCCCTGCAATACTCCAGGGGCCAGTAGGTACCTCCCTTGTCCCCAGAATGTGTCTTGCCCCCGGGCTTTACACTGGGACAGGGGTTAACCTACGTCGCTGCAGGCCACGGAAAGTGGCACTAGGGGTGGGCCCTTCAATCAGCCCTGGGGACAGGACACTTGGGGCACCCCGAGACAAGGGAACGGCAGGGGAAGAAGGCCCGAGGGGAGTCTCCGTCATTGTCACCGGCCTGCTCTAGCGACTGGGTGGCCCGGCCGCGTTTGGCCCAGGGCAGCCTCCCCGCGCTTACCATTCAGGCAGGAGTGGGCACGTCAGACACATCCCTGGGCAGCGGGGCCTGGCACCGCCCGGTCCCGGGGCTGGGGGGGCGGTTGCGGGCCGGGCGGACCAGGCCGGGCCCGGGGGCGGGGGGGCGCAGACGGGTCGGGCGGACCGGACCGGAGCTGGGGGGGGCAGACGGGCCGGGCCGGACCCGGGCGAGCGCTGCGGGCCGGGACCTGCTGGGTCGGGGCCGGTACCGGGAGCGGGTCGGGGGCCGGTACCTGGATCCGAGCCAGCGCGCGGGCCTTCCTGCGGTAGAGGAGGTAGAAGGCGGCGGAGAGCGCCAGGCTGGAGCCCAGGCACAGCAGCTCCCCGGCGCCGACGGGCGCGGGCTCCATGCGGGCGGGGGCACCCCGTGGGGGGCGGGGAGACTCACCCCGTCCCGCTCCCCCGCGCCCGATCCGGGCCAGCCCCGGGTCCAGGCTCCCCGCCCGCGCCGCGCCGCGCGGCTCCCTGGGAGACGGAGTCCGTCCGCGCTCCGCTGCCGGCCGCCTCCGCGCTGTGCTGGAGGCGTGGAACTACAGCTCCCGGCGTGCACCGCGCCGACAGCGCCTCAAAGGGCAGGGGGGGCAACGTCGGGCCCAAGGCCCGCGGCGGCCCGCAAGGACTACAGTTCCCGTGAGGCACTGCGGTGACGTTCTGGCCACGCCCCGGTCGCAGGTGGGGGCACGCGAGGGTCGGGCAGCAGCAGGGCTCTGCAGCCCTGCCCTGAGCGCAGGGGCGTGAGCTGGGCGGGGCTTGGGCCCGGGATGCCCTGGTGGGGCACGTGGGGGATGATGTTCCCTAGGCGTTGGGGTAACCAGGAGGGCAGGGTCCCGGGCGGGGTTCATATGGTTTATGGCAAAGGCCACCTGGACTAGGGTGCTTTTCGTAGCCCAACAGCCTACGGGCATCCCTGACATCCACATGTGTCCCCCGAGGCCCACGAAGCTCCCATTGCCCTCCCATGCCGGCTTGTTATTGTAGGGTTGCTGGTGAGCTCCACAGACTGACTTGTTGTGGCACGTTTGTGCAGAATTATGGGCGTTTGGCGTGTATTCTTGTGACGGCAGAGAGGGCTCCGTGCTGTGCAGGGTATGTGGGCTGGTTACTGGTTGGGGGGTTGTACATGGCTGGCTGTGATGGTGTGTTATTGTAGGGTTGCTCTGGAAGCCTGGGCTGTGCGTATTGGTTGGTCAGCAGGGCAGCTTGTGTAGGCTGGTCTTGAGTTGCTTATGTAGGCAACAGAATGTTTTTATTCCACTGCCCACTAGAGAACTGATTCAGTGTGAGAGGAGTGGGGCAGTCTGAGGGGAATGGTATTTATTGGAGCAGTGCCCAGCTGGTACCCAATGGTCGTGCTCTTCTTGAGTGGGTGTGCTGGGTGTCGTCATCAGCCTGCCCTGAGCATACCTTCTATCCTTGTTACATTGTGGTACCGGAGGTACCAGTATCCAGGTCTCACAGTGCTGGGTGCTGCAGGAACACAACCAAAACATTTCCAATCTAAAATGAACAACATGAAGGGCGAGAGACGATCAGGGAGCCTATATTTAAACACAGCTGCATTAGCTCAACATAGGTACATTTAGTTTATAATTACATAAATTAGGCCAGTGTTTTCAGAAGTGGCCTCTGAGTTTGGGTGCCCAGCCTGTGGCGCCCAAGGCCCAGTTTTCACAATGGAATCAGTGTGAACTGCAGGGGCTCGCCACTGTTGAAATTCAGGCCCAGCATAGCTCACCCAAGTCATTCAAAAATCAAGAGTCAGGCCCCAAAAATCATGATTGGCTTAGAGATCATGAGATTTTAATACATAAATGAAGGCTGGGGGAGGGGTGTTTTTTGAGTCTTTTGGGATCACATTTTCCAGCTTTTCTCTGCAACCAGGGCCAGGTCTACACTTACCTTTGCGATTTGGCAGCAGTCGACGGGAGATATGCAAGTGACGTAAATCACTTGCGTATCTCCCGTTGACTTCACGGCGTCTCCTCTGCGCGGTGTCCACACTGAGCTGCGTCGAAGGGAACCGCTCCCTTCGATGCAGCGCTACGCCACTCGCCGAGGTGGTTTTCCTGTGTTGCTTCCTGGATCGACTGAGCACGTCTACACAGATGTTCAGTCGATCCAGAGCAATCGATGTGATGGCGAATTTGCCACCATCAGTGTGGACCCAGCCCAGGAAAAGCTAGAAATTTTCTTTGAAATTTAAACTGAGAATCTAACATAATCCCATGACTTTAGGGGCTGGGGCTTTAAGGAAATCACCAAATGTTGCAAATCTTGTAATAAAATTGCAAGAGATGGCAACTTGGCTTGGCAGCCAAAATCAGTCACCACTTCTGAAAATGTTGGTTTAAATGTTATTTCCCCAGCTTTTCGGCACTGGCTGATTTCTTGTACATCCCTTCATGGAATGAGGTCTTGTCTGTCTCTTCCCTCTAGCAGCTGGGTTGATATTTCACTTAAGAGTCGATTCTAAAGAGCAGATGAAAGTGCCAAGGAGAAACTGAGTTTGTGGCTGACCTGGCAAATGGGAGGATCGTACGTGAAGGAAATTAGCTGCTCTCTGGAGAATGGCGTTTCTCAGCAGGCTTCATTGCGGGTGAAATTGTGGGCACAAGGCTTGTTTCCATTGCAGAGTTAACTCAGGTTCTTCCTGGGTTGTCACTCCAATCTTGCTCCCGTCCACACACACAACCCTCTCACCTCATCACCGTCTGCAGTGGCTGGCCATGCATAAGACTGAGTTCTTCCCCTCTGGCTCTTCGCTACCCGAGTCTCCAGATCCTTGTTCAGGGCCTGGCTGGCACTTTGTGCCATGTTGCAGTGGGGCCGCGTGAAGCAGCTCCCCGTGGGGAATTGTTCCGGTGTGCATGGCCTGGGGCGGTTGGGCAGCTTGTCTAGGGGATGCAGAAATGATGGCGCGGTTACTCCCACCGTGGCTCTGCAGCCTGCCCAACTCCAGCTGGTGGTGCCAGAGTGTGTGTCTTGCTCCCAGCCTGCAGCCACCGCATGGAACAGGGCTGGGGCTTCTATTTGCTGCACTCCTGGGATCCCTTCCACTGTTCAGTGGCCTGGGGCAGGGAGCCCTTTACCTTGGGGTCAGGGCTCAATCTGTCCTGGTCAGTAGTGACAGCGGCGTTACCGTCCAACAGCCCCGTGTGAAGAGTAGAGTCCAGGTTCCAGTGGACAAGGGACCACGTCACCGTGGGCATTAACCCAAATCCTGGGGGCTGTGGTGGGAGATTTGCTAATGTGGGGGGTGCTTGTCCTCATGCTGCTATGTGCTCAGGTGCATGCTGGCTCAGTGCTGGGGGGTGCGGGCCCTGCTACAGAGGGAGTCCCTGACCCTTACATGAATGTTGGTCTTTCTGGGAGAACTGGACTTCCATCAACAGAGGCTGAGGGCCTCCCATTGCTTTATTATGGGCAGGGCATTGCAGAGCTGCTAGGAAACCGTGGCCCATCTCTCTAGCAAGTTAGTGTCACTCCAGCTCCTTTAGGGATCAGCTTCCCCTCCTGGGGATAGGAATTGTCCTGTCACTCTGAGATTCGGCCCTACTGATGTCATTTCCCTACACGTCCTTAGATGGGGGGTAAATATAGGAAGCCAGTGGGGCTGATGGTGCCCCATACTGGGGCGGGGATAGGTTGGTTTGAATGACCTGCCTTGTACACTTGCAGACTTCCTAATGTCTTTTATTTTACACGTAACCTAATTTCCAGACTCTTCAAGGTTTTGTGTTTTTACAGAAACTAGAACATTCACTAGTCACTGCTAGATATTTTTCCCCCTAGTCTTAACTCCAGTTAAGTCTCCTCTGCCCTGGGAATTTCCTTATGTTTTTTTCCGTAAGAAGCGTTCAGTGTCAGGATCGCCCTGGGACCTCGCAAGCTTCCCCTTCCAGCTTCCATCCCACCCTCACTCTGTGTCTCTGACTCCCTTCGGGTACTGCCCTGCCTGGTGCTTATCCTGCTGTGGTCATCTTGGCTGGGATCGTGCAAATTTAAGAACTCCACGGAGCCTAGTGTGAAAGAGGAAACTGCTTTTAATCGTTAAATAAATCCACTGACAACCACCCAAAACTAGTCCAAGGCACCAGTCCCTGCCACGACCAGCAGATTAAAGCAAATGGGGAGTTTCTAAGCCAAGCTGGTTTTGGATTATAATGAGCCTAAAAAGGTTAAGAAAATGCCCCCGAAGCGAGAGCAGCTCACGTTCTGAAGCTCCCAGACGCCTTGTCCAGTCCCCCTTAAATGATCCAGAAAAAGCCTGCCCTGGCACACAGCGGGGTGAGCGAGGGTGACGGTGGGAGGGTAGTGGAGTTGGTTTAGAACAGAAGGTTTGCTTCAGGACTAACCCTGGGGACGGTCCCGTCTCCACCGTAGTCAGAAGGGATCCTCAGGAGACGAATGGCTGCTCTTCCATTTGGTTTAAAAAGATGATAAAATGCCTGTGGACATTCTCCACCTGCCAGCCTGGCCCTGGAGGGTGCTGGGCGGCTGCCCTTCAGACCCGGAGTCTGCCCCCTTCCCAGAGCTGGGAGCAGGTAGGGGATGCTGCCCTGCTGCCCTGTGTCCTGGCTAGCTCCATCTCCCAACCTGGCACCAGAGGCACGGTGGTGCAGGTGCTGCCCCTCCACTCCTGCCCCTCTCCGGGATGACCCATTCTCTGCCCCATTCCACCCAGTGCTCCCCTAACTCCTCGTCTACTCCAGGGTTTTTCTTCATAGCCCGCCCCATGGCTTGCTGCAGTGTGAGCGCTGCCCCCTCCTGGGAGGGCAGGGTGCCGTCCTACCAGGGCGTCTCGCCCGGCTCTAGCAGACAGATCACACAGTGCTGAGATCACCCGGGCCCTGTCGGCACCCGCACGCCCGGTCTTGCTGTCGTCGGAGGAGCTGCACCCTGGCTAGACCCGCAGGGCGGGGCAGGAATGAAAAGGCTGGTGTTGCCCAAAGTGAGCCATTGAAGGCTCTCTCAGCCCAGGCCCCGCTTGGCTGGGCAGGTCCCCACGACCCTCTTTTTGGGGGCTGGTGGAGGCAGGGCTGCCTGGCTGGCGTGGGGCTCTGGCAGGAGACCCTGGGCTGACTCTCCTTGCAATGAGAAGGCTGGCGCGGTGGCAAGTGCTGATTGTGGGGGTGGGGTCAATGGCGCAGAGATGGAGCGTGACCAAGGAAGGTGGACCAGGTCCCAAGCTCCACCCAGCAGGAGGTGCAGGACCACCCGGCTCCTACACTCACTCCTGGAGCTCTGTCCGAGATGGGAGGAGCCTGAACCTTGCACAGGCCACTGGCCCCTCCCAGAGATGTCCCCCACACTGGAGGGGAGGGGGCATGACTGGGATGCTAGGGGGGTGCTCCGGCCTGCCTGTGTCCTGGGGCGGTTGGTTGGTTGTGTCTGTATAGATGCTCTCTGTTCCCCTCCCTCCCTGCTCGCCTCCTTGCCCTGCCGGCCCCTCTCTCTACCACACCTCGCAGCGCTTGCCGGGGTTCATGGGCGAGCCCACCGGGCAGTTAAAGTGCTCGGCAAAGTCCCTGGTGTTGCTGAGGGTGCCGATGACCCGGAACTTGTCTGGACTGTGTGGATCGGTGACCAGCCCCTCATGCGAACTCTCTGGCGTGCGCACGGAGCACCACACCTGTGCGAGGGATACGACAAGGATCAGGGTTAGGGACATGCACACCCTGTCTGATCCTCAGCCCAGGGCCCAGCCTGGCTCCTGGACAACAGCGGGGCAGCATCCGTTCATGAGCCAGCGTCTTGCCTTGGGCACCCTGGGCCAAGGCTGCCCTGCGCTGAGACAGAGCAGGTACATCCCAGGGCAGCAGCAGTCCCGCGACTGCCCTGACCTCTCTGGTAAGGAAAGATGAAGTGCTGCCTGGGAGGGGCCTGACCCATGTTAGAGTTGTGCAGGGCCTGGATGGTCCCATCTGGTTTTCTTCTCTTGGGTCTCAGCTCTGCAGGCTTGGGCCTGATAAAACTATGGCCCATTAATCCCAAAATGGAATGCCAGGGACCTGTGGATTGAGGGACATCAGCAGGGCTGTGTGTAGTGAACCCAGGACTGTAACAGCTGCAGGGGCTGCAGGATGGGAGGGAGGGACATCAGCAGAGCTGTGTGGGTGAACATGTCCCAATGTTGGAACGACGGGGGCTGGAGGGGCTGTGGATTGGGATTGAGAGGCGTCGGCAGTGTGGGGGATGGGCAGCATGGCTCTTTTCCCAACCCAGGTCCGTACCTGAGCAAATCCTACGAAGAAGAGCTGGTTGTTGGTGAGCCCCACGGCAGGCAGGTGCTTCTCCTCCCCGTTCTTCTTCAGCCAGGCTTTGTAGGCCTGCAATGAACCAACGAGGCATGCCACGAAATGGTCGCAAACACAACGTGATGCTTGGCTCAGGATCAGGGGGCAGTGGGACTTGAACCCCTGTCCTCTCGGGGCCCTGGGCTGTGCTGTCCATCCCCTGCCTGAGTGGCTGGCTGGCTTACTCACATTGTATGCTGTCTTCAGGCCCCCGTTGTCTGCAATGTTCTCCCCCAGGGTCTGCCTGCCATTGACGTGCTCTCCATTCACCATGTACTTGTTGTACTGTTCCATCATGCACTCGGTCCGGTTCTTAAAGGCCCCCAGGGAGGAGTTCTGCCACCAGGGCCGCAGGTTCCCCTCCCTGTCGTACTCGCGCCCTGGAAGACAACCCAGTACGTTAGAAAGGGCAGGAAGAAGAGCTGCAGGCAGGGACGGTGCTAGTCGTTCTGTCACCTGCACTCGTCTCTGGTGCCTCCCCTCAGGCGGCCTGCTAGCACACTGACCCACTGCTCCCAGCACCGTCTCCATTCCCTGCTGAGTGGCCCCCAGCATGAAGCATGTTGCGGGCAGCCCAAGGAATAAAGTAAGTGAGAAGGGCCCGTGTGACGGCTCGACAGGGGATCTTTGACCTGGTGCCTATGTGTGAGTATCTCTCAGAAGCAGCGGAGGCAGCGACTGAACTGGAGGGGGCCTTGAAAAGGGAAAAATCAAGGCACAGAGCAGTCCAGCTCAGGGTGGGGATGGAACACTGACTCTATGGGGGTCAGGAATCCTCCCTCTCCATGGTGCCACTGCAAATGAGCAAGGACAGGATCATCTCCCAGAATCTTCTGAGGCCTCATCTCTCCAGCAGGAGGTGCCGGGGCAGCGGCTCTGTGAGCTTCTCCCTGACCTGCCAGGGCCCCTCCAGAAGAGGAAGTCCCACTTCCTGGCCTGCTCAGTGCTTGGCTTCTCGAGTGGCTAGCAATAGGGTCCATTGGTGCTGGTGTCTTCCCTGTCTGCCAGGGACTGGCCAGAAGCCCAACTTGCTTCACCCAAGAGCCATGGGTGACTTGCTCTTTCCTTGCCACCCAGGGCTGGCTTTGAACCAGCAGCCTACAGGTGAAAGCCTTCACACCCGTTCTCAAAACTTTGAGCCTGCAGGCCCCCTGCCCTGATGGCGGCGCTCTCTGCACCCCTGCAAGCGCGGGAACATCACCTGCTTCTCAACCAGACACCCAGGGAGTGACTCTTGGCATAGAGGCCCCAATCACCCCAAAGCTGCCTTTTGGGTTCCACCACTAGCCGGGGCCTGGCAACGGTACAGAGCATGCAGAGAAAGGATGCAAACAAAACAAGCACGAGTCCAGCTGGAGAAAGGGAAGATCCCCAATAGCCACAAGGAGCAGTATGGAGGGGGGGACTGGGAATCGTCAGCCACTAGCCATGGCCCGAGATGCAGAGACATGGGTCCTCACCAAGCAGATGGAGCAGAAGCGAAAGCTGCACAGAGAAGCCTGGGGAGATGCCTGCAGGTGTCACCTGGGGAGACAGGAGGACAAACAAATGGGGCGGAGAGCCAGCCAAAGGGAAAGGGCATCTCGAGGGCTGTGCAGAAGCTAACGTGGGCAAGGGGTGTTGGCCGTGCTGTGAGATGATGATGTGGGGAAGCACACGATGGAATGAGGGCAAGGCCACTGGTGGCTCAAAGAAGAGATACTGGGAGCCGTTGCAGGGCAGGGAGAGGACAGAGGTGCTGGGCAGCTCCATGGTGCAGAGGATAGAATGAGGCTGTGATGAAGAGGAGAGAGGAGCTGGCAGCTGTGTCGGGGGGATTTAGCATCACCTCTCTACTGTTTGGTTACAGTGTCCCTGAACCAAGCGTCCTTTCCAATAGCGGCCGGAGCATTCTTGGAATGGAAGGGGGCGTGCGTGAGACCAGGGAGCTGAGCGAGGGGCTGGCGGGAGCCCGATGGGCCAAGTGGGTCCTACCTTGGTCATCGAACGCGTGTGTGAGTTCGTGTCCCATCACTACACCGATGCCGCCAAAGTTGAGGGCCCTGGGTGAAGCCAAGAAGAATAAACCCTAGTTTATTGTCTAAGTGCTTAACATGGCCCTTATCACAGTGCTCTTTGGTGCCCTTCTGATGAGGAGTCAATGAAGAGTGCTAGGGTCCTGGCTGCCCAATGGAGGTGGCGCTCTATGCATGCATCTAGCTAGGCCACTCGAGGACGACTGTCCGTAGCGACGTGCTGCACTGGCAGGGCAGGCTGGGAGCAGATACTTGCCTA
The DNA here is from genome assembly GCA_007922155.1 of Mesoclemmys tuberculata. Lineage (NCBI taxonomy): Eukaryota > Metazoa > Chordata > Testudines > Chelidae > Mesoclemmys > Mesoclemmys tuberculata. Next base: position 7,208,099 of record ML675649.1, read on the forward strand.
ACATGTTTGTCACTATTGGGCAAAGTGCAAACTCTGCCCAGCCAGGGGCTGCATCCCAGCTTGCTGGGAGCCCAAGGTGGGCACCTAAAGGGCAATGGTTCTGCAGCTGCCCTCAGAGTTGACACTGAAGGCTGGCTCAGGGGGAGTCCTGCTTTGAGCAGGGGTTGGATTATGACCTCCTGGGGTCCCTCCCAACCCTGATATTCAGTGATTCTATGACGGCTGCCAGCCTAGCAGTGGGGTGGCCACAGAGGAAGAGCAGTGCGGACTAGTATTTGCAACCTCCACAGCCCCAGTGTGGCACTCCATGGGCCAAATGTTAGCCACCCCTGCCGGGCAGAGAACAATGGGCTGAGGGCAGGGGACCAGAAGTCCCGATTGATAGGGACAGGCCGGACATTACCCCCCATCCCATCTCGATTTTTCACACTTGTCATCTGGTCACCCTAGCTGAGGATCAAGCCACTGGGATGGCAACACCTGCCTGGCCTATTCCACAGCATGGGCGCGAAGGCTGCCCTCTCCTCTGACTTCCCATGGGGGGGCTGACGCAGTCCTGTCCTCTCTGAGGGTGAGAGAGGCCGTGAGCAGGCAGAGGCTCATTACACTGGGCCAGGCGATTTCCCTGTTACTGTTTGCCCCACCTCCAGCCCCCAGTGTCCTGAGGGCCACACTGCAATGGGACCCAGGGCAGTAGCACGTGCCCACCCTGTTGGGATGCCAGGGCAGGAAGCTCCGCTCTGATGGGGGCGGGTTTGGAAAACGCAGGGACTGGGGAATCTCCCATTAGCACTTGAGTGGCAGCAGCTCTGAGCCAGAGCATCTCCCCTTGGAAGCTCCACTCCTTGCTCCCGGGACTGGGTGCTGAGAGAGAGGGTTTGCCCAGATCTGAGCATGGCCCAGCGAGCTGCAGCTGCCAGTGGGCCTCATGCCCCTTCCTTCACCAGCCTCCTCCCACCACCCCACGCAGGCAGAGCACCAGACGCACTTGGGGTGGTCACGGGCGTAGAAAGGAGCCTGCAGGATGCCGGCGGGGAAAACGATCCCATTCTTGGTGGGCAGGTAATAGGCGTTGACGGTCTGCGGGGTCATGCTCCACCTAGAGAGGATTGAACACGTTAGGCAGCATCTCCCCCAGTGCCTGCCAGCCTGCTAGCCAAGGACTGGGGTGTCCAGGCCACAGCTGTGGAGCAGCCAGCCATGCAGGGGAAAGCTCCTTTCTGGGCCTAGAGCCAGCCTTACCATGGCCCTTTTGGTCTGGCCAGAAACACACTGCTGATGTGCTGGGAGGTGGCTGAGCCTCACCCCATCATCGCAGCCGCCTGAGAGCTGAGGTCTGCCCCAGTGACTGGGGTGACACGAGCCAAAGGCTGGCCAGGAACACAGTGGGACGTCAGTCCCCTTCTCCAGGGTCCTGGCTGGGGCAGCTCTATTTCTACGACAGAGGGGTCAGGTGGCTGTTGGGTTGTGTCTGTGATGCAGATGGAGCACGGCGGGTGACCGTGGTGATGGGCGAGGGAGTACGTGAACGAGTGCGTGTGTCCTTGTGAAAAGATGGGCAGCGGCGGCTGCACTCAGAGCGTGACTGGCCAGGGGAAGGCCTTCCCGTGGGATTGTTCAGGCCAAGTGCTTCTAAAGTGAGCTGGGAGTCCCCACCTTGGATGGAAAGAGCAGGTTGCAGCTGCCGCCTTCGCTTCCATGAAGGTGCAGTCTGTGGAGACTACAACTCCCAGCAGGCAGTGCAGCCAGCCACTAGCTTCTAGATAGGACATGGCATGCTGGGACTGGTAGTGTCCCCAGGCTGCACCTCCGCCCTGCAAGTGAGGGTGGCTGCGGGTGGCAGCAGAATAGGGCAGGGTCCTCCTATCCCTGCTCTAGTCCGAGACTGAGAGCACCAGCCATGCTCCAAAACTGGCCCTCATGCGGCCATGCACTCCTCATTTGGGGCCCTGCCTCTGCCCCAGCTGGGGAGGGGAAGCGCCCCTGGTGCAGCAGCTCCTTACTGGTCCCGGTTGGGGGGTTTCCGCAGCTGGTCGGCCATGACCTTGGCAGAGAAATTGTAGAAGTTCAACATGTTCTGGAAAAAGGAGTCTTCGGAGACTTCATACTGAGGAAGAAACACAAAGGGGTGAGGGGGACTAGGGCTGCACCCCTCAACGTTGCAGGGTGGGATGTCTGAGATGGGCTAAGGCCTGCCCTTCCCCACAACTCCACAGGCAGCGAAAGGGTGAGATGTGCGTAGATCAGTCAGTCTAGGCACGCGCTGACTAAAGAGCCAAAGGCTATGAGTGCCTGAAGCCCATCCCCACCGCACAGCCCTTCCTGGGAGCCCTGTTACCCTGGGTGGGACATGCGGGATCTCACCCCCCTCAGACCCTCGCTTCACTGGATCCCTACAACGTGTCTGGCACAAGCATCTGGGAGCCACGTGCTCCCCACTGGCCTTGCAGCCCCAGGGCCACTCTCAGTCCAGGTCCCTATGTCAAGGGCCACCTACCCCGTCATAGACGTCGTCCAGCTCCTTGTTATCGAGGATGAAGTCCGGGAAGCCGATCATGTCGTAAATGGCGTCTGCCTGTGAAGAGAGGGGCCAGGGCAGCCGCTGAGATCGCAGCGGGGTGAGGAGAGGGGGCCAGACACTCTGGTGTCCTGGAGCCCAGGGACTACAAGGCTGGGATTTCCCCACTACCAGGATGCCCACGTCCCAGAGACCAGGGATCCCTTGTTCTCACGCTGGGGGAGAGTGCAGTGGCGGTCGTTGAAGAGGGCATTGCCTCGGGGGGGGACCATTGGATGCTGTGGCACTGATATCGTTTCCCCTCTAAACCAGGGAAGGAGTTGGGCTGGCTCCCCTCCCACTGCAGGCTGGGAGGCCAAAGGAGCAGAGGTCACCTTCTCCTTGGCAGCTTGTCTCGTCTTCTCGTCCATCCAGTCAAGCTGGTCCAGGGATTCCTCAAAGGCTGTCCGGATCTCACTGATCATCTCCTCCGCCTATGGGGGCAAGAGGGAGAGCCAGTCCCCTGCACGCTGCCAGCCCTTATGCCCCCCACTCTTTGTAGGCAGTCATGCAGCACTAGCCCTTCCTCCCAGCCCTAGCCCCTCTGGAGGAACTGCCCTGCTCTTCACAGGAGGACACAGAGGGCAGGAACTCTCCTCGCCTGGGTGACTGGTGGGGCAGGGAATTCCCTTCTCTCTCGCCTATGTGCACTTGCTGCACAGAGGCACCTCGAGCTGGGGAGCTAACCGCTGAGGAATCGGAGGGCTGCAAAGGAATTGGGGAGGCGTAGGAAATAGGGGAAGATAAGAGAAATAAAGATCTGCAGGGGAATTGGGGGTGGGGGCTGCTGGTGTGGAAGTTTGGGGGCAGTGGGGGGGTCAGAGGGGCTGCAGGAGTACTGGTGTGAGAGAGGCCAGGGGTTCGGGGGCAGAGCAGGGGTACTCACAATCTCCTTGCTGTCTCTGTCGAAGGTGGCTTTCACAAACAAGGAGCCCAGGGCGAAGCCCAGCGTGTCATCAGTGTTGGAGATGCAGGTCTGCCAGCGAGGGGTGCAGGACTCCAGAGAGAGAGTGACACAGACAGGGTGAGACCTGAGGAGGGTTGGGGCCGTGTCCCTGTGTCCTCGCCAGCCCTGCTGTGGGGCAGGGCCCTGGGCCGAGCTCACACCCTGACACAGGAGGACACCGTCTCTGGTCCCCCAGGGCCCCAAGCGCTGCTGCAGAGAGAGGGGCTCCCTTTCCTCTGCTCTGTATGGCCTGCCCAGCAACTAGGGGATGTTGGTCGTGTTGCCTGATGCTGCCCTGAATTTCGGCCTACCCCCCCCTTCCCCCCAGTCTCTCATGCGTTTCACTAACCCTGCAATCCCCTGCTGTCTCCTTACCCCGTGGCCCCTACTCACGGCCGGCAGGGCTCTTTCTGACTCTGACCCGCTGCTGGAGGCTCTGTGGCCAGGGGCACTGCCCTTTAGCAGCCCCGCCCATCAGTGCCTCATTCCCCGCCGCCCCAAACGGGCCAGGCCATGGCTGCCTGGCTGAGGATCCTCGGGATTTCCTGGGGGTCTATGAAGCGGTAACGCCCACAGGGCCCAGGATTCCCCTGTGCCTAAAGAAAGGCGCCTTGGGCCTTATGCCAGTGGCGTGTCCTGGCCTGCCTCAGGCAGCAGCCGCTCACCTTTTTGGTGCCATAGAGGGTCTCCAGCAGCTTCTCCTGGGCTGTCTCGAATCGCTGGTCCAGGCTAGAGGCAGTTTTCTGAACCAGGTTCCAGATCATGTAATTGTTCAAAATGCTGCAAACAACAGAGCCACTTTGACTTACTGAGACCCCCGCCCTGCCCCCATGGGCACAGCCTTGAGACGCTCCCCCAATGTGCATGGCCCTAGACATGCCCCCATGCCCTGACGGGCACTGCCCTGAGACAGATGCTCTTCTTCCTGGGGTGCTGCCAGCATCACTTGGCTGGAGGGTCCCGGAGCCCCCAGCCGGGGCTCTTACCTTCTGTCCGTGCTGTTGATGAGGTCAGAGACCTGCTGCAGGTACTCGCGGCCATATACCACCACGGGCTCCGCCTCGCTCAGCTCCAGTGGGGACAGGGCGTAGGCCATGTAATCCAGCCAGTCGATGGTAGGGGCCAGGACCTGCCAAGACACGGGACTGTGAGGGGCAGCACTGCTCCTCCTCAGCTCCTAGGGCGAGCTCCCTGGGCTCTAGGTCAGTGGGGCTCCATGCAGGACCACCATCCCATGCGGCAGCGAGGGCAGGAGACTGGGTTTCACTGTGGGAGGAGTCATGTCCCTGGAGAAACCCTGCTGGTCACTCAGTTTTACTCCAGCCCCCCATCATGTAGACCCACTGCCTGAATCTCTGCCTCCCTCGCAGCCCCCCAGCCCCGTCCTGCCCTGCCCCTCTGCCTCAAGCCGATCCCGGCTCCCATCTCTCTCGGTTGCCATGGTGACTGGTTGCTCGGTGACTGTCGCATGGTGACCGAGGCTGGCTTTTCGATATTTCTAAAAGCTTACAAACTGGGATGGGGGTCCGGGCCTCTCCTCCCCCAGCGTAACAGAGCGGAGGGATGGGCCACGGGGCTGTGGCTGAGATTGGGGGGCAGCCCTGCGGGGAGCCCAGAGCTGGGACTGGGGGGTATCAGTGAGTGAGCTGGCCGGGGAATCTCCCCTAGGAGCTGCCTGGTCTGTCTGACGTTGGGGAGCCGGATGCCCCCTTGCACCACTGGCCCTAGGCTGTGAGCGACGTGTGGCAAGAGGCCCCCCCGTTTCTGCATCCGGGTCTGAAGGTGTTGGGCTGGGGGATGGTCGTGGCATCTGGCTGCTTAGGATGCAGCTCAGCCGGGCCTCCCGCATTCATGACACAGCAACCCTGCTGGCATGCTAATGAGAGCCGGGCAGGGGGATGGGCAACGAGCCCTGCCAAACAGAGCCCTCGAGTGCACAGAGAAAGCAGCCTGGGGCGCCCGGGGAAACAGACGGGGTTACTGGGAGGGGGCTGCTGTCTCGCCTTGTGCCCTGGGCTCTCACGGTTCTGCCCAGGCAGCTCTGAAATGTACCAAAGGACTCAGATCAATCCAATTCATCTCACATTTTTCATGCTGAATTTTTCTCCCAGCTGCTCCAAGCCATGGTGGGACCCGTTACTGATCCCTGACACCTGGGAATAGAGCTCAGCCTCCCGCCCCCCATACCCCCCCCAACAGCACCTGCTGGTTCCTTTCCCCTGCCCTTCCCCCTCCCCCAGCAGCCCCTTGCTTGTCCTCTGCCCCCCATCCCTCCCAGCAGTGCCAGGCTGGCCCAGGGCTCACCTGCAGCTCCGCGATGCTCATCTTGTGATAGATCTTCTCGTCATCCCGCCTCTCGTCCTGGGGGACAGTGACATTTGCCAGCAGCGTCTCAAACTCCAGCACCTGCTCCATCTGCTCCTGGGTGGAGACCTTCGCCCCACCCAGCAACATCCCCAGCTCCACCATGTAGTCCAGATACGCAGCCAGCACCTGTCACTCAAGCAAGAGGCAGGGGGGTTAGTCACGGAGGTGGGGCAACACACCGCACCCCATGCAATCAGTCCTGGGCCGTGGGCGGTTCAGCTCCCTCAGATCCTGTGCTCTTAAGTCCCCCCAAGCAGAGGCTCAAACCTTTCCCCACCAGGATGTCCTGCCAGCACCCACTCCAGCCAAGGTTCCTAGTGCCAGCGAGTCACTTCCCTTCAGCTCCTCGAGATTTGGGGAGGGGCACATTCCACCCACTGGGCCAGATCTGCGTCAGGAGCACCGGAAGGTGTGGGTTCTACCCAGAGCATGAATTTCACGCAGCAAAGACCTCTTGGGTCAGCTGAGAGATGGGGCATAAATTGGGGAGGGTTCAGAGAAGAGCCCTGAGTATGATTAAAGGATGAGAAAACTGCCTTAAAGCAATAGACTCAAGGAGTGCAGTCTGTTTAGCTGAACAACAAGAAGATTACGTGTGATTTGATCAGTCTGAAGTACATGGGGAACGACTATTAGCTCAGTGGGCTAGCAGAGAATGGGCTAGCATGATCCAGCGGCTGGGAGCTGACGCTAGACCAGTGGAGCCTAGAAGTAAGGCATGAATTAAGGCCTGCTCCAGAGGCTGGCTCAACAGGCTCTGTGGAAGGGAGGGAATGCGCAGGCTACCCCCACCCAGGTGCCTACCTTCTCATTGGCTGTCTTGTTCAGGTAGTAATCCCGGGAGGGGAGGAAAAGGCCTGATTGATCCACCTGGGAGATGGAGAACACATGAGCCTGGACCCTGTATTCACAGCTATCCTCCTGTCCTGCCCCCACCCCTAGTCGCTGCTATTCCCAGGAACCATAGGGGTAGAAGAATTGGGGCAACCCCACCCTAAGCGGTAGACCAGGGCCAGCAAATCTGACCTGGGAGGAATCCCCATGTGGCTTTCACATCCCCAGCAGAGAGTGGCTGAGGCACCTTCCTGGGGCCCGTGGCATTGGCCCTGCTTTACTCCCAGGTATGTCGGGGCGGGGAGGGAGGAAGAGGGCTGAGTGTCTGAACTGGGTCACTCAAGCTCAGAGTCAGAAATAGACAGCCATGATAGCCTTGTGCCTCTCTGGCTGCCCGTGCTCCTTCTGTCCTTGGCTAGGTTCCCTTATGCCTTTACTTGGCCCCCTCATGCCCTCTTGGCCCCATTTCCCTGGCTGGGATGCCTTGTGTCATCCTTGGGCCCTCTCCGCCATGCCTGGCTGGGCCCTCCACCCCATTTTGTGGTGACTGGGTGTTTCCTTGCTGGGGTGAAGGGAGGGGTTTGCCTCAGACCCATTGCACGCTGGGGGCTCTGTGTGAGGCTGGGGCACTGCGTCCCCTCACAGGGGCATGGTTGCAAGGTTACCTGAATGATGTTGCTGTTGGAACTCTTGGAGTCAGCGCCCACGTAGACAGTGAAAAAGGGGGAGGCCCGGTAGGTCCCTGACACCATCTTCAGAACCTCCATGAAGTTGCTCTGGCTCCAGGGTCCGGTAATATTCCACCCACCAATCTGCAGGAAACAGGGACAAAGGGCTTTGGGTTTGTGGGGGATGAGCTGCCCCCCTGGGACACCCAAATTCCTCTGGCTTTAACTTTCCACATTCACACCCAGCACAAGAGAGACCCTTTGTGCCCTGCCTCTGCTCCTTGCCCAACGTCCCCGCCCAGCACTGTGGAGAGCTGTGCTGCTGCCGTGCCCCCATGTGTTCCCAGCCCAGCACGAGGGGGCGCTGTGTGGCTCGGGATGTTTCCCTCCGCGCCTTGCCTGTGTTCCATGCCCATCCCCGGAGAGAGGAGACTGCGCTTTGAGCAGCCTCCCGCCCTAAGCAGGGCTTCCGCCCAGACCTCAAGTTGGTCCTGTGCCCCCAGGGCGCCCACCTTCTCAATCAGGTCCATCAGCGGCTGGGAGCCCAGCTCCCCAATTTTCTGCTCCTTCAGGCAGGACAGATAGTAGCGCTGGGTCTTCCTCTCCGCCTCGCTGCTGGAGTTGAAGGTGGCATTCTCTGGGGAGCGGATAACAAGGGGACACAAGGGGATTGTGGCACATGGAGAGACCCTGGCGAGTGGCCCACCTGGCCTAGAACTCCTGGCTGGGACCACGGCCGGTGATCAGACCCTCTTAGGGCCTGCTCCTCTTCTCACCCTCCTGCTCTATGTGGAGCCCCCGGTATCACCATTGCTCCCCTGCCAGGCCTCCCAGGAGAGAGGATACAGGGTGAGCAGGGTGCCAGGAGCTGTGTTCCAGCCCCAGCCCCCTGCCTCAGGCCCAGGCAGGGAGGAGGGAGCAGTGAGTGTCATGGAGGTTAGGTTCCCCCAGATTATACGGCATGATTCCCACCGGCGACGGCACCAGGGAAATGTCCTCTGCAGCTGCTCGAGGGTCTGCCCAGGTGCGTCTGGTGTGCCACAATGTGCCCCTGGCCAGTGCCAGTGCGGGACAGAAAGACAGCCGGCTGCTGTGCCACGGTGTGCCCCTGGCTAGCACCACAGCCGGCAGGGAGGCTCCGAGGCAGTGTGACCATGGAAGCTGATGCACGATGCGACCTCTGCTTGCCCCGTGCTGTTTCTAAGAAGCTGTAACCTAGCAATTTATGCCAGCAGGTGAAATGCCCACGTACAGGTTAGCCCCCCACCCCCCACCCAGCACCAGCTGGGCCAGGCCAACTGGAGCCAATCCAGGAGACTCGCCAGCCTCTGTGCTGAGGGGTCTATCTGGCTGGGTCTGGAATGTCTCCTAACTCCACCCCAGTGAATTGACGGTGTGGTGGGGAGCCCCTGTAATCCCTGAATGTATGGGCCTTCTCCCCTTCCAGGGCTGGTCCTGGGAAGCCAAGCCATGAGGCAATGGAGAAGAAGGGAGATTCTGGCTGCTGACCAAGATCTCTCCCTGTCCCAGCCTTGGTAGCATTTTGTCCATATAACCCACCACGCACCGTCCACCAGTGCCAGCCTCCCTGATCCTCTGTGGCTGTGTGGAAAGGGCTGCCACGGCATGTGGGTTACACCCACCTAGGAGGTGTTTCATGATGGCCTGGTTCTGGTCCCAGATGCTGTTGAACGTGCTCCACTTGGAGCGCCCATCGGGCAACGGGTTCCGCTTTATCCACCCTCCGCAGGAGTACTGGTAGAAATCCTCGCAGGGATTCGTGTCCCGGTCCAGGGCCTCCAAGATCTTACTGGCCACAGTGATGCAGGCTTCGGTTAGGCACGTGCTGTGGGAAGGGTCTGTGGGGGAGAGATGCAGTCATTTTAGGGCCCATGACCAACACGTGGGGAAACTGAGGCAGGGACTCACTGAAGGTCTTGCAGCAAGTGGGTGGTAGAGCTGGGAATGGCGCCTTGCCTTCCAACCTTGCAATGGACCACTCCTGGGTTGGATGCCCTTGAGAGGGGGTGCTGGGCGTGTGATTGCCAGCACACGGGCACTGGAGGTGGCCCCCACTGTCCTCAGAAGCTGGGAAACCGAGTCCTGCAGTGGCACCCTTCTTCAGCTGGGATGTGAGGCCCTGGCCATGTGGTCCCTTAGAATATTTAATATTTACTTCCTGCAGGACAGTCCCAGGAGAATCCGCTCACTGTATCCTCCCCTGCCCGCCCTAGTGACTCCTAGGATAATTCCAGCCCAGAGGAGTTCCCCTCCCTGCAGCAATTTGGCATGTTCCTGATGGGCAGCTGCTGTTTGGTAGGGAATGAGCTGGGGGGGGCTGCAGGGAAGGTGTCTGAGACACACACCCCCTCCTACCTTTACTGTACTGGACTCCCAGACCAATGAGAGAGCCCAACAGCAGCAGAGCGGTGACAAGGCAGACAGCGCAGAGAACCAGCTCCAGCTGGGTCCGTGAGCCCAGGCGGCTTAGCAAGGGTGCGGCCCCTTTCCTGAAACCCACCTGGGGGGGGAAAGCAAGAGGGAGAGTGTGTGTGTGTGAGGGGGAGGGAACAGAAGGGGTGAGTGTTTTAATGGGCACCTGATGGATTAAACCCACAGACACAATCAGAAATAGCTACAAATCAGCCTTGCAGTGGGACCCTCCCTTTTGGCAGTACCTCTCCAGTCCTTCCCTCATGGTAGCCCTGCCTTAGACTGCCTCCCACCCCCCAGTGCCACCCTGCTTCTCCCTGGGCTGCCCTATTGCCTGCCCTATGGCTGGAGTTGGATGGCACCTGCCAGAGGGGTCAGGCATTGTGGAACCTCCCCTTTCTGGCCCCAATCCATATGGCCTGGCTGAGGGAGGGAGAACAAATGGGAAAAGCCGGCTCTGCCCCAGTGGCGATCCCACAAGGACTGACCATGGCAGCAGTGGAGATGACTCAGTGATACCCACCCTTAACGCTACCTTCCTGGGAGCCAGGGCCTGTCGCCGGTGTCCATCCACGTGAAACAGCTGCAGCCCAGGCAAAGCCTTCAGAGAAGCTGAGCTGCCTCAAGGCTGAGCCAACGCAGTCTTGCTTAAAAGTGGAAGGTGACGCCATGGCTCCCGGAGGGCCCGCAGGGGAGCTTACACACCTCTAAAAACTGCCCCAGGGTCCATACAATTCGATGTGAGAGGCAGCCCCAGCCCAGGAGAAACCGAAAGCTGGGCTGGCAGGGGGCTGCACGGCAGGACTAAGGGGCAGTGGCGGAGCTGTGGGTGGGGAGCCAAGCACTGGAACAGTGGGGGGAAGAGAGGTTGCAAGGCAGGACAGGGGCACTGGCAGAGCTGTGGGTGTGTGGCCCTTGGGAAAAGGAGGCAGAATCAGCTTTAGTTCCACTGGAAACAGTCCCTTTCCTTCTTTTTCCCTCTCCAGTCCCTGCCAGTGATATCAGACGCACTCTGTAACTAGCCTGGGCAATGAGATTATCTTGCCCCAGAGATTCCAGAGACAGCTTTTATTAATAGCTCTGCTGCAGAACATGAGCTTCCCATAGGAACCTGGAATGGCCCAGAGGGTGAGCCTTGTCCGTCCTTGCAGCACGTTGGCCCTGGCCATTAGGAGGCTGAGCAGCATCCTGGCCTAAAAGAGGCGCCACGTTGGCGCACGTTCCAAGAGCATAATCCTACCTCCACACTGTCAGGAGAGGCGCTTCCATCCCCAGCCGCATCCACCCCCTCCTCATCCTGGAAAGTAGCTCGTTTGTAATCAGACATCTGCAGAGAGAGAAAAGGCAGAGTAGGAATGGCACCGCAGAGGGCTGCGCCAGGATCCTGCAGGAGTGACACTGAGGCAGAGGAACCATGGAGCTGTCTAGGGCAGGGCAATTTCCTCTCCCTCCCTGCCAATTCTATGGCCTCTCATGGCTGGGGTTCTATTGGGGGAATTGCCGGCCTCCCTTTTATGTAAGACCCTGATTCTGCGCTCTGAGCATCAGGGAAACTGAATAATCTCCCATCACAACCAGGGGCTCCTGGCAGGCAGGGCGCAGGTCCTGGCAATGCCAACCAAGAGTGGACAAATGTGTTTCCCTCTGCCCGCAACTTTAGAGGGTCACGGTCCTTCCCTGCCTGGCCCCTGAATGTTTCAAATGCAGGCCCAGGTGGCACTGCCAGGCTTGTGCAATGGAGGAGGAGACGCTCTTGCCCCCGCCTGGCACCAGCAGTTGCCCCTGAGCAATGCACGTCCCTTCGCCCTCTGTGGGTTGCCATGGCTGCCTCTCTAGAAGCTGCTCTGACATCAGCATTCCTGACAGGTGTCAGATTGCCTCCTGGAGACTGTCCTGTGTTCCCAGGCAACCTGCAGCTTCATTTCCTAGCAACGCAACCTCCTCCTCTCTCTGCTCCACTCCTTAGTGCTGGGCCTTGCCATGCAGATGTGGTCACTCCAAGAAACAGCTGGAACTGGCTGCCTCGGCATCTTAATGTAGCAGCTGACAGCAGGAGTGTCTAGCCAGCCCGATGGGCTTCCACTAACCTCAGAGAGAGGTTTTCTTGGGCAAAAGGAGCTTCCCCCAGCCCAGCACCCTCCCAACCAGCTCCCTCCGCCAGCCCTGCTCCCTCCCCCTCCTCAATGCAGCCCTCCCATTTCTCTCTGTGCCCCATAACTCGGTGATCCTGAGCATTCCTCTCTGGTGGGGCAGGGAGCATAGCCAGGGCATGGAGACCAGCACCATGCCCCCTAAAAACAAGCGAGTGTAGTGGGAGGCGGGGAATGGCCAGAACGTGGAGGGCAGTAGCTCTAAATCCCCTAACGCTAGGCCATGCTGCAGAGAGCTGGGATGCAGGGCCAGGTTACTAAAGACAGTGAAACATGCTAATAGGCAGCAAGGCTTCTGTCGGGACTAGGATGAAAAGCTGTGCTGCTGGGTGGGTGAGCGAACGCGTTACCTGCCACGCTCGCACAGCTTCTTGTCGATGCTCCCCAGGCTCCAAATGTTTGGTCTATGCTAGGGCGATCCCGTGAGTTCATTGGCAATCCAAGTAAAAGACCAGACGTCCAGGAAAGACTAGAGAGCAGCTTGCACTTTCAAATGCCCCTGACTTGTCTACACTGGACTTACAAACGTGTTAGGGACTGGCTAACACTGCAGGGGCTATGATAGCAGCATAGCTATGCCAGCAGAGCCCCAGACCATCGACTCATCCTACAGCCACAACAAGGGTTTTCCCATCACTGTACGAACGTCACCTCTCCATGCAATGGCTTGAAGCATTTGATCTAGCCACTTCTGCACTGGAGGGCGTGGGGTGGGGAGGTTGGCAGAGCTAGCTACTGCACTCAGGGATGTGGATTTTTTCACCCCTCTGAGCACCGTGTCTATGTCAAGCTAAATTCCAAGTGTAAACCAGGTTTGCTCAGAAAGTGCAGATGCAAGGCCTCAAGTGCAGCTTCATTTACATTCAAAGGGAAGGCTTTGAATGAGTTAATGCTGATGATGCCAAACCCTAACAAATGTAAGTCTAGTGTGGAGGAAGGTTAGCTGGCCATTTCACTCGAACTTCTTTTGCACTGCCCATGCTAAGGAGCCTCATAAAATTTGCTGGGGGAGGTGGTTTGGGAGAGTAGGATAAGCTGGAGGTTTTTGCTAATTGACCAACAGTGAAATAGTTAATGACCGTTACTGTGCAATTGTCATTAGGTTTCAGGGTTAACGCCGTTGAGCTGGATGGGGACAATTCACCGCTCTCTGTTTTGTTTGAGACTATCTGCAGACTCAGGCAGCCATCTCTGTGGCAGTTATATTCCACTCACGTTTCCAAGGTTTCCTTCACAGCTGTGAGGGCTCGAACCAGTTGTTGAAAAACAAAAGCTAAGATTGGGGAGCCCAGTTTCACGGGGAGGGGTGGATCGGGTAGTAGCCAGAGCATGAGCACCAGGGCACAGCTCACAAAGGCCCGAGAGGCATCGCACTCTGCTAGCCACAGGCTACTGGGGTTTACAAAAAAAAAAAAAAGCTGCCAGCTCAGGAAACCAACGGGCTCCAGTTTGTTCAGAAAAAAACATTTGGCTAAACTCCCTGGTTGGGGAAGGATTCCTGGGAACTGCTGGCATCTGTGAAAATGTCTGAGCCAGGGATTCCCTCCACCCACCCCTCCAGCTCAGGGAGACCCCCGGCTGCAGGGAAAGCACAGCTCGTTCAATCTCCTGAATGGAGATCTACCCCACTGTGCCAAACAGAACCACCCAAGAGCCCCCGCCTCACCTTTCTGTGCCCAGCGGGAGAATGGGCAGCTCAGATGTGCTTGTAATTGACTCCTTCAGCCCCCCACCCACAATGGGTGCAACTGGCTCTGGTAACCGTTGGCCATGCAGGCCTCTGGGCGAACAGCCCAGGACCCTCACACCCCATCACAGGCATTCTCCTTTCCAAGGCCTCTCCTGATGCAGTGAGACCCCCCAGGCGTGTGCTGTCATGGCAGTACACACCCCAGGAATCCTTGGCATGCCCTACCCTGGCCCCCAGGGACATCAGGTGGTGGCCCCCTGGCTTTCCTCCCCCTACCTCTGGAGACCCAAGCAATGTAGGAGAAGAGGGAGGTAAGCTTGCTGCACCTGGGTCTCTAGTGCTTCCAATTCAAGGGAGGTTCCTGATAACTGGCCTTTCGAGCAAGAAAGGTCCAACCCCTCCCTGCAGCCCTATTGTATCCCAGCAGGTCCCTGGGCTTGACCGCAAATGGCCCCCTGCCGGGTGAGGTGTAAGCGGTGGGCTCGGCAGGGGCCCTTCCCAGACCTAGGGGGAACAAGGTGGGAAGGAAGCCTCTACCTACCCTTTTCAGGGGGTGCTGCCCAGCTCACGGTGCTGGCTAAGCCCAGCCCAGCCAACCTCCAGTCTGGGTCAGCCTTCCCCCTCCCCGTGGGACTGGGTGCTCAGATGTCCCAGCTCCACTGTCCCAGGATCCTGGGATGTCTGACATCTCCTGAGCATCTCCACGCCAGCCCTCCGCAGTGATGAGGAAGTGATGGCTCCAAAAGACCAGAGAGATCCCAGCAGGATGCGGCCAGGACACAGGGCAAGGCAGAGCCCCAGGGCCAGGGTGCCCGGGAGGAGAGGATGGGGGGCTGATCCGGCTCTGGGTGACTGGGGTGGGGCCACGCTGCCCTGCAGGATACAAGCGCTTCGAGAGGGGGGCAGCAGAGACAAGCCGCAGGACCCCAGCTCCTGGAGCGAGTGGGTGGGGCTCAGCCACACAGGCCTGGGGGCTCAGAAGTGGGGCGGCTGAGCTGCGGGCTCAGGGTGTCAGAGGGGGCTGAGTCACAGGATCTAGACACCCAGGCGGCAGGGCAGGGCCAAGCAGGCGCTAGGTTCAGCCCTGACTTCTCTGCCAGCCCCCTTGGCGCCCTGCAGTGGGGATGGCTGGCCCCTGACCCTGACCCAACATCCTGCCAGGGGCCATCAAGCCCTTCCCCTTTAGTGCCCCCAGCCATGGGAGGACACCTCCAGGGCTTTACTCTAGCCCCTCAATGAACGAGGGACCCCCTGCCCGGACCCTGGACGGGCTGAGTTCTTCTAGGGTGTGGCCATGGTGCAGGGACAGCGAGGGATGCCGGGGGAGGAGAGGGGAGACATTCATCCCCTCCACCCCACGGCTCAGGGCTGCACCCCGCAGTGGTTTACACCCCAGCCAGCTCCCAGAGCCTCGCGGACCCCCGGCACGTACCCCCCGAGCTCCCCAGGCCCGGGCTCCCCCCGTGCTCTGGGGGAGGGAGCAGGAACCAGCGCCAGCGGAATTGAAAAGCCCCCCGGGAGCCCCTCAGCTGCCCCAGCCCTGCCGGGATCCCGGGCTCGGCCGGAGCCGGGCTCTGCGGTCTCGGCGCGGGCTGCCCAGCCCGGGCGGCTACTCACGTTGTGGCCGAGATCCTGGAGCGCGACGTTCATCCTGGACAGCCCGGGCGGCCCGGCCCGGCCCCCGCCGCCTAGCGCCGCTCCCAGCCGGGGGCG
>ML675649.1:7228456-7239494 GCA_007922155.1 Mesoclemmys tuberculata
AATAGCGCGTGCACACAGGGTCGCACAGACGCACCGTCTCGCAAACAGGGAACTGCGCGCAAACAGATACACCAGCACGGAATTGTGCAATTCGGAATTGTGCGCGCAGAGGTTCACACGCAATCCCGCAAATAGCGCGTGCACACAAGGTCGCACAGACGCACCGTCTCGCAAACAGGGAATTGCGCGCAAACAGATACACCAGCACGGAACTGTGCAATTCGGAATTGTGCGCGCAGAGGTTCGCACGCAATCCCGCAAATAGCGCGTGCACACAGGGTCGCACAGACGCACCGTCTCGCAAACAGGGAACTGCGCGCAAACAGATACACCAGCACGGAATTGTGCAATTCGGAATTGTGCGCGCAGAGGTTCACACGCAATCCCGCAAATAGCGCGTGCACACAAGGTCGCACAGACGCACCGTCTCGCAAACACGGAATTGCGCACACGCAGATACACAGCCACAAACGCAGAGGTTCACACACAGGATCACACAGACCCACAGTCGCACAGACATAGGCTCACTCGAACAAGCCCAGGCACTCAATTCAATCTCATTTTAGTGTATTGGGGTGAGAAGTGCCAGTGTCCAAAGGTCAGGGCTTTGCCAGGCACCAGAGCCACCTGCCCGGTCTGGGGCTCCTACACCATCGGTGGGGTTTGTTCCCCTGTACCTCTGTCATTGCTGCCCCAGCTGGTGTGGGGGCAGATCACTCTGTAGCTTGGGCCCTGAGCTGTCTCTCTCTTGCTTCCAGGGCCAGGTGCAGGGGGTAGGGGAGGCTATTGCCATGACTGATCCTTTGAGGGGATCTCTCCCTCGCTTCCTCCTTTACAAGGTGAATAAAAATTAATTTAAAAATAATCAGCTATATTTAAATCCAATTATTTAATGTAAATTAATTACAGTGTTTTTTCTATTTAAAAATAAACTTTTAAAATTAAAATGTGTAATTCTGACAACCATGAAGACCTAAACTTAGATAATCAATTAAAATCAGTTACATAAAATAAATAATATCCAAGCAGTAGGGGCCCGCTGAAGTTTCAAAGAAAGTCAAACTACTAAACTGGTGGAAGTCACTGACTAAGCACTTGGAACCAGAGTTTGT
Source organism: Mesoclemmys tuberculata (assembly GCA_007922155.1). Lineage (NCBI taxonomy): Eukaryota > Metazoa > Chordata > Testudines > Chelidae > Mesoclemmys > Mesoclemmys tuberculata. The sequence goes on from ML675649.1 coordinate 7,229,569, forward strand.
TGAAGGGCTAACCCAGCTTTTGAATGTAGTAGCCTCTTCTGCAAGTGCAGAGACAATATTTTCTTGATTTTCAGGTTGTTTAATGAGTTCAGGTCATATAGTTCATTCAAAGTGAAGAAACCAACTGGGAGTTGAAAAAAACAGGAACATTTGTTTCCCTCTTTTAATCTCTGAAAAAAACAAGATGTGAGAGGATGAGATCTACTACCTCTAAAATCTTGAAGGCATAGGGATCAGAAACTATCAGTTCAGTTAATTAATTATGGCTAATAATAAATCAGTTCATTTTAAGAGCAAACCATATTTTGATAAGCAAACATATATACACAGAACATGAGGTAGCTGTATTTAGCTATTCAAAAAAGAAATTTAAAATACTGTTTTTATGCATTTTAATTGAATTCCAATTTCTATCCAAAGAGAGCATGTCACAAATCATAAGTAAACAATTAGTTATCAGCTAATAAATAAGAAATGTGTCATTTCCCCATTTTTTAACAATAAATAAAAGTAAAAATTAAGAATCTGAGTACGTGTTTGTTAAGCTACATCACTCTTTAAATAAATTTATTTAGATGTAATGTATCCTCCTGGTTAGCACCAAATGTAGTGTAAAAAGCTAAATTTAGTTGAAGATCAACATATTTTACTGGTTACCAAGCACAAGAATCAATCTTTCTTTAGGAAAATAACTAAAAAATACAAAAGCGAAACAAGATTAAAATTATTTAAATCATGGTTTCCTGCTTGCTGATTTAAATCATAATTAAAATTGGTGATATCAATTGCTTTCATTTCAATCGCTCTGTTCCATGGGTGGCGGGTATAATAGACTAGGGGAGGCTAAACCTCCCCAAGCGGGATGCTGCACTCCTTCCTTTGGAAGGCCCGTCAGCCTGCTGCCTTTGGAGCACCACTGCAGAAGAGTGCCCGGGCGGTTGTCCCGCCCGCGGCCCTGCACCAGCTCTTCCTCTTCCCCCATGGCTCTGCTTCTGCTGCCCCGACCTCTTCCCCCCAGGCCCTACCCTTGCTCCTCCTCGTCCTGTCCCTGCTCCTTGGCAGCTCCACTGCCAGGGAGGAGTGGGAGGCAGACGGCTGGCCTGGACAGAGGGATGCTAGGCTGGGAGGGCCTGGGAGCGCTGGAGCCAGGTCACTCACGGGCAGCATCTGCAGGGCGCAGACCTGTTTGCTAGCCTCCTCAATGCTGCTGCTTGCCCTCTTTGTGGCCATGGCCACCACCTGCCTGCCATGCTGCCTCGGCCCTGCTATGATGCTGTCTGGATTAGGGGTGACTGTTTTTAATATTATTGATATCAATATTGCAAAATTACAACAAATCTTGCAAAATACGCCATGTAAGGTATCATCGGCAAAGTTATGACTTGCTGAATATGGTACGCTCGTCTATATAAGTGTATCATCTTTGTATTGTAAGCCATGAATATGCGCGATATTTCTGTATCTAAACCTGTGCTGAGCTACTGGGTGACACCCCCAACAGATTAGCACCCGCACTGTCCAGCCTGATTGAGGATCAATCAAGGGCTGTCAGCTGTACAGTAAGGCTCAGGAGAGAAGAAGCGAGGGGCTACTACACTGATTTCATCAGAAGATGTCGAGATATGCCCATGAACAGGCAGGAAACTCCAAGTGCTTTTCCATGCCCATTTGCTGTGAGCTTGTGCTTGGGACACACCACATGAGAAAGGATATAAAAGGCAGCTGCACCATCTCCCCCTTCTATTCAGTCCTGCTTCTGACTTCTGGATCAACTATCACACATCTGAAGCTTTGAACAAAGGACTGACAGACCCATCCAAGTACTGGATGTGTGCCAGAGGAACTTTACAAGCCAGCAAACTCACCAGTTCCGCTGATTTATATGGACTTTGAAGTCATATGTCTGTATCTAATTGCTTTGACCACTTATCAACTCTCTTCTTGTTTGTGTCTCTTCTTTTATAAGAAATCTTTAGTTTTAGATACTAAAGGATTGGCAGGCAACATGGTATTTTGGATAAGAACCAAACTAGTATTGATCTGATAATGTGGCTGTCCCTTTGGGGATCAGGAGACCATTTTATACAGTGAGAAAAGTTTTAAATAAGTCCTCACTTTACTGGACCTAGTTGCTAACTGGGAGCCAGAGACTGAAATGCCATAAAGGAGGCTGTATATTACATTTTTTAGGCTTCTTGATAACCACTGTGGGGAATCAGGAGCACTGTTTGTGACTGGTTGGGGAATCTAAAGTCAATGTTAGATACCAATTTTGGGAGAATCTGCTCTCCTTGTTGCAGCCTGCCCTGACCTTCGCATTTTCAGTGAGCTATAGAGGGACGTATGGGTCACACCTACATGTCCTGCTGACTCATAGGTGAATGAATTCACTAGCTGAATCCCTAGTTCTCTCCCTGGGTGCATTGTACAAATGATTGCCCTTGATGGGCTATCAAGCAGACTGGATAGTGCTGATGTTAGTCAGTCTGAGGGGTGACACCCAGTAACAGTACACGTTTGAGATACAGATATATCACATATATTCATAGCTTGCAGTACAAAGATGATACACACATATAGATAATCTTATCATATTTAGCAAATCATAACTTTTCCAAAGATACCTTTACATGGCATGTCTTGTAAGATTCATTGCAATTTTGTAGTATTGCTGTTAATAATATTATAAATGGTCACCCCTATTTCATACAGCATCCCATGTGTAATTTTATTTCCCATTACAGTGCTGGTGCCTCCAACTTAACAGGCCACAGGTACAAACTTTCATCAATTTACTTGTAATGGTACAACAAAGCAAGGGAGCGTTATCTGCTTTTAATTCCCCTGTCAAGTTAGGCAGAGGAGGAGCAGGCAGAGCTCTTTGTTTATATACCCAGGGATGTCTGTTGAATCTTCCTGGAAGACCTCAATAAAATTTTTATGGAGGTGCTCTGCAATCCTCTCCTGAGGTTTCTATCAATGGCACACTTATTTCTCCCTCCGTGGTAGGACACTTTTCCACACCAGTCAGTGATCACTTTGGTAGGCACCATTGCAGTACACAGATTAGTGGCATGCGGCTGGCAGCTTCAGGACACCAGGAGCAGCTATGCTCTGTGCACCTTTGTTACTCTCCGGAATGAGATATGAACTAATATCTCCCCTGCCTGTTGCAAACAGGACCAGCGTTCAGCGCCATTGCCTGATACTCATAGTTTCATGCAACCGACCAATTCCCTCCTCATTTCCCTGGCCCTGGCAGAACATACTTGCAAAAGCACTCCAAAGCAGACATGTCAACCAGCATGTCTTGAGGCATGCCTGTAGGGGAGCAAGGGAAGTCAGTTCTGAACCTTGACTTTCACTTTCCGGTGCCTATCCTGACAGTGTCACCTCTGTGTGTTTCATCTGCAGCTGCTGCCACTGTGGGCTGGAGGGGTTCCCCCTCTGCACCCCCCAGAATACCTGAGCCAAGTAAGGTGGAGAAAGACGAGACCTCCAAATGACATGTTCAGTGAGATCCTGCAAGCCAGCGCTGCCTCAGACCATGAGCACCGGGCCTGGAGAGTGAAGATTGCAGGCTGTATGGGGAAGGACAGAGCACAAAGGAGAAAGGCGCAGGAGAAGGAGAGGGAAATGCACTGGGACATAATGGGGATTCTCTGGCAGCAAATATGGATGCTGCAGACTCTTGGGGACCTACAGGTTCAACCCTCAGGGGCACGCCTCCCTTTGCAGTCCATGGAGAACTCCATAATAGCACCTCGCCATTCCGCATGGGGCTACATCCCTACCACTCCACAACGGGGGACATCAAGGACAGCCACAGCTTCACAGGCCCTGACCTGTGAGAGCGGCGGTTAATGTATGTGTTGGTAAAATGGGGAAATGTTCTCTCCCCTTCTTAAGTTCTGTTCCATGCATTAATTTTTAATACATTTGCTTTTGAATTGCACAGAAGTTTTTAAAGTGCCTTCGTTGCTTAATAAAACTGTTGTTTTGGAAAATCATTCAGCTTTACTAGCTCCCAACATATGGTGCAGAATGCTAAGCAGTAGTGAAAGCATCCGCTTTCTTGTTATGGTACAGTGAGACACAACTCATAGGGTCAGTGACGCACACGGCGTAATGACCGTAACATACAGCAAGCACTACCAAATTACTAGGTGCCTTGTCAGTGTCATACTCATAGATGTACACCAAGCAGCACATAATTCCTAACAGGCCCCCAAACTCCTAAGTCACCCCAATGCATTACTGTGGCTGACCATTAAAGTGCTCTTTCGAAGCCTCCCTGAGCTGTATGGCTTTACCTTGAACTCTTCTAACAGCCTGTGATGTACACGTGCCCTGAAAGGGTTAATGCGGAATGAGAAGGGGGCTAATTAACCACCAGACCACAATGGAGAAAAATCAGGTGGCTAATCAGTGAGGGAGCCCTGCTGAGGAGGAAGGAGCTGGGCTGGGTCTATAAAGGCTGGAAATTGGCAGGAGAAAGGGGGCTTCTGGGAAAGTTAGCAGTCACTCCCTGGGAGAAGGGAGGTGTGTTTGGGCTGGCAAACCCAGAGTGGGGGGAGGCCTGGGAGGTAGGACAGGGGGCAGGGAAAGGCAGTAAGGGTAGAGGGGAGCAGACCACGACTGCTGTTCAGGGGTTGCTGAGCTGGGACCCGGAGTTGAGCTCAGATCCGGGTTCCCCTGCCAGCCACGGAGGGAGGGGCACTACGAGACAGCGACTGCCTAGGACTGCTGAAGGAAGACTTTGGTGCCCCAGAAGGGGAAACACGTAGAGTGACCCGGCTGGAGGGATAAGTCACAAAGAGGCAGCAGTAACTTGTGCCGGCCCAGAGGGAGAGGGGTGGAGAGACAGCATGTAACTGGGGGAAGGGGTGTTGACATTGTGAACTATTCCTCAGACCAACCAAAAGAAGATGCCATCCTAGTGGTGAGTGGACCTCAACTTTCACTTTCCGTTGTCTATCCTGACAATGGTACCCCCATGTGGTTTTGCAGCTGCTGCCACTGTGGCCTTGAGGGGTTCACTCCATCACATAGCCCTTGTGTCTGGCTGTTCTAACTCAGCAGACAGCTGCTCCACCTCTGCCCTGTGCCCCAGCAGCAACTTTTCTTCCTTTGCTTCACAGACATTATGCAGGATACAGCCGGCGACTATAACCATCGGGCTGCTTTTTCACTGAGATTCAGTCTTATGAGTAAACAGCGCCAGCATCCCTTCAATGTACCAAAAGCACATTCAACCCATCATCCAGCACCTTCTGAGCCTCTAGCTGAATCTTTCCTTGGTGCAGCTGAGGTGGCTGGTGTACGGCTTCATGAGGCAGGGGACAAGGGATAGGGTGGGTCGCCCAGGATCACTCTTGGCATTTCAGCATCACCAATGGCAATCTGCTAGCCAAGAAAGAAAGTCTCTGCTTGCAGCTTTCTAAAGAGTCCTGTGCTCTTAAAGAGGTGAATGTCATGCACCTTTCCTGAACAGCCAACACTCATGTTGGAGAAGCACCCCTGGAGATCCATCTACTCTTACACAACCATAGAAAAGTAGCCCTTTCTGTTGATGTACGCTGTAGCAAGGTGTTCTGGTGCCTAAATAGGGATACATGTTCTGTCTATTGCAGCACCATAGTTTAGAAACTCCATTCCGGCAAACCCATCCATTACGTTCTGCACATGGCCGAGAGCCACTGTCCTGCACAGCAGGAGACAATTAATGGCCCTGCACACTTGCATAGCAACAACCCCACTAGGGAATTTCCAGCTACAAAACCATTTCCCACTGACCAGTAGCAATTTGGTGTGGCAAGTTTCCACAGCGTGGTCACCACTTGCCTCTGCACTGTCAGTGCAGCTCTCGCTGGTGTCCCTGCACTGGACGATGGGGGTGAGCTCAGCTCACAGATCCCGGAATGGGGCTTTGTGCATCCTATGACTCCTATATTGGTGCTGGTCCGATATCCTGAGCCCCTCTGGGGCATATGCACAAACCCACACATGCTACTCACAAGCAACTTCCCTCAATGCACGCATGTGCACACAGCTTCCATCAGTGGCACGCTGTCCCCACAAACAAACTCACCCACAATTCAGCACCATTACGTCACTGGCACAGTGAATATTGCGGGCAGTCCCAAGGATAGGGTTACCTCTCATCCCTTCCCCGGGACAGAGCTCACTGTGGCCTGATCTACATTTACCGCGAAATTCGGCAGCAGTCGACTGGAGATACCCAAGCGGCATAAAGTAGCTTGTGAATCTCCTGTCAACTTCGTAAATTCTAATGAGCGTTGCATTCCTGCTATGCTGCACCAATGGGAAATACCCTCCTATGGATGAAGCATTATTCTTTTTTGGGGGGTGGATTTATTAAGTCGATTTTCGGATCAATTGAAGGGGTCTCCACTTTCGCTCAATTGATCCCGAAGAATTGATCTGACGGTGGCAAATTTGCCAACATCAGTGAAGACATACCCTGTGTGTCATGGACTCTTTGCGAGGTGGGAAGGTCCCAGAGCCAAATGTCTACACTGCAATGAAACAGCCCTGCAGCCCTTGCAAGCCTGAGTCAGCTGGCTTGGGCCAGCTGTGGCTTTCTAATTGCAATGTAAAACAGGCTGAGAATTCCCAGTGGTCGGGGGAATCTGTCTCATGAGATGGGAGATGGGGACAGAGGTGACCTACATCTCATCTTTCCTTTGTCACAGAGGCAGCATACATTGTGCTCCTCAACCCGCACTCACCCCCCCAGTCCCTGTTCTCATTTACAGGCACAATGACATCCTAACACGCCCTCAGGCACACTCCCCACCCCGCCACTCACAGTCACCCCGCAATACACACACACACTCACAGGCACATTTATGCAGCCTAGAGGTTAGGACTGAAGTGGAATAGGGAATCAGCTGCTGTGCACTGAGAGGATGGCCGGATCTGCCTCCTCGGGGTCTGCTTTAGAGCGAGACGTTCGTTCTCCATGCTGGTGTCTGAGCTGAAGTGTTTCTCTCCTCCTGAGCGCCACAAACCCTTGCTGGATTTTCTCCCACACGGGTAGCATGAGCATGTGAGCAGTGAGACTGCCCATGTATGTGCAAGAGTGAATGTGCAAATGCAAGGGTGAATGTACATGTGTAAGCGGAGACTGTAGATGTGTAAGTGTGCCTGTGTCAGGAGTGTGAGCCGGTATTTGCTAGGAGTGAGTTGGTGTAACTGCACACAAGGGCCTGAAGTTCAATAGCACCCCCCGACCCCCCAAGTGCCCTCTTGGAGAAACTCCTGGGTTGTTGATGTGTGAGGAGGGTCCACGTGCATGTGGAAAAACGTGTGCAAAGCCAAGGAGTCAGTGGAGCGAATACATGGATGGCATGTGATGGTGAGCGCATTAAAGATGCATGTGATGAGTGTGTGTGAGTGTGTACATGTGTAAAAATGATTGTGAGGCCTTTGGCTTTACCGAGCAGGGAGCACAAGGCTGTTGCATTCCAGCCCTAGTGTAAAAATGAGTGCCAGTGCTAGGGGATCACCTTTGCACTGAGCAGCATTGATTCCCCTTGGGAGCCTGCTCCCTGACTATTGAGCGCACCACAGGGTAAAAATGGGCTGGGTGTGGGCAGGAAATGGGGATATCTGAGTATTTGCTAGCAGAATCCTCCTTTTGTGAACAAGGGACTTAGCACCATGTGCCCGCATCCCCTTTAGGTCTCACTCCTGCTACTGGCTGGAATTACTTAGCAGCCCTTCAGCAACATCCCATTAATGCTGGATCTGGATCCCCTGTGAACCCCATCTGGCTCGGCACTTCTTACCTTGCACGGCTACTTGCAGCCGCTATGCTGGGCTGGATCACATCCTCTATGTGCAGGTAAGAGAGAATGTGTGTACAGAGGGAGGGTGGTTGCTCACAAGCAAGGAGTGTGAGCGTGCAAAGATAAGGAGTGGTTGGGAGTGTGCCCCGCATGAGTGACAGTGCAAGGGAGAATGGGAATGTACATGCCTGAGACATCTATGTATACAGCTGTAACGGGGATGCGAAGGTCTTACTATAAGGAAATATATGAAGAGCAAGGGCCAGGTTCTCCACTGACTTGCACCATGATTTATAGTAGGGAATGGGTGTAAAGTGTCACCAATCTGTGTTAGGAGTACCCAACTTGCACTTGTGGAAAAGACTATACCAGCTGTAAGGTAATAAAAAGCTGGCCCCAAGAGTGAATGCACATGTGTAAGAAGAAGGGTGAGTGTGCACGTGCAATTAGAATGTTTGCATGTAAAGGAGTGTGGATGTACATGGGCAAGGACAAGGAGTAAATGTGGATGCACCCAGAGAAGAGCGAGCATGCACACCAGTGTGATGTGCAGGGCGTGGCTGGGAGGGTCCGTGTAAGAGCAGCTGTGTGTAGGGAGCGTACATGTGCGTACAAGGAATTAGTAAAAAGGACGAGAGTTCTGTAGCACTTTAAAGACGAACACATTTATTTTTGGCAGGCATAAGCTTTCGTAGGCATCTGACGAAGTGGGTTGCAGAATTAGTGTAACTGTGCATGTGTCCACACACGGGGCCAGTGTGCCTCTACTATGGAGGTGTCTATAGAGGTGTCACTGAACATCTCTTTTGATGTAGGTGATGGGTAGGGACAGAGACTGGTAGATGAGGCTGCATTGAGACCCCTTGGCTAGGAAGTTAGATGGGTGCCATCTGGTGGAACTGCAGGGAAGGGAAAGCTAATGTATGAGGACAGGGGCTGGCTCACTAGATGGTGGCCTGTTCTGTTCACTCCCTCTGATGCACCTGGCTCTGGCCACTGTTGGAAGACTGGAGACTGGGCTAGATGGGCCCTTGGTCTGATCCAGTCTGGCCGTTCTTATGTCCTTAAGGGTGCAGCGTTCATGGGTGTAGCGTGCAGCTTTCCAGGCTACGGCTGGGCCACAAAGAGGGGATTCATTCTCTTGTTTACATCTTGTAGATTTATTAAATTTGCCTCTCTGGGGAATGAACTAGCCCCATTAACAAACAGTTACCCAATGCCTTAGTCTCGCAAAAGACTAGCAACTGAAACCTTCAGGGAAAGGCTGAGCAAAGGCTGCCTTGTAGGGTGCCCCAAAGGTCACTGGGATCAGCCTGTGGAGTATCCTTGCAGTGAGGATTCACCCATGAACGCACCGGGGACTGCCCTGTAGGCTTCCCCGAGGGATCTGCCACCCCCCCCCCCGCAGCCAGGCAGAGGGCAGGACTTGCTGCCTGTCCCCCACCCCAAACTCGGGGGTCTCTTCGCCCCCTGGTGCGCCCGCCTCCCTGCCATGGGCTGTCCATGACCCGTCCAGCCCCACGGGCGAAACCCCCGGGAGCCCCCCCCACAGCCAAGGGCGGGGGAGGCGGGGCCAGGCCCCCTCCCGGGACCCCGCCCAGCCCGCGCCCGCTGCCTGGCCCGGCCGCAGCCGAGCAGGCGGCGCGGGCCCCGCACCCAGCCAGGCCGGCCCCACGTGCAGCCGGGCGGCGCCACGTGCGGGAGCCGGGCCGGGCGGGGCGGGGCCTCCCTCTGGCGCGCCACCTCGTCAAGCCCCGCCCACCCCGCAGCTAGCCCCGCCCACGGCCCCCCAGGTCACGTGGCGGGGCCTGTCTCGCTCCTCCTCCCCCGCGATTGGTCTCGTTCGGCCCGGCCCCGCCCCGCGGCCGACCCGGCGGCGCCTGCGCACTGCGGCGGCGTGAGGCGTTGGCGATGGAGGACGGCGGCGGCGGGGGCCAGAGCCGGTCGCAGGCGGGGACCCCGGCGGGGGGCGGGGACGAGAAGGCGGCGGGGCCCTGGACCAAGGACCGCAAGGACCCGCCGGCCGACAAGGAGCAGGAGCTGGTGAGCGCGGGCGGGCGGGCGGGCGGGAGCTGAGTCACGCCGGCCCCGCCGGTACCGCCCCTCCCCCCC
>ML675649.1:7239594-7266567 GCA_007922155.1 Mesoclemmys tuberculata
CCCCCCCCCCCCCCCCCCCCGCCCCCCCCCGGACCCCCCCCCCCCCCCCGGGCGGGCCCGGCCCCCGCCGGTCCGCCCCCCCCCCCCCGGGCCGGGCCGGGCCCCGCCGGTACCTCCCCCACACTCCGGGCCGCCTCTAGCTCCGGCCCCGCCGGTACCGCCCGTTTCCGAGCCCCTCTGGTACCGCCCCCCCCGGGCTGCCTCTAGCCTCGGCCCCGCCGCCAGCCCCCTTCTCCCCCGGGCCGGGCCGGCTATGGTCCCGTGTATCAGGCTGGGGGGCTGTATCCCCTCCTCAGGCCCGGCCCGCAGCCAGTCTCCCCTGTAGGGGCTCGAAACAGCGCCCCCCCGCACCCCTGCTCGGGAGCTGATGCCAACACCCGGCTCGGCAGCGGGCAGGGCCCCGTGTGAACAGCGCAGCCCCCTCCCGCTCTGTGCCCGGCTCTGGAGGGCTCTAGGTGCGGAGCGGGTTATTTCTAAGGCTCCCGGAAGGGCACAGGGCCCCGCACTGAACCGGGGAGAGCTGTGGTCCCTGCCCTGCCCAGCGCAGGGGGGTGGGCAGGATCAGGAAGGAGGAGAGCTGCAGCGAGAGGCTCCCTTTGTGCACAGCCCAGTGGCTCTGTCAGTTGCAATGGGCTGAATAATAGTTGGAAGGAGAGGCAGGAACACCCGGATCCTGTGGCTGCGAGCAGAGTTTGCTGCCATGGCTGTGGGTGCCAGCAAGCCAGGAGTCTCGCCACAGTCAGAAACACAAAGTGGGGGTGCAAATCAGGTAAAAGCGTGTGCTCCTGCAGTCGTTGCCTCTGCTAGCTGGGGAGCCTCTTGCCCACCCCACCTATAATGTGAAGCATGTGTGTCGGTCCTTCCCTGTGTCTCCACTGGCTGCTGCTGTTTTGCGGGGCTGCGGGAAGCTTTCCTCTAGGGCTGATGCCCGCATCTGTGCTCCTTTGTTGCAGTCAGAGGAAGACAAACAGCTGCAGGATGAACTGGAGATGCTTGTGGAGCGCTTGGGGGTAAGTTCCCTTTTTCCCCCACGGGCCTGTACATGTTTCCCCTCAAGTCCCTTGTCTCTGCACCATGCCACGCACCCTTCCTTTAGGTCCATTCTGGAGTGTGTCAGTATCATCCTTTCAGTCATGGAGCTCCCTTCAACAAAACCCTTTGAATGGGGGAAGTGGATGCTGGATGTGCTGCTGTCTGGGAGTGCAGGCCTCCCAATCTCTGATGCCCCCGGAGTAGTGTAAGCCAGTGCTCAGTGTCTGGGTTTTTTTCCCCTGGGATTGGAGATGACATATCCCATGTTTCATGGGCTGCTCCTTATCTAAGAGATTTTCTCCCCATGAACATTTTCTCAATAGTGCCTTCACCTCCAGTGCACACTGCCAGCTTGTTACAGTCCTTGTCCCTTCCAAATCCCAGGAGCAGCACACATTCAGTGCAAGACAATAGGGTCTTTTATTAAATGTCTCCTCTCCGGTAGAGCTGTTACCTTAGTAGCAACCATCTCTGATCTGGGACCCAGACTTTCCCTTTGCACCGTTCCAGCAATTGAGTTTGGCTGAGGTGCCCTTGCTGGGGGAGAGGGTTCATGGTAAAATCCCTGACTGTAGAACTAGCTCCTTCTATGAGCCTGGCTGAGCCAGAGTTCGCCAACCTTAAGCGTATGGGCAAAGCTCACGTTCTTCCCCAGACGTTTGTGTGAGATTAGAAAGTGGGGAGGCTTTCAAGCTGCTCTGTGGAGCTGGTCTTTGTTGCCATGTGTTACCGTGGTTGATGCGTTTGAACCAGTAGGATGCCAGTCTACCCACCAAGTGTGGGCTGGGGGCTCCCCGATGATTCGCGTCTGGCTGACTCCCACAGCAAGATGCCAGAGCTGGTAGAAACGAGTCCTGTACGTTTCCAAATGAGTTGGCTGGATGGGCAGGTGTCTAACTGCTGAGCCTGCTCATTGCTGTGGCTGCCTGCCTGTGCTTGGAAGGGACAGGCAGGTCTGGGATGCTGCAGGAAGCTGCCATTTCCTGACAGATGCGGTTTGTCCTTGCAGGAGAAGGACACGTCCCTGTATCGCCCCGCCCTGGAGGAGCTGCGTAGGCAGATCCGTTCTTCCACAACCTCCATGACCTCTGTTCCCAAGCCCCTGAAGTTCTTACGGCCTCACTATGGCAAGCTGAAGGAGATCTATGAGAACATGGCTCCCGGAGAGAACAAGGTGGGTGGTTCCCAGCTGCTGGCCAGGTGGGGCTGGAATTGCTGGGCAGGGATGGTTGGGTAGAGTACAAGCTGAATCTTGCTCTATGTGCAAAAACAGAGGAAGGATCTTGAGAGAGCATCAAACGACCCAGCACCTGACACTGAAACGAGCACTGGACAGTATCAGTGTGCGATCAGGTGACCGAGGCCTGCACACGCTGGGCGCCTTGCGAAGTGTAACTCTATCCGCAGTGACTGGCAGCATGTGCACTGCTTGTCACGCTGCTGAAGTATCTTCAACCACACTGCATGCTGGGAGCTGTAGTGTCTGAGGGGCGCACTGCCTGCTGAGTGCTGCAGTCCTGTGCCAAGTGGTTCCCAAACGGGTGCAGGACCCTGCTGGGGGGGGTACCAAAGATTACCGTGAGGCTGCAGTAGTATTGAGGTCATTTAGCCCCTGTGCTGGCTCGGTGCAGTAGCCTCAAGCCCCGTGCCGGCTGCAGCAGAAGAGCAGCCCCCCCAGGTGCCCCTCCGGTCAGGGTGGAGGAGGAGCATCCCAAGCTGGTCAGGTGCCTGGCCAGAGCAGAGCAGCCCTGTGGCAGTGGGGGCCTGGAGTAGCCCCTGCCAGCACCCACCACCTCCATTACCCTCCGTCCATGAAGGACGGGAAGAGGTGGGGCTGCACGGGGCATGCGGTGGTGGCTATGCCAGGGAAGGCTTAGTTTCTTACTCAGGTAAGAGTAGTACTATTATGTAATGTAATTATGATGTGTCTATATGGGTTATATGTGTTTATGGCTGGGTCTGTGGGTGTGGTGGGGGTTGCGTTTTACCTAGTATTAACCAGTGGGGCTTTCACTCAAAGGTTGGGAACCTCTACCGGGTGCCACACTTCCACACTGGGGGGTGAAGGAAGGGGCATGGTGTTACTTAGCTTTCTCTGCTGTGGTTGCAGCTCACGGTGGGCCCTCAGGAAGCTCAGTGGCTGGTGCTGCACATGAGTGAATGTCTCGGTACTTTCTCCCGCAGCGTTTTGCAGCTGACATAATTTCCGTTCTGGCGATGACCATGAGTGGGGAGCGAGAGTGTCTGAAATACCGGCTTGTGGGGTCCCAGGAGGAGCTGGCATCATGGGGGCATGAATATGTCAGGTAAGAAATGGGGCCAGGAATAGGATGCACAGAAATCAGATTGGGGGGAACAATTCTTGGTCCCATATAGTCCCTGGGTCAATCCCTGCTATATGTGTAATGCTTGGTCTAGTCCTCATTAAATGTCCCATTTGATGGGGCTTGTCCCCCCTTTCCCTTGGGAAACTGTTCCACACGCTGGTTGGTCTGAGTCCATGGTGATGAGCAAGATGGATAGATCTCACTGACAAGAAGACCTTGATACTTAGCAGCGCCCATTCTTCCCTTGTTCTTTCTAGCTACACCTCGCTGAACAACATCCCTCCTTTCTGCTTACACCCTTCAGACATGTCCACACTGTGATCATTGCTTTCCCACCTTCCTTTTTGCCTTGCCAAGCAAAGCGGATCCATCACTTTTAATGAGACCTCAGAACCTCCAGCCCCTGGATTGTTTCTGTGGCTTTTCTCTGAATTCCCTCCAACCTGTCCGTATCGGTGTGGTAGTTTGAGACATAGTACCCTAGGCAGTCTTCCCCCAGCTGTGTAGAGTGGGGCTGCCCCCTCCTTGCTTGAGTCCCCTGGGATAGAGGGGCCCGGAGCTGAACAAAAGTTCCCAGGGAAGCCTCTTTGCAGCTGTAGAAAGAGAGCCTGTGCCCTTCTGGCCTATGCATAAGCATGTCAAAATCTTTTTTTAAAGCTGAACATCTTATTTTTGTCCATGTCTCCAGTGTCTCTTGGTCTATTTGTATCATTTCTCTGTCCTCACTGGTATTTGCAGCTCCTTTCAATTGAGTATCTCTTTTCAAATTTAATTAAAGTGCTTTTTACTCTCTTCTCTTTAATAAAAAAGGCTGGAACTAATCCTGCCCTTGTGGCCCCTTCTGTATCCCGCCCCCTGCACAAACTGTATGTCACGCAGAGTCATTAGATCATCCTTCTTGTTAGGGTCTTTCAGCAGTTTTGAAGAATGTCTGGTTCTGCAGTTCAGATTTCCCAAACAGCTGCAGAGTGAGATTGACCTGATTCTCCTCAGTTTCAAGAGTGGGGATGAAAACAGCCCTGCAACAAAGCTCGTATATTGCATCCTTTTTCTTTCTAAAGCTCTGAGCAGCTGCTGAGGTCCTAAAGTTGTCTACCTGAGTTTGCTGACAGACGGCATTGCATTGGGTCACATGTAGAAAGTTCTTTCCAACCACTAGGACTGAAAACACTTTTTTAAAGCTAAAACCGATTTGCCCAGGTCCTTCCCTGAACAAGTTGAATGGTTCTTTTGAACCCTGCCCTAGGATTCTTCTTATCTGCACTGGCTTGTGCGTATTGAAGTTTCCCAAGTTGAATGAAAATCTGTGGTCCAGGCTGGGGACTAATGATCCAGAATAAGAGTGTGGAACATGTGCTGGGTTTATGGGGCCTCTTATCCCTGAGAAGGTGGATGCCTGCCCCAAAAAGTGTCTTCTTCTGTTTTCATTGGTGTTAACAAAGTCAGTGGGACTGTGTGGGTGCTGCCCTAGGAGCTTCGGGTGGGTGTTCAGACAGGGAATGTCATGGGCGTTTGTAGGTGAGGGCTGCTGGACTTCACTGACCGATCTGATTGGGAACCATCTCCTTGCAGGACTGCGAACTACCCAGCAACAGGCTTAAGTCAGCCATGATCCCCAATTCCCAGGGATAAGCCTCTTGTGGGGTGTTACCCCTGTTCAGACAAGGACAGGCAGCTCTGCTGAGCATTGCAGGAACAGTGGCTCTGTAGCCATCTCACCCTCTGCACCAGGTTGGGTTTCTTTCTGTTATGATGGTCTCGTTCCCTTTGTGTCCCCAGACACCTGGCAGGCGAGGTCGCTAAGGAGTGGCAGGAGGTTGAGGAGGCTGACAAGGCCCAGAGGGAAACCCTGCTGGCCCTGGTGAAGGAGATTGTGCCCTACAACATGGCCCACAATGCGGAGCACGAAGCCTGTGACCTGCTGATGGAGATTGAACAGATGGACATGCTGGAGAAAGACATTGACGCCAATGCCTACTCCAAGGTCTGCCTGTACCTGACCAGGTGAGCCACAGGAGGCAGGCTGCTCCGTGATGGGGGTTGGCCCTTCATGCTTTGAGCTCTGTCTGTCCTACTGAAAGCTGTAAACCAGCCCCATGTGCTGTAGAAGTCCCTTGGGACAGCATCACCTACTAGCTGCAGGGTAGGTGGCAATGTGCCATGATTCCTGGAATGCTTCCAGCTCTATGTGACTGCTGGCGTTTGATACAGTTGCGTAAGAGCAGCTGTGAGGGGCTGGCTGGACCACGCAAGGCTCTGTACACTGGCACGGCTCTCCTCACTGAGCAGCAAAACCTGTCTGGTTTTGGCCTCAGTAGCAGCTGGACGTACCACTTTCTGTGTTTCCTTCCCTAAGCTGTGTGAGCTACGTCCCTGAGCCCGAGAACTCAGCCCTCCTCCGCTGTGCCTTGGGGATCTTCCGCAAGTTCAGCCGCTACCCAGAAGCCCTGCGCCTGGCCCTCATGCTGAACGACATGGAGCTGGTGGAGGACATCTTCACCTCTTGCAAAGATGTGTACGTGGAAATTTGCTTTTCAGAGCCCGGGGCCCTGCCTGGGAGGAAGCTGCGATAGACCGGCCCCTGCCTTGTCATCATGGGGTACAAACCCTACCTCCTCTAGGTTCCCTCTCCTAGGCCAGGCCGGGAGTGACCGGAAGTTAGCAACTCCTGAAGGGAGTTGAGTGCTATGGAATGAGTCGGGGGTCTTGGTTCATTTTGTAGCATGGCAGGTGGCTACGTCATTACAATCACCATCACAATGGGCACAAACTGGTCCCTTGCTGGCAGCCTCAGCAGAGAGGCCAAGAACCAAATGGGCTTGGGCACTGGACCCCCACTCCCTGCCCAAGGGGCCCCTCTGTTGGCAGTGCAGTTGTGGGCAGGCTTGCCCTTCTGCCATCCAGGCTGTCCTCATCCTGAGCATTGGCCTCTCAGGCTGCTGCTCCTGTAGGTGTTGGACTGAAACTTCCTTGCTCCCCTCTGACTGCTGGGGATGGGGCATGAAATGAACGTGGCTGTTGTACTCTACCCTAGAACAGTGAGGCTCATGACCCCCCTCTTGTGGTTGCTCCACATAAGATAAGAATCTACTACAGCTACTGACTAAGGGAGTTGCTCCTGTAGCTCAAGGAGTCGAGACTTAAGCTTTTTGTATTGACGTTCCAATGCTCCAGCTCTGCTGCCAGCCCTGGCGGGGTTGGCTGGGCCATCGTTCCGGGTGTGGAGAGTGGATGGTGGGATGACCCAGCGCGGTTGCCATCCTCTCCTGGTATTCTGCCCTGGCCACCTTTGCTGCGGTTCTGACGGGCTAAGCTTCTGCAGCTTTGCTGGGCGGGCTCAGCTCTGTTGCAGCAGCTGCTCTCTAGGCTGGTCCCTGCAGGCCCCTGGAATGGGAGCCTCCTTCCAGGCTGGCATGGCGGCATCTCTCTGCTGCGTGGGCAAGTGAGCAGGGAGAATCAGACAGGAGTTCCTCATGCAGGCACTGTCTCTGGGCCTGACACGAAGCTGATTGGGAAGCTCCCTTTGACCTCCAGAGCAAGGTCCTACCACAGTGCAGGGCCCTAGCTCGGGGACATGGCGCCCACCCCATGCTACCATCAGCTCTCTCTGTGTTTTGTGATCTAGGAAGCTGCTCTCAGGAATTGGGGAATGGGAGAGCCATAGGCAAAAGGCCTTACTGGCTGAGTCTCCTCAGGCTTCGTTTGACGTGGCTGAGGGGAGAAAGTAGTTGTACTTTCTGCAGGCCTGTGCCAAGGGGAGGGGACTCGAGGCCCTCATTGCCTGGCATTGCCTTCCCTCCCTCCCTCACCTGCACAGGGTCATCCAGAAGCAAATGGCCTTTATGCTGGGCCGCCATGGCGTCTTCCTGGAGCTAAACGAGGATGTGGAGGAGTTTGAGGATCTCACCGAGATCATGTCCAACGTCCAGCTCAACAGCAACTTCCTGGCCTTGGCCAGAGAGGTGAGTTCCCTGGCCTGGCCTCCCAGCAAGCTGGGGTCTGGAGAAGACACAGGGCTGCACCCGAAGCGCCCAACTACGAGATGCTGGCATAGATGCCACATTGCCCTCAAACGGGAGATGGGAGGCCGGGGGAAGCCGACTGCAAGGACGCTGTCATCCAGGGCCACTCTGACTTGTGAGGAGGGAGTGGGGGTGGAGGGGAGTGTCAGCGTGTCTGGTCTTCCCCATCCCCAATACGCCCTTGGTAACATCAGGAAGAGCCCCTGTGTTCTGACGTGGCACAGCAGGGAGCAGGCTGGAGATGACTCCATGGCTGCACTGACCATTCAGGTGGCTGGGTTGGCTGACGAGGTAATGCCCTCTCTCTCCCCTCTGCAGCTGGATATCATGGAGCCCAAAGTGCCAGACGACATTTACAAAACCCACCTGGAAAATAACCGTAAGTGCAAGCTGCATCTCCTCCTTCACTGCCCCCCGCTCGGGTGGGGGCTGCAGGGCCTGGGACACTGCTGAGCGCAGCTGTAGCCTAGTGGGCTGCCTCATCCTGTATCTGGCCTGTCGTGTGTCTGGACATGCCCATCTGCAATTGCCGCCGAGGGGTGGCACTGTCTTGCAGTACCCTGCTGTGGATTCAAGCTCTTCCTTGCTTGTGCTGAATTTCCTTGTACTCCTTGGTTGTTCCTGGAAGCTGAGTACGGTGGGGAGGGTAAAAGATCCTCTGGGATCGGGAGCTCAAAGCTCAGGCCCCTACCAGGGTGGGCTGGGCAGGGGAGATGCTCCTGAGTGCAGGGGCTGGCGAAGTTGCACTGTGATGCTGTCTGGCTCACTCTGTGGTATCTGCTCCCTCAGGATTTGGTGGCAGCGGCTCCCAGGTGGACTCTGCACGGATGAACTTGGCCTCTTCCTTCGTGAACGGCTTTGTGAATGCAGCCTTCGGGCAGGACAAGCTGCTGACAGATGATGGCAATAAATGGCTGTATAAAAACAAGGACCACGGTGAGTGAGGGAGGAGTCGCCTGCCCCTTCCCCTGAGGACAGGGCGGTTGGACTCTTCCTGCAGCTGGGACGGGGCCCTGCCAGAGGCTTCCCAAAGGGCATCGTGAGCTGGGGGTGCCTGGCAGCCTTTCCAAGGGATGTTCCACATGGTCCTTGAGCCCCATGCCTGGAACACCCAGTCCAGCATCTCGGCCCCTAAGCCCTGTCTAGTAGAGAGAGCGCCTCATAGGTGTCATGCCAGCTGACAGCCACTGGTGGTGGAGCTGGGCCACGTGCTGTAACTCATGGGGACTACATATCCCAGCATGCAGCATTCCATTTGGCCCTCATTTTCTAGGCTGCACTGCATGCTGGGGCTTGGAATCTTCACAGGTCACCCCTCTGGATTATAGATAAAAGCAGCTAGTTTTAAACGCCCGCCTCCCCTGTACTTCTCTCCAGACCTTGTGTGGAGGTCTCTGGCATGCCTTGTTGGCATGGAGTCAAGGCAAGATTGCTCCAGCAGCAGGTGATGGAGGAACCAGCCCTTACGAAGTATCCAGAGCTACTGTCCAGGAGACTGGAGCTGCCAGCGAATAAACTGCAGAGCTCTGCGCCCCTCGTGTTCCTGTGGCTGCTCCTGGATTGGGCCCCCAAAGGCAGCAGTGGGAAACTGAGTCTACAGATGGAGATGAATGCACCAGTGGAAGTGTTCTGTGGAACTGCCCTGTTCCCAGCGTGTTAGGAATATGGGTGGCCCTGGGTGTGCAAGGGAAAGGAGCCATTGGGGAATCCCTGCTCCAGCCTGAGGGCATAGGGCCCAGATGTGATTCCACATCTGACATGGGACTCCTTGTATTGCAGGTATGCTGAGCGCTGCAGCCTCGCTGGGGATGATCCTGCTGTGGGACGTGGACGGGGGGCTCACACAGATCGACAAGTACCTGTACTCCTCAGAGGACTACATTAAGGTGGGTAGCACTGTTCTGGGCCGGGCAAAGGTGCAGCCCCCCTGGCCATGGAGCCATGGCTCACATGCTGTCGGCGTTGCTGCAGGGCATAGTCCTGCCAGGGACATTAGTGCCAGCCTCAGTCCTTCCAGCTGAATGCTTCACCCCTTCTGGGGACTGCCACAGGGTTTCCCTCTCTGGGTCCCGCCTGGTAATTGGCCCCACAGGGCAGCCTGGCTCAGCCTGGGGGTGGGGCTCATGTCATGACTGCTGGAGTCTGCTGTGGGTGGCCGAAGTTTAGCTCCTTAGGATACTTCTTCGAGTGCTTGCTCATGTGGATTCCATTCCATAGGTGCGTGCACGCCTCTGTGCACGGTTGCTGGAATTTTTTTCCCTTTAGCGATATCTATAGAGCCAGATTGGGCGCTCCCTGAAGTCCCGCACACATACCATGGTATATTAGGCACTGCCGGCCCTATGCCCTCTCAGTTCCTTCTTTCTGCCACTGATGGTTACTGGAACTGTGTTTTGCTTGCTGTTGCAAGTGCCTCTTAGCGTTTGGAGCAGTGACAGGCAACCTAGACTGTTGAGTGGCCCTCCTTTATCTTAGTGGGCCGCAAGATTGAAATCTAGCATGTGCCCTAAACATGACCCCCCAAATAAGCTTAAATACATTTAATGCAGGCCAAATATTTCATGATGAACTATAGAAAATGCTTATTCATTCATATATTCATAGAACTGTCATCAACTTCAAATAGTAAACACAAAAGAAATATTTATTTGTTTTCCTTACAATACATCATACTCAGTGTGACGTCTGGTTGGATCTGCCCTCTACAAGCGCTCTCAGATTAGGAGTCGGATGTGCAGGCGTATCACAATTCATCGCTGAGGTTTCCATCCGTTAGTTTGTTGCGCTACTTGCATTTGATGTGTTCTATAGCAGAAAATGTCTGCTCACATGTATGTGTTGAGCTGAAGAGTGACATCAGCTTTGCAATGCAATGCTGTAGAACTTGCCCAGGGATATTCTTCCAAAGTTCTCGGATACCTTCCCTCTTTGGTTGGTTAATTTCATCTTCATCCAGGGCATGAATGTGAAGTAATTCCTCCTCAAACTTCTTTTTATTAACTCCAAGCTTGACGTTTTATGAAAATTTGGCTCAAATCAAATTCAAATGGATTTGAGATCAATGAGAGGAGGGGCTTCAGATCTCTCAGAGAAGAGAAGCAGTTCTCAAAACGTTCTGCCAGTGTAGACAGCACTTCCATGTGAACTGATGGATCATATTCTTCTTTTCTTTGATCAGAGCGTTTGTCTATCAAATAAAACATCTGAGGGAGGATTTGATAAAGCATTGTTTCACTCGTTTGCCACCTGAGAATGGCTTTCCATTTTTTTGCAAGTAACCAAGCAATACGAAAACTAGCCAAAGTCACTGCATCACTCATTTAATGGTCATCTAAGTACCTGCTTCTGTGTTTTCATGGCTTCCTTCAGATTTGAAAGTTGTCAAGCACGTTGGGGAAAACCTACCGGAAAACTCGCTGCATGAGAGAAATGGCATATTTCATAAGGTCTCTGAACGTTGTACTTTTTGGGAACTCATATCACCTCGTTGCAAGTTAAGCAAAATGGCTGCCCTTTCTGTTCAATAACAAAAAAAGCCAGCTCCCAGCTCTTTTACCATTCCGCCCTCGTCACCTATTTTCCTCTTTTTGGCTACAGCTGCTACAGCTTCCTCTATATCTTTTCATCTTGCACCTGATTCTCCTCCATCTCTATCACGCCACTTAAACAAGGCAATCCATGATAAAATTCAGGCAGATTACTAGCAAAAATAATACAGGTAAGCACAACCACGCACGACCACCGGCGGTAGCACGCTGCCGTGCTTCGTAGACTGAAGCCAGAAGTGTGGCTCATGCGGTGTTGCCATATTAAAAAATAAATACGGGATGTGTGAATTTAATTGAATTAAGGAATTTAGTTAAATTAATCAAATTATCAGTAAATTATGTAATTGATATTAATTACAAAATTACTTAATATTACAATAATGTAACAGAAACGTTACAAAAATTAATTGCCAAAAATGCGACAAATTGTCAAATCAGTGTGCTGCTTGCATGATTCTTTCATGGGTGAGCAACTTTTAACAAAATGTCTTGTGAGTTGCACTCAGAAGGGCCGCAGGTTGCCCACCACTGCTTTAGAGTGTGTGTTCCCTTACGTAGCTGTTAATTGAGTAGTTAGTGTGTTCTGTTAGTTAACAGTTGTAAATAGTTTAGTAGTTAAGGTTTAGTCCCCTTAGGGACCTCCGTCTAGGAGTGGGGCGTATCCTGACCTCTGTGTTTCAAGCCCTGGAAGACCTGCAGCAAACCCTTCCTGCTTAGCGACCCCCCCCATGATGGTTGCTTGAAGTGTCTGGGGGAGTCGCACAGGAAGGACAAGTGTCGAATCTGTAAGGCATACAGACCAGGGACTCAGAGCGAGAAATCTATCTGACAGCCTTACTGATGGAGGCAGCCCTAAGACCAGCCTCGGAGCTGTCCTGCTGAGCACCTCGTCGATGCAGCATGCCCCGCTGGCACCGGAACCTCCTTGGAACCGATCGTCGTCTTCGCCGTCGAAGAAGCAGCGGAAGAAACGACGCTTGGAATGGGGTCACTCCCCTGTGCCAAAGAAGACAAGGACGTGGCGTCGAGCGCGGGACTACTATGGGTCAAGCAGGCCGAACCGACTCAGCAGGAGCAGGGGCCCTGAGCCCCCCAAAGAGCCTCCTGCAACTCCAGAGAGCAGAAGAGAGCCTCTGCAGTTCATGGTGCCATTGATGCCAGAGGCTTTTCAAGCAGCAAGGGACCTGATGGCCCAGCCCATGCCTCTTAACGCCTATGCCTCAGATGGAACAGGCAAGGAGGGCACTGATGTCAAAGGGGAAGCCCCTGATGGGTCTCCCTCAATGGCTGCACCGCTCTCCGGTGCCCTGTTGGGCCTCCCTGCGAGTCAGGTTGCCGTGGAGAAGATCTTCCTCCTCCAGGCACTGATCCCTGAGAAGGTGTTCCCCGTCACCAGGAAGATCTCAGGAGGCAGAGCACCAACTCTGAGGGTGTTTGTCAGCGCGGCACCGCTCTGTCACCGCCAGTGAACAGGACAGATGGGCAACCTGGCATGACTCCCAAAAACAAAGACAATAAACTGGATTTGTGTGGGAGAAGTTTATTTGTCGTCTAGCCTGGAACTCTGCATTGCTAATCAATGAGCGCTCTTGGGGGGGTACAACTGTAACCTCTGGGACTCCCTCAAGTGCTTCGGGGAGGCTCTGTCCCAGGAGCAGGCACCAGACTTTGCCATCATTTTGGAGGAGGGCAGAACTGTTGTCAGGGCTGCCTTACAGGCAGCCTCAGATACTGCTCACTCAGCTGCAACATCTGTGGCCTCCGTGATCTCCACGTGCCGGTGCTTGTGGCTACAATCATCCGGTCTGTCCCAGGACGTGCAACAGTCCATCCAGGAGCTGCTGTTCTATGGAAGTGCCCTCTTCTCGGACCACACCGACACCAGGCTCCTCCACAGGGTGAAGGACTCAAGGGCCACTTAGCGCTCATTGGGCCTTTACATTCTCCAGACCTCTAGGAGGCAGTTCCATCCCCAGCAACAGCAACCTAGGTTCCAGGCCCAGCACTTCGGGTCCTACAGAAGGAGGGACAGAGACAGAAACTTTAGGCGCCATTGACTGGCCCTGTGTTCCTCCTTGGCCAACCAGCCGGGCCCTTCCTGACGCTTTAGCAGGCAGCGCCAGTTGTTTTGATGGTGCGCCTGAGGACGGCCTTCCAGTCTCATGCCAGGATCCTACTTCCCTAAGATTCCTGAACCGCCTCACCCCCTTTCTCGTGGCATGGGCTCATATAACATCCGATCGTTGGGTCCTTGGAATCATTGCGAGTTCCAGAGGGGTAGGCATGTTTGTCTGTTTTCAGCGAAACAACGAGAGTTCTGTGGCGCCTTAAAAACTAACACGTTTATTTGGGTATAAGCTTTCATGGGCAGAAACCCACTTCATCAGATGGAATCATTGCAGCGTGCTATACCCTGCAATTTTCTTCCCCACCTCAGCCCCCCAGGCCACCTTCGGGGATCCCTCTCACGAGCAACTCCTCATGCAGGAGGAGGTGGAGAGCCTTCGCAGTGGGGGCCATGGAGGAAGTCCCACGGGACATGAGAGGAAGAGGTTTCTATTCCCGTTACTTCCTCATTTCCAAAGTGAAAGGGGGCCTCAGGCCCATTTTGGACCTGCGGGGGCTGAATAAGAAGGCTGAAGTTCCGCATGATCTCCCTAGCCGCCATTATCCCTTCCTTGGCTCCAGGAGACTGATATGGCACCCTCGACCTGAAGGATGCATATTTCCATATTGCCGTATTCCCCGCACACAGGCGTTGCCTCTGGTTTGTGGTGGGTCATTCCCACTGTCAGCTTATGGCCCGCCCCTTTGGCCTGTCTTCTGTCCCAAGGGTATTTATAAAATGCGTGGTGGCTGTGGCCGTGGATCTTGGGTGCCGAGGGGTGCAGATTTAACTGTATTTGGATGACTGGCTGATCAGGGGCAGGTCTCAGACACAGATCCAGAACAGTCTCTACTTAGTTTGCGCGTCTGTCACTGCCCGGGCCTATTGATAAACTAACAAAAGGCCACGTTAACACCAGTGCAGAAGATAGAAATCATTGGGGCCGTCCTCGACTCCACGCAGGCTGCTGCAAGCTCAGTTCAAGGCTGTGTCAAACCTTATCAGGAGCCTACGCGCCTGTCCCCTTATGACGGCGTGAACGTGCCTGCAGTTACTGTAACTAGGCCATATGGCGGCATGCACTTACGTGGTACGTCACGCACGTCTGAGACTCACGCCGCTCCAGCTATGGCTGGCCTCTGCATGTGTCCTGAGCAGACACTCCTTCGACAGGGTGGTCATCGTGCCCCCTCAAGTCCTAGCCTCCTTGATTTGGTGGTTAGATCCCTGGTCGGTGATGGAAGGGATGCCCTTTGCAGATCTAGTCCCCTTGCTTACCCTGGTATCGGACGCTACGGATGTGGGCTGGGGGGGCACATATCAGCTCCAGTTACAGTACCCAAGGAACCTGGTCACAGGAGGACTGTGGATGGCACATAAATATTAGAGAGCTCCGGGCAATCTACTCGGCATGCGGGGTGTTCTTTCCCTTCTTGAGAGGCATGACCCGCCCCCGTCCCTGCTGTCGGAGTTGACGGCAAGAAGGAACTGAGGTGACGTAGGGCTGGTGGTGTCTAATATACCATGGCATGTGCCTGGTGCTCCAGGGGGTGCCGAAGCTGGCCCTACGGGCACCACTAAAGGGCAAAAAATTCCAGTAACCACACACGGAGGCACACACGCAACGTGGAATGGACATGAGCAACACATCTCAAAGAACAACAGCTACAAGGTGAATAACCCTCTTCCCGAGGGGGCCCTGGGTACTCCCTTAACACCAAGGTGTGACCTTTGGAGACCACAAGTCCCAGCAGGCAGTGCACCTGAGCTGGGCGGATCCTAATGGAGCATTGCACCATGGGGTTTGTAGTGCCCACAGGCTGCACCTCGGTGTGGGTTATGATGGCTGTAATCTGCCCCCTTCCGTGTGAGCTGGGTGTAGCCCGGTGGGTAGGCTTTAGGCGCCCCTGCTGCGTGTGGTTCAAAGAACTGCATGTTCCAGCTGTCCCCAAGGCAGCCCTGTGCTGTTCTGGCTGACGGTGCCTTTGTCCTGCAGTCTGGGGCCCTCCTGGCTTGTGGCATCGTGAACTCGGGGGTGAGGAACGAGTGCGACCCTGCTCTCGCGCTGCTGTCCGACTACGTCCTTCACAACAGCAACACCATGCGGATCGGTGCCATCTTCGGGTAAGAGCCTGCCCAGGCCTCACTCCCCCTGCAGGGCCGCTCCCGTGGCTCTGCTGCTGCTAACGCTCCGTTGGGGACTTATTGCAGGCTGGGGCTGGCCTACGCTGGATCCAACAGGGAAGATGTTTTGACTCTGCTGCTACCGGTGATGGGAGACTCCAAATCCAGCATGGAGGTGAGGGCTGCGGCTGGGCCAGCGCACCGATTTTGGGGTGGGAGAGGGTCGAGCACGAGGGATGGAGGCCCTGCCCCACGTCTCGGCAGCTCCCCAGCACGGGCGGTTGGTGGTGATAAAGGAAGGGTGGGGGCAGGGGGTCCCCAAGCTCTAGCTCCTCTGGCTACCCTGCAAAGTGGGACCCAGCAGTGTCCCCTGAGTCGTCTCCCCACACAGTGTAGGAGCCCCTGACTGGAGCAGCACGTGCCAGGGACAGCTCTCCAGAGACCGTGGGTCTGAGCATGTCCGCGCCCCGGCACGGGTCTTGGGCCCTCTTCTGCCCACGCACTGAGATTCCTTTAAATGCTCGGTGCCAATTGCTTCCCCTACGTGCCCCGGCCCAGAGGCTGCTCCAATGTGAGTCCCTCTGGGCTGTGCCCCCAGGCCTTGGTGTGCAGGTAGAGCTGTTACGCGGTGAGCTCAGCCATCTCTCCTTCCCTCGCCAGGTGGCCGGCGTGACAGCCCTGGCCTGTGGCATGATAGCTGTGGGCTCGTGCAATGGGGACGTCACCTCTACCATCCTCCAGACCATCATGGAGAAATCGGAGACGGAGCTGAAGGACACCTATGCCAGGTGGCTGCCGCTCGGCCTGGGCCTTAACCACCTGGGTAAGGAGGAGTCTGGGGCCCGTGGGAGCGGGGTTCCGCAGCCGTGCTCACGGGCAGAGGTGGAAGTGTCCCTGGGCGCTGAGGCTTTTGTGGAGCAAGGGGGTGACCTGGGGGCTGTGGCAAAGCACGTGCCCTGGCAAGGAGGGAGTGGCCTCCCCAGGGCGCTGTCGCCATCGCAGCCCTGAGACTGGGCTGATGGGAGTGGGAGGGCCTGGGGGCTCCTGGCTGACCTGAGTGGGGGGTGGCGTCGTAGATCAGGGACTCGACCTTTTGCTGGTTCACGAGCTAAAAGATTGCTCTGTGGCCCATCTTATCCCGTACTCTGCGGCTGCCAGGCCTGGCCGTGGGTTCTGAGTGGCAGCAGTGGAGGTGTTTTGGGTGCTGGGTGCACCAGTTAGAGCTGGGTGCTCTGGGCGTAGCTGGGCTGGTGGTAGCCCCGTTTGTTGCGATTTTCCATGGCTGGGGGCAGGATCTGGAGTACTCAGCTGTTCCAGCCATGCCCGGGTCCTGGCGCTGCTCAGGACCCTGCTGGATGGGGACGCTCATTAAGGACCTTGGGACTTCCTGTTTGAGCCCCCAGCCAGGCACTGGAGCCCGCTGTGTGTGTGTCAGCTGGGGGCTCCTGGGTGCCCGGGGCCGTGCCGCTCTCACGGGCTGCCCTGCTCTGTCCCCGGCAGGGAAGGGGGAGGCCATCGAGGCTATCCTGGCAGCACTGGAGGTGGTGTCAGAGCCCTTCCGCAGCTTCGCCAACACGCTGGTGGATATCTGCGCCTACGCGGGTGAGTCTCTGGCCGGCTTGGCGGGGTGGGGGGGGCTGGGCCTGTACCTAGAGTCACCATAGTCCCTCCTTCCCCCAGGCTCAGGGAACGTGCTCAAGGTGCAGCAGCTGCTCCACATCTGCAGCGAGCACTTCGACTCCAAGGAGAAAGAGGAGGACAAGGACAAGAAGGACAAGAAGGAGAAGGACAAGAAAGAGAGCTCGGCTGACATGGGTGCCCACCAGGTGGGGCGGGTGGGAGGGGTCCAGGGGGGCAGGGCTGGGCAGGTGAATCCCATCGTTTTCCTGGGGAGAGGCCCCTGGCTTCACTGGGAGTCTTTCTCGGCCCTAGTGGATTGGGGGAGGGGGACGGAGTGCCCGGCCTGTTCCCCATCTCTCCTCTCCTGCAGGGCGTGGCAGTGCTGGGGATCGCGCTCATCGCCATGGGGGAGGAGATCGGTGCCGAGATGGCTCTGCGCACGTTCGGCCACCTGGTGAGTGACGCTGAGGGTCGGAGGGAGCTGAGCTGAATGCTAGTGCAGGACTCGGGGCGCTGGAGCTGGATCCGGGCTGGGATGGAGATGAGCGAGAGCCAGCAGGGAGGCGCGAGGGGCAGCAGTGCTGCTCTGCAACCAAATGCTTACCTCTCGGCCCCATTCCCGCGGCTGCGTCTTCTCGCGGTGCAGCCATTGCTGTTCTGGAGAAGCTGCTGCTGGTTCCCTGGTCTGGCCGTTGCCTGTCATTCCTTGGTCCTTATGCTGCGGTGGCAGAGGGCTCAATGAGCCTTTTGTGTGCTGTGGCCCTGGGCGTGGTTCCCAAGCTGTTCAATGGCTGAAGGTCCTGGACTCATGAGAGTGGGTTCAGGGGCTGGGGAGAACGGCCTGAGCCGGGCGGCAAGGGAGTGACTGCCAGTGAGCATAGTCTGGCGCCCTGGCAGCTAACTTCTCCCTCCTTTCTGTGCAGCTGAGGTATGGGGAGCCCACGCTGCGCCGAGCCGTGCCCCTCGCCCTGGCGCTCATCTCGGTCTCCAACCCGCGCCTCAACATCCTTGACACCCTCAGCAAGTTTTCCCACGATGCCGACCCCGAGGTCTCCTACAACTCCATCTTTGCCATGGGCATGGTGGGCAGTGGTAAGGGCTGCGCGGACCCTGGGGCGTTGAGCAGGAGGTGGGATGGGGAAGGGTGACATAATTTGTGTCTTGGGCCCCCCCCCCCCCAAATCATCCTGGCTGCATTTTGGGCCTTCCTCGTCTGAGTGCAGTAGCTGGCATCTCGGCTCAGGGCTTGGTGTGCCAGTGGGTTGGGGAAGGGGTTCAATGTTTGCGGTGCCCTCTTCCCACGACTTCATGAAGCCTGGTTGCCCTTGCCTGGCCACCTGTTCCTGGCTGGTGGGAGTCCAGCTGGTCAAATCCTGCCAGCCTCTGATAGTTGCTGGGCATAGGTGGCGGTGGGATGGGCTCATGGGCTTGGGGCAGGTGGCCTGCTGGTGGCTGCTGGGCCCTCGTACCCCAAGTCTCTGTCTGCAGCACGTGGGTTATGCCAGTGGGGGGGGCTGCACTGCGTGGGGCCCAGCACCCTGGAAGAGGGGCTGGGAGGAAGTGGAGGGGGTTGGATGCTTGTTCCCAGCCTGGGATTTGTGCTTGTTGCTGGGGCTTCCCGCTCACCCGTTTCTCTGTCTGCAGGCACCAACAACGCCCGGCTGGCAGCGATGCTGCGGCAGCTGGCCCAGTACCACGCCAAGGACCCAAACAACCTCTTCATGGTGCGGCTGGCCCAGGTGAGTGCCGGAGCGGCCGGTCCTTATTCCGTGGGGTGGGGGGGTTCTGGGGCTCTGAGCGCTTCCCAGCTGCGTCCTGCCCTGGCGGTCAGCTGCTGGTTAGCACCCACGCTGATAGCTGTGCCTGGGGGTCACTTCCAGGAGCTAGGCTGCGCTGGTGGGTCTCGTGCCGCCCCTGGCCAGGAGCACCCTCTGCTCACGTGCTCTCTGCTTGCTGTGCAGGGTCTCACGCACCTTGGGAAGGGGACACTCACCCTGTGTCCCTACCACAGCGACCGCCAGCTCATGAGCCAGGTGGCTGTCGCAGGGCTGCTGACCGTCCTAGTGTCCTTCCTGGACGTGCGCAACAGTAAGTACCTGTGTGTGGCTGATCCTCTCCAGGAGAGGAAGGAGCCGGCAGCTGGTCCTTCGGGCAGGCTCCTAGGAGCTGGAGGGATGTTACACCAGCATTGGGAGTGCGCCAGAGGGCTGCTCCCAGCCTCAGGGAATCTCCTGCTTGTGTTGGGGGCTGATGGTTCCCTGAGCACCCCCTGATGTTGATGGCGGGCTCTCCTAGCAAGCGGACTGCCCTGCCTTTCGTCTGCGGAGGTGGATGCGTGGGGCCAGGCCTGCAATCCTCCTGCTGAATCTCCCGTGGCCTTTGGGCTGCATTGCCATGGCAGGTGGCAGCAGCCTGGCGACCAAGAGCTCACTTTGGGCCGAGCCCTGGGGGCCCTAATGCACCTTCTCTCTCCCCCAGTCATCCTGGGCAAATCCCACTACGTGCTGTATGGGCTGGTGGCTGCCATGCAACCGCGCATGCTGGTGACCTTTGATGAGGAGCTGCGGCCTCTGCCGGTGTCAGTCAGGGTGGGACAGGTAAGGAAGCATGGTCCGTTAGGGATCTGGCTGCGGAGGGGTCCCTTTGTCTGGGGAGGATGTGGCTAGAGGGCGATGTGGTGGCCGAGCTTGTTGAGCTGCTGGTGGGAGCAGACCAGGAGGGGCCATGCTGAGGTCCCTGGGCTGGACCACGGGTCTGTTTCCTCCCAGGCCCCTGGAGCTGCGCCAAGGCTGTGATGCACTGTGTCAGGGATGAAGCCGTGCCAGCCTCTGTCCTGGCATCTAGGCCAGGCGGTTACTGGCGGGTGCTGCGAGATGTCCTGGGCTGCCCCCATGCCCTTGGCTCTAATCTCTCGCCTCCCGTCCAGGCTGTAGACGTGGTGGGCCAGGCGGGCAAACCGAAGACCATCACTGGCTTCCAGACGCACACGACGCCGGTGCTGCTGGCGCATGGTGAGCGGGCAGAGCTGGCCACAGAGGAGCACTTGCCAGTCACCCCCATCCTGGAGGGTTTTGTCATCCTGCGCAAGAACCCCAACTACGATGTCTGAGCTGGCACGGGGGTGGGGGCAGTGGCACTGGGCAGTGCCCGGAGAGAGCAGGCTCTGGGCATCACGCTGGGGAGAGGAGCCCAACTCCCCACTTGGTTGTTTTGTTACTGAACGAGCTGATTAGAAAATAAACGTGAGAAACTCTCGTGCTGCCCATTGATTCCTCTGGGAGCAGCACGGGCAGGGCAGTCTGGGGGCTGGTCCTCGGCCTGTTACCCTCTGTCCTGGACTAGGGGCAGGAGACTGGTGCTGCCATTTGCCCTCTGTGGCAAGGCCTTGCCAGAAGCCTGGGGTATCTAGCCCTAGCTACACCCTGTGTAAAGGACAGTGAGCTGCAGATGTGGCTCAAGGCCCAGTTGATCCCCCCCCTTTCCCAGCTAGACGAACTCAAGGGGAAGGACATGAAACACTGGACTGGCTCAGCGAGGGGAGGGCAGATTCTCTGTTGCCTGGAGTCTTTGCATGGAGGCTGGGTACCTTTCTGCCTTGCTGTAGTGCAGGGTGTCAGACTCAGACAGAGGAGAGCGCCAGGGCCCCTGGTTAATTTTAGGCCATGATATGCACTCGGGATTGTGAACCCCGGAATACGTGGCAGATTCCCCACTGCACGGGGGGGGGTTTGCCCAGAGATCAAGGGGCTTGGGCAGTGACAGCCTGTCCTGTTGTTTGATCAGCCCCTTATTGTCACCGTGGGTGTCGCTCAGAGGGGAAATCTGCTCCCTGTGGCCCCTGTCTCTCCCTTCCCCAGCTGGGCAAGTTGCCTCTGGTCCCCCTTTGCATTTCCCTCCCTGCAGCAGCTCCCAGTCTCCTCCCCCCGTCCCGTCTGCAAAAGTGACCAGCAGTGCAAGAGTTAATGTCAGCCCTGACCTATGGTCACTGCGCTGCCCTGGGCCAGGGGAGTTCATGGCTCGGAGCTGTCAGTCAGTTCAGACTGTGTGCGGTTTTTAAATCAGGATTGAATGTTTTTCTAAAAGATTTCCTCTCCAAATTGCGGGGTAGTTCTGTGGCCTAGGCTACGGAGATCAGACTATCCCTTCTGGCCTTGGAATCTATGAACTGTAGCTATAAGGTTCATTCCCCTCTACTGCAATGCAGCCAGCTCTGGGGTGGAAGGCAGCAGTTGTTTAACTCAGCCATAAGGGAGATGATGCTGGAAAAAGATGAACAGTGAGGCACCTGCTGCTACTTTGAGCAGAGAGGTAATTCCTGCCTCAGTCTAGGCCAGGGGTCGGCAACCTGTGGCTCTTCAGCCGCGGTAAGCTATGTTTTGCGGCTCCAGGCAAAATGGCTCTTTTGAGAGTAAAGGTTGCCGACCCCTGGTCTAGGCTGATTGTTCCTGCACCACCAGTGGTGCTTGCAGGCTGAGAGGAGAGCTGGAGAGCAGGGTATGGGGGGCTGCTCTGCAGACCGGGCGTTGCAAGGCTGGGACTCTCTCAGGCCTGAGAACTCGCCTCTAGGAGAGTGGGGGCTTGGCACCAAGCACAGAGGAGGTCGTTCCATGTGGCAGGCCAGGGTGGAGAAGAGGGCACAGCAGGGGTGTGGATTGAGGCTGAGGCCAGCCGTTGTCTTGAGCTGCAGTGGCTGGAGACACCAGGTTGCTGATCCCCGGGGAGGAGGGGATGGGGTGAGCGGGAGAGGTTTCCTCATTTGTTCCCTTTCTTGGCCTCTTGTCCCAGGCAGTGCTGTTCTCAGGGGCCGGCTATGATCCTGACTGTCTCCTCCACCCCTTGCTGGCCCTGCAGGGATGGCGAAGGGCAGCTGGGGCAGGCCACTTCCTCCAGAGAGCACCCCTGGCCCCGCGGAGCTGTTCTGCCTGCCAGTGCTCGGGGGCACCGAGAGCCAGTTTGTGCTTTTCCCTCCCCCTGCTTGGAGCACGCCACAGGGCCGTTCTCTACGCCAGTCCCTGCCTGATGCACCCCAAAAATCATCTCTTCAATCTAAAGATGGCCTGAGATGAATGGGGTGGGGGCAGAAGTGGGGGCTGGTCTGCCACTTGCCGGAGGCCCTGGGGCAGAGGGAGGTGGGATGAGAGTGCCTGCTGTGGAGGGGCTGGGAAATACTTTCCCCTGGCTGGACTCCCAGCGCTTCCCCCGGGCAGGAGCAAGGAGTAGAGATGGGTTCCCTGTGCGGCTTCCTTCAGCTGCCTTGGAAGTCAGGGCTCTCTTCAAACTGCCTCCACTAGCCCATGGCAATAGCAGCAGCCAGGCTGCTCCTGCTAGTCCACACCCACTCGGGGCCTTCTGCAAGCTGGGGAGGGAAAGGGGGAAGCCTGCTGCTCACCGTGTGTCCTTGCTGCCTCTTCCAGCCTGGGACACGGCGTTTCCCCCACTCCTGTTAGCAGGGCAGGCCGCAGCATCACCCTTACTCAGTTGTGGTGGGGTAGCCAATAGAGGCCCTGCTCCAGGCCCCAGAATGTGACCCAATCTCTGCTGGGCACAGGCCTGGCTGTGCCACGCAGCTGCTATGGCCCTGGCTGTCATTCTCCCCTCACGAAACCTCACTGTGGCAGCGGGAGAATGCTCTTTATTTCCTCCGGGAGCCCAGACAAGGGTGAAGCTCGGCTGGTGTCGGCGGGGCCCTCGCTGCTCCTCGCACGGGCGACGTGAGAGTTCAGCAAAAGGCTGCTGCTCTCTTGTGGGCGAGTGCCACCCACAGGGAGTTCTGTTGGCATGGGACCGTGCCAGGGCCGCCACATCCTGTTGGCAGGGCTGGCTTGTGGGGTGAAGTGCCAACTACGTGTAGCCCTTGGGCTCCCAGCAACTTGCCCCTATGACTCTTGTGAGCCGATGGTTGGGCATACCAGGCTAACGGTCCCCCTAGGCCAGGACTAGCCTCAGAGCCGGGCACTGCAGGGTGAGCCATGCCATATCAACTCGCCCCACCTGGAGCGCCAGCTATGTGTTTCCCTCTTGCCGGGGCTGCTGCTGTCCAAGAACAGCATAGTCCTAAGCTTACTTCCAAACTCGGCTCTGCCCTCCCAGCACAGCAGACACCCCTGCCCTGGCTCACTCCGTCTGGTAGCCAATCTCTGGCACTGTCCCAGGTGGTATCATCATAACCCTGTGAGCTCTGTTCCTTCCTTCCTTCCCCTACAGGATTCCCCTCTGTTCCTAGGCCTGGCTGCCTTGATACTGGGCTGATCCTTGTAAAGCATTTTCACTTTAGCTCCTACAGATTCTGAAAACACACCCAGAGCTGTGCCACGGTACATGCCTATCACTTATTTTTAGGCTCAGCAGCTTCCAATCCAGCCCGGGGCACCCCTGGCCCCTCTGCGTCACCCCTGCACGTGGCTCAGTTCCCTGCTACTGGAACCTGGGTGGCATTTCGCTAACACCCAGCTCGTGCCAGGGGATTGGCTGCTGTGGTAGTTTTGCTCCGTCACAGTGTGTGATCAGTGCAGTCAATCTCCTTGCTCTCAGTGCCAAATGCCATGTGCCTGGCCATTTGTTGAACTCTGCCCGCGGAATCACGGCTTGATTTAACTCTGGCAAATCATTCTCATCTGAGCCCTGCCCTCGCCCTGCTTGCTATCCTAGCTCCACGGCTCCCGCGTCCCTTGCCTCCCTCCGCTCCTTTGGTCCTAAAATCAGTTAATTGTTTTTTAAAAAGAAATCTGAAACTCCTATCCCATGGAGGCTGAGCAGCTGCAGCCCGAAGCCACAGAATAAGCAATTCCATAGTTGGTTAAAGCCTTTTCCCTTCTTCAGCCTTTGCTCTGATCTCCGGGTGTGAGCCCACTGGGGCTGAGGGGGGTGTCCTTTCTATGTTCTGCAAAAATGTCAGCATGCATTGGCTGCTATACAGAGAAGAGACTGGTAAATTGGAACAGTTGGCCATAGACACTGGGGACTGCACCCCACACAACAAGGGACACCAGGAAGGCCTGTTCACACAAGGAAGAGTAAGGGAGTTTATTCTGGACTGGATTGGTTTCAATTCACAAACAAATCAGTTGGTGCCGCTCTCCCTCCAGCAGTGGGGATTCCTGACTCAAAGCCTCCGTGAGCATTGAGTTTCAATATGGGCACATATCGACTGCAAACTCCCCCAGGCAGGTAACCTAACCTTTGTCTCGGTTTGGTCTGTATTTGTGCAGCACTGAACACAACGGGGCCCTGGCGCCTGACTTGTTTTAATAATCCCGGAAAGGCCAAATGAGCCTCTGGAGTTTGCCCACATTATCAAAGACTCGAGATCCCAGTATGCAATACTCCAATGTAACCTGAAGGGGGGCTTTGTAGGCTGGGACACATTGGTTCTGCATTGCATGCTGGGACTGGTAGTTTCTGTGTCTACCCCTCCATGTTATAGACTGGAGGCAGGGTGGCTGCCATCTGCTGTTTTTGGCAGATTAGGCATTGACCAGTTGTAGGCTCCCCCAAACTGAGAAAAGTTTGGACATGGCCCTGTGAGGCGATGTGACTAGAGCAGGAGAGTGGGAGTCAGGACTCCTGGGTTCTACTTACAGGGGACTACGGGAAATTTCTGTCACTGCTTTTGTGTCCTCCGTTAAATGGCCCTGATAATAGTGTCTTGAGAGGGTGTGTGAGGCTCTGGCAAGCTGCTTAGGGCTAGAACCTGGCTGCATCTTTGGTCTGTTCTTTTCCATCTCCTCTTTCGCTTTACCTCAACAACCCTTTCACCTGTCACCCCCTTTCTCTTATGATGTCCCAGTCAGTTTTCCAAGCCACCACATTTGCTAAGCAATGCGCATGAAATGGGTCACTGAACGATGTTATTGATGCAAACCTGTCAAGCCCTACCTGCTACCCATCATGGCTATTCTTTCCCTCCTTGTTGCATCACGTCTGTGTGATCAGTGGTTCTCAAACGTAAGGCTATGAGTGGTGAGCCTGGTGGCTCCTCCTGGCTTCTTATTTCCATATGCTGAATCCCATTAGAAGAACCTAAAGCTACATATGTTTCCTAATGTTGCTTTTCCATGTGAGCAATTGTAAATACCATCATAATATGGGATCATGAATAGGACAGGAGGTGACCATGACTGAGAAGAGCCATGTCCATGACATGATAGTTTGGCAGTCCCTGGAAAGTTTGTCTCCTTCACCAACAGAAGTGGGCCCAATAAAAGATATTTCCTCAGCCACCTCTTCTCTTTTCTGATTTTAATTGTCAGCTGTTTCAGGCAGGGACTTTCCTGATGACATTCTCTGGGGTGTCAACCTCAACACCGAGCACAACAACAAATAATGCTCCGTGCCCTCTCCGCAATGCCAGACCTCGGCAGATGTGCAGGGGTCTGGGCCTGGATGAATGGATGGGGACAGTGTCATAGAAGATGAGGGTTGGAAGGCACCTCAGGTCACCTGAGTCCTACCGCCTGCTCCAAGTCAGGGCTGGGGAGATGTGTATGGGGGAAGATGGGGGTGCAGCGTGCCAGCCTTTGGGTGTGGTGTAGCATGTGTGTGGTGACATGGCAGGGTGCCAGATGTGGGTGGGTGTGTTGTGGGGGCTGATGACAGGCAGCAGCATGCTGGGGAGTGTGTGCATGTGGGGAGGGGTGGAGGTACGCACCGTGCAGGGGGGCAGATTGCCAGGCTGAAGATGTGCACGGGTGGGGGACAGGGTGAAAAATGAGTGTGGGCAGGGTACCAGGCCTTGCAGTGTGTGCGAGGAAGGGGGGACAGTGAGCCAGTGTGGCAGTGGGGGGGTGATAGGCCTAGGGGGAAGTGCCCCAGGGGTCGGTCCTAGGGCAGGTTCTGTTCAACATCTTCATTAATGATCTGGAAGAGGGGGTAGATTGCACCCTCAGCAAGTTTGCAGATGACACTAAACTAGGGGAAGTTGTAGGTACCCTGGAAGGGAGGGATAGGATACAGAAGGACCTAAACAAATTGGAAGATTGGGCCAAAAGAAATCTGATGAGATTCATTCAACAAGGACAAGTGCAGAGTCCTGCACTTAGGACGGAAGAATCCCATGCACAGCTACAGACTAGGGACCGATGAGCTAGGTGGCAGTTCTGCAGAAAAGGATCTGGGCGTTACAGTGGATAAGAAGCTGGATATGAGTCAGCAGTGTGCCCTGGTTTTCAAGAAGGCTAATGGCATACCGGGGTGCATTAGTAAGAGCATTGCCAGCAGATCACAGGAAGTGATTATTCCCCTCTATTCGGCATTGGTGAGGCCGCATTTGGAGTACTGTGTCCAGTTTTGGGCCCCCCCACTATAAAAAGGATGTGGACAAGTTGGAGAGATTCCAGCGGAGGGCAACAAAAATGATTAGGGGGCTGGAGCACAAGACTTATGAAGAGAGGCTGAAAGAACTAGGCCTGTTTAGTCTGCAGAAGAGAAGAATGAGGGGGGATTTGATAGCAGCCTTTAACTACCTGAAAGGGGGCTCCAGGGAGGATGGAGCTAGGCTGTTCTCAGTGGTGGCAGATGACAGAACAAGGAGCAAGTCTCAAGTTGCGGTGGGGGAGGTCTAGGTTGGACATTAGGAAAAAGTCTGTCACTAGGAGGATGGTGACGCACTGGAAGGGGTTACCTTGGGGGTAGTGGCATCTCCAGCTTTAGAGGTTTTTAAGCTGTGGCTTGACAAGACCCTGGCCGGGATGATTTAGCTGAGGATAGTCCTGCTTTGGGCAGGGGGTCGGACTAGACACCTCCTGAGGTCCCTCCCAGCTCCACTATTCCATGGCTCTAAGTGTGGCAGTGGGGGGGCAGGGAGCTGTGTGTGGGGGTGTGTGTGTGGTAGGCCTAAGGGGAAGTGGGGGGCAGGGAGCCAGTGTGGGGGGACCAAGCCTGGCGGGAGGTCCCTGTGGGGGCAGGGCAGGGCGGGTCAGCGGGGCAGGAGCCAGCGGCGGGCGGACCAAGCCTCCAAGCGGGGCCTGGCTCACCCCACCGCTTCCCCTCCCACGCGCGCCACGCGCTGGCCCCCGTCGGCGGGCGGGGCGGAACCGGAAGTGTCGTAGGTCCCCCGCGAAGGCCGCTGGCGCCCGCTTGCACTGGCGGCCGCAGGTCACATGACCCAGGGGCCGCAACGCCGGGCATTCCGGAAAGGGGCGGGGCGGCGGGTCACGCGACACGAGCCAGCTCCTCCCCGCCGCCGCCGCCGCCGC
>ML675649.1:7271567-7290140 GCA_007922155.1 Mesoclemmys tuberculata
GCCCCCCCCCCCCGGTGTCTAGGCCCGGCCCCCACGTGCCCCGGCCCCCGCCCGGCTCCGCGCCCAGCGGGCCCCGGGCAGGCGCTGCGGAGCCCGGCTCCCTCCGGCCGGTCCCGGCTCCCGGGAAGCCATGGCCGCCGGCGGGAGTGACACGTGTCCTTGGCAGAGGCCGCCACCAGGCCTTGCGAGCGGCCTCGCCGGGGCTGCGGGTGCCCCCCCCGGGGGGAACGCGCCCCTCGCCCAGCCCCTGCCGGGATGGCAGTGCCGCCCGCAGCGTGCCCTCCCGGGACGGGCTCTGGCCCCACGGCGGGGCCTGTTCTCCGGTGGGGGCCACGGCCCCCGTGCCCGCCTCTTACAGGCGGGCGCTGCTGGTTCTAGTGCCCCCTGCCCTGGTTGGTCCCTGCTGGCGGGCGAGGTGCCCCCCCCCCGCCCCCATGCCTGGGGCGTGCGTGCCGCGTCTTTGCTGGGCACAGCACATCCCGCCCAGCGAGCGCCAGGGGTTGCAGCGGGCTGCTCCCCGAAAGCCTCTGGAGTGTGGTCAGGGCACGTCCCTGCCAGGCTCCCCGTGGGGATATTTGCTCTTCGGCTGTCTGGTTTGCTCCATAAACCTGGTTGTGTCTGAGACGTTTCTCTGGCGTGTCTCTTGCCTATCAAAGCAAAGAGGAAAATTAGGGATTCGTGCCACTCTGCTTTCCAAATCCTTGGTTCTGGCAGGCTGGGCCTGGGGTGGGGTGGGGGTGTGAATGTTTGGGGGGGTGAAAAAGGGGTGGGGGCAAGTAATCGGGGAGTTTCTAAAGCTGTGAGCAGTGATGTCCTCTCTCTGGACACTGATCTTTGTAGATACTGGGGGGGATGGGGGGGATCAGTCCTTCTGTAACCCCTCATGAGAACAGTCTTGTGGCTGTCACGGACACGCAGCCCTTGAATGGGACATAACGTACAGATCGCAACAAGGGCTCCTTGTTTATCCCCTCTGTGACTCCAGGTCAAAAGGGCTCAGTTTACAAGTAAAGTCACTGCAGTGCAGCTTCTTCCTGGCATCTGAGACTAGGAAACTGGACTCCTTCAGACGGGGCACAACCGTGGTGCGTACTGCAGGATGAGCTCTGTCCCGTCCCCCCCCCATAGCACCTGTGCAGCCCCTGCGCAGGGATCCATGAGGGTAGAATTGGGCTTTCAGTGACAGTTCTGTTAACGGCTGCATGAGCCGGATTGGGATCCCATTCCCTCTCCTGCAGCTGGACTGGCTCTCTGAGGCTGACAGGAGGCAAAAGCACAAGAATAAAGTTGGCTCCCAAAAGTGGTT
This sequence comes from Mesoclemmys tuberculata, assembly GCA_007922155.1. Lineage (NCBI taxonomy): Eukaryota > Metazoa > Chordata > Testudines > Chelidae > Mesoclemmys > Mesoclemmys tuberculata. Next base: position 7,272,874 of record ML675649.1, read on the forward strand.
TCCTCTGACACTGCCACACTCGGGGGGCCCATCGTTACATAGTCCTGGCCCTGACTGCTTGCGGAAGCTGCAGAAGGGACTGTAGGAGAAACCAGGCTGAACTGTGCTCATGTCCCTTCTCATCCAGAACGTCCCCCCAGTCCCATCCCTGTGTAACCTCTTCCCCCTCTAAGATGGTGGCTATGCAGGTTTCACTCCGGTCCGATGTGCTCCCTGCAGGAGCATCTACGTACCATCCTCTGTGCTGGGAACAGAGGGAGGAGATGCCCATTGCTTCCTCCTCCCTCCACCCATGCCCCAGTACAGAAAAGGCTCCTGCTGCCTAGTTCCTGCTTGTGGGGGAGCAGAGAGACACTGAGTTCATGTTAGTTTGGCTCTGTTGCTCTAGGAAGCAGAGGCGGGGCCCAGATGCTGCCATCCTCCCCTGTGGGAGTCTTCTCGGGATGAGGGGCAGGGTTCCCTTGCCAGTCTCCCCTTCCCCCAATGCGGAATAAGCGCATGAAAGATTAGTCCCGAAAACTCCCCAGGGCAATTTGGGGTGGGAGCAGTGTGTGATCAGGACTCTGGGCAAACCTGCCTCTCCTGAAAAGTGCTGTGGGCCTCAGTCATTGCTGCTCGAAGTTAGCAGCCCTGGCGCCATGCTAGGGCATTGAGTTTGGTGTCAACCCTTCCTAAAACACGCTCCCCTTCCCTACCCCACCCCACCCTAGCTTTTCCTAGGAGGTCTCCTGCCGGGCCTGACTCTGCTTGCCTTGGGATTCGACGCAATCCCAGCCCTCGGTGGTCTGGGTTAATACTCTGCCCTTCTTCCATTACATTTCAGATGTTGGGGTCACTTATTGGCCACTTCAGATGGCTGGCCTGTAAACTGGAGAGCAAGCCATTTGCCGAGATACTAATTGCATGTTAGGCTGTTGTTACAAAGTAGGGCTGGTTAACTCCCCTCTCATCCAAGCTCCAGCAGAGCTATTTTCAGGTGAACCTGGCCGACAATTAAAAGAACTACCCAAGGAGCCGGATGTTTTTCTCCTTCCCCTTCGGAAGTGAGCATCAAGCTCACTATTGATCCCACACAGGCAGTTGCTTTCTGAAGTGCATCTGGCTGACCTGGCTCAGGTTAGGGGAGGGGCTTGGCTTATTAATCGCTGCTGGTGAGTTTGGCACCATATGGAACGGAGGATTCGGCCCCGGCACCCAGGAGTTCCCAGTCTAAATGAGGCGGAGCACATGGTGTAGTGCTCATATCCTGGTGAGCAGAGGGTGGTGGGTTTTTAGCCTTTTTTGGATTAGTGTGGAAGTGAATCAAGGCTTGCAGCTGTAATTTAGGAAATGAGCCCTGGGAATGCACACAGCAGCCTGGTTGGCTACTGACCTTGGTTTCCAAATGTTAGCAGGGATCTGAGCACCTGCTAATGCTCCGTGTCCCTGGGTGGTCAGGCGCTACCCTGTGGCTGCAGCAGCCTTGCTTCTCTGTCCTCTCCCCTAGTGACTCCAGAGCGAGCCGGGACGCCCCGGCCTTGGGCAGCTGTGGAGGAGAGAGAAACTCTCTAATTCCCTGGGACCCTGAGTCTCGTTTTGCCCCTTGCTGATCCTAGGCACAGTCAGGTGGTTTAAAAGCTGCCGTTTTCACACCTGGCTTAAATCTCAAACCTGGGAAGGAGCAGGAAGTTCCCAAGTAGGGGATAACTTCTCCCAGCTCGGCCTGAGTGGCTGGGTCAGAGCCCAGGAGCCCCCACACCAGCCAAGACTTGAGGACTCTGAAGATGTTGACTCCCAGGGATCTAGATAGTTTGTAAGTATTTTACTGTGTCTGCCCAGTGGGGCCCTGATCCTCCTGCAGTGAAACATCACAACACTGCCACCCTCCCCACCGCTCGGCCTGGGTATTTCTGCATGAAGGGCTCTCTGGAGAAGAGCTGTTGCTGGTCAGGCAGGGTCAATGGGGCTGTGTCACGGCTGCATCAGCCTGAGGCGGGTGCATGGCACTTCACAGGCAAAAAAGGACGCTGTCCTTGCCCAGAGAAGCTTGCCTTGTAATAAAATCCAGGGCTGACAAACAGTCCCACACCCCGGGGTGGGGGAGGAGAGCTCAGCATGTGGACACCAGCTCTTTAGGCTGCTGCTACCCCGGGCCGGAGTTTGAACGTCTGTATTGATTTAAAGCAGGTTTCAAACATCCTTCGTTGCTGGGTGGGTCGGACCTCGGCGGGGAGCTTGGGTGGTGTGAAGATGTGGGGGCTATGAGGGAAGTAGCTGGGGTGGGGTGTGTTTGTGACTGGGGGGGATTGGAAGGCAATCGGAGCAGAGATGGATGGGGTGTCCGCCTGGGTGTGAAAAGTTCAGGGGAGCTGGGGGGTGCGGGCAGTCCCGGTGTCAGGAGAGGTTGATGGGCAGAGGGGAGCCAGGCCGGACCAGGTTCTCATTGAAGCGTCTGGGGCAAAATGCAGGTGTCTGTGCCAGGCTGGATCCTTGGGACTCTTCGCCTGGAGCTTGGCTGGTGCGCTGTGCGGAGCGGGTGGTGTTTGCACTGCACCCGAGGAACCGGGGGGCCTGGCTACTTGGCCAGTAAAAGTGCTCTGTGCCCTCCACCACGCAGGTCTGTTCCCTGGGCTGACCGCCGGCTTAGTCCCAGTGGTGTCCTTTATCTGCCCCTTTGGAGGGGGGTTTTAATGTGCCAGGCTGATGGGATCGGGGCCCAGGGCCCATCTTTGGGGTGGGGGAAAAGCTGGCAGCTTTAGGGCTGTGGGCCGGTATCTGGACATAACCTTTGAGGTGTTCGTTTAATGTGGATGGCCCGTCTGATTGCTGTGGGGCTGAGGAGACCTTGAGTGGCTAAAGCAGGGGTTCTCCAACTTTCTCTCTGTGTGACCCCTCTTACACAGCAAGCCTCTGAGTGCCACCCCTCCGGCCCCCTTGGATCGCCTCCTTTGCCCCAGCTCCTGTGGGGCTCCCACTCCCCCTCTGCCCCTAACTCCTCCCCTGTGCCCATATGGGACACTGGCCTGCGTGCACAGAGAGGCTGGCATTGTTGCTTGCTCCCCCTAACCCTAGGGAGCTATGGAGGGGGAGCGAGGAGCAACATCAGGGCCCCTGCATCCAGGTCACTTTCCCCTGGGCAAGGCTGTGGGGCAAGGGCAGAGGGCAGCAGGTCTTGACTGGCGCTGCTCCTCACTCTCCTCCCGCCCCCCTGAGCCCACTGGGGGGTGCTGAGGGATGGGGGGGGGGTGAGTGAGCAGTATCTGTGAGTCACCACTTGCCCTCCCATTTTCCTCTGCCAGGAGGAAACAGGGAGGCTCCCAACCCCGATATAACCATATCGCGACCCCAAAGCTTTAGTGTGTGCATGAAAGCCTGTTGGAGTGGGTCTCCCTAGCATGTGGCAGGGCCCGCTGCCCAGGGACCCTGCACTGCTCTCTGAGCCTTCCAGCTACGGCTGCCCCTCCGCATCAGCAGCTTGGAGCCCCCACTGTTCTCCCCGGGGTGGGGTCCCCAAGTGCAGAGCAGTGGGCATCCTCCCGGTGCTCCAACCAGGGGCTGAGTGGGGCCTCCGGGCTGGATTGGGGGGGGGCGGCTGCATTGCACAGTCTAGAGTCACCAGCTGCCGGGAGCAGCCCCCAGCTGGTGCAAGGAGCTGCGCCTGGCCAGGGAGGGTGGATGATGATTGCAGGGAGGCTTCTGGCTTCCTGGGCACCACCCACCACTAAACATGGGCTTTCGGGTCCCAGGAGCCTCTCTTACTGGGAAGGTGAGGTGTCTCAAGCTCCAGAAATACCCAAGCTGGGGCTTAGTAAGGATCTTGCACCCCCGTCTGTAGGGGAGGCAGGTGTGATCTAAAGGCCTGGGCACGGCAGTAGGGGGCGTCCAGGCTCTTTGTCTAGGTCTGTTTCCCCACCTGTGAAATGGGAGAATGCCAGAGGCATGTAAAGGCCTCTGCCACCGAAGGGTTAAGTGTGTCTGCATCCGTGGGGAGGGGCCTGAACAGTGGGGGAAGAAGGGGAATGTCTAGTGCCCTCCCAAGGCAGGTCCACAGCCCCTGGTATTTCTGCCCACTTCCTTGTTAGCTCTTCCCCTGGTTCCAGAGCCGAGTGCGGGAAGCTGAGGGGACAGGGAGGGGGTGTTTCCCCGGGCCAGTGCCCACCCTACTCCTGTGCCGGAGGCCTTGGCATACGCAGCCCCAATTGCATGGGGCTTTTTGCAGCCATGTCCTATTGCAAAACCCTCCCTGATGTGCTCCCCCACTTTGGCTCCCTTGCTTCTGCCGCCCCAGCTGTGTCAGCGGTGTGTCTCCCCGGTGGAATTGGTGCCCTTGTTTCTTGCCCCGTTGTCGGGGCCCCTCTGCACCACCGCCTTCCTGGCTGCAATTTGCAGCTCCCCTATTTAGTGTCACCCACACGTTTCATTATCCTGCCATCTCCCAGCCCCCCCCCAGCTCACAAGGGAGGAGGGTGAAGCTCTGCAGCGCCCCCCTGCTGACCCATCCTTTCCCCTCAGGGCAGGGGTGTTGGGGGGTGGGGGGCTTGATTTGCCAGAGCTGATATTGTGGGGGGAGGGAGGCCGGGTGGAGGGGGTGGGGTTCTGGTGAAATCTCACAGCGTCTGTCTGACTCCAGCCTGCTTGAGTGCCGTTGGCACAGGTGGGTGTCTGGTTGCTTTGCATGGCGAGGGGAGAGGCTCCTCTCCTGCCTGCCGGGAGCGTGTGCAGCGCGAGTGACTCATACATGGAGACGTGGGGTTTCTCTGACTGGTTTGGGCAGTGCTGAGGCCGCATGGCTCTGCCTGTGGGTGGGGTTTCGGGTGCTCCCTGGCTCCTCAGTCTGTCTCTCCCTCTTGGTGTCTCTGCACTGCAGCAGACTCTGCGATCTGACACTGGCAGCTTGTGGCACTCATGTTCCCGTCCTCCCCGGGGTGGGGGCAGGGGGTTCTCCCCTGCCGTGCCCATGTTTGGCTTTCCCGGCCCTCCCCACCGCATGCGGGCAGGCTTGCAGGCTGATTTTCCTCTCTAGAAGTCAGTCAGATGAAAGGTTTCTGCAGCCCCGCTCAGCCGGTCCAGGTTTTTCCCGGGGAATGGTGAGTATCCGTCTGTCTCCTGTCTCTGTGTGTGCATGGGGGGGGGTCCCTATGTGACGCTGTAATCAGCGATGGCTGTGTGCGCACCAGGCGGGCCGGGTAGGGTGTTGTGACTCGCAAGGTCCCCGTGGGAGTGGCCCGTTCTCTGTCTGGGTGCAGTCTGCATGGGAACTGTTGGGGAGAGGCCTGCGAGGCCTGGGCTCCCCCATTCTTGGGGGGTGTCACTGCACAGTCAGGAACTTCTCAGGGCTCCAAAGTCTCTTTCCCTTTCTTTAGTAACTTGCTGCTGTTATCCCAACGTAACGTTAAGGCGGTCCATAGCTCTCTTTCCCCTGGAGTCCGCTGGGAACCTGGGCGTGTGCTCTAGGCACTCTGCCAGGCTGGGCACTGGAGTGGATAGGGTAGAGGAGGGGAGTTCGTGGGTGCCGGTGGGTCTCATCCAGAACCCCCTTTCCTGAGGTCTCCGGTAGGGTTGTTGCTGTGTCATGTTCTCCAGGGCTTAGTCCAGGTTTGGGTTGGGGGCAGCTGAGTTCTGGCCCAGGCATCTCCGGGGCCACTGCCTGTCCCCTGCTGGGCCTTGGGCTGGGGGCTGTGCAGCGCTCTGGGGTGCAGGGTCTGGGTGCTTGCCCGTGGCCAGGAGGCAGCCTCTGAAATGCCAGTTCTTGCTGGGTGGGGCTGCCTGCGCCAAGCATGTGCTACTGGGCTGGGAGTGGCAGTGCTGTCTGCAGTGGGCAGCGCCCTGCCCCTCGGTGGGCACCTCTGCCCCTCAGAAGCAATTGGCGTGAAGATGCCCAAAGGTGGCCCCCCGCCTGGCCTGCAGCCCCCCTTCTCCAGTGGGGAAGTTGGCCTGCTGAGGGTTGGGTCCTGCAGTGTGCCCGGTGTACCCTGCTGCACTGCCATGGGCGGGGGAGGCAGTTGGCACATGTGGCACCTGGGCCCTTGACCCACCTGCTTCGGGGCATGCAGACTCCTGTGGGAGGCTGGGCTCTCTCTGGCCCCGTTGTGCGCCCCAGGCAGGTGGAAGGGCCTGATGGCGTTTAAAAGCCCCTGGACAGTGGTGGGTGAAAGGCTCCTGAAATGCTGTCAGGGGTCAGAGCTGAGAGCACGGGGGCGGGTGCAGGGAACTGCCTGGAAATGGCAGGGCCCACAGGCTGGACCCATAGCTCTTTCCCCCTCACGTGAGCCAAGCTGCTGTGGGATCCCTCTGGAAGGGATCGGCCTGTGCTGGCGCTCCCCTGCACAGATGGCTGCCCCTCTGCATTGGCTCTGTGTGTCCCAGGGCTGCGCCTGGCCGAGCGCTGGGTTACAGCTGGAGCCGGGCTCGGCTTGGATGGCTGGGGAGGGTTCCCGGGCAGGACTGGCCCAGGCCTGAGCTTCCTGCCGCCTCTGGCTGGGCACCTCTGTGCGGCGGGCGGGCCGAGCTGCAGCCGGGTTCAATGGGCCCCTCTGCGCCCAGGGATGAGAGCTGGGTGGAAGGGAGCTGCTTGTGGGATTGCTCTTGGCTGTGGGGCAGCCGGGTCTTGGCTTGGGCTGCCCTGCTGTGTTACTGTGGCCTTTGCACTGTAACCACGGGGAAGGGAAGCAGCCAGAGAGTCCTCTGGGGTGAGGCCTGGCCGCATGGGGGGTGGGGCTGGGCTGGGATCTCCCTGCTGCTCTCCAGATCCAAGCAGCCTGGTGGGACGCCCCGCGGACGTGGGGCAGGGGACCCCCCACTCGGGATGGGGGTGAGCGCAGCCCTTGCTCACGGGGCCGGCGCCAACCTTGCCCAGCAGGAATCCCTGTGGGAAGAGGGTGCTGCGGTGCCCTGCGAATCTGGCTCCCAGGGTGGCCTCCTTACTCCGAGGGACCCGTCTGTCCGGCCTGTGGCAGCCGCAGGCAGATGCGGTGGGTCATGAGCTGAGCCCCGTGGCCTGGCCTGCCCCTGTAGTGTAGGTGGGACCACGCAGGTCCCTGTAGCTGGGTTCAGGCCTTGGCTTGCGTCCGTGGGGTTCCTGCCTGTCTGTGGCTAGTGGTCTCTGGGAGGGCGGGCCTGGCATGCTGTATCCCCAAGAGAAGCTGCCCCCACCACGCCCTCAGCCTGCGGGAGCTGGCCTGGGCACAGCTCTTGGGCTGTGACATGGAAGGGCCCCTGCAGTGCTTGGACTGCCTCGTGCAAGGGGCACCAGTGAAGGGGGTGTGTGGATGGGGGGTTAAACCCCTTTTCCGGGTGGGATGGGGGTGGCTGTTTCCCCCTGGCTCAAATGGACCTTAAAGCGGGGAGAGTTCTCGGCTGTGTCCCCGCCACCCCACCGTGTGTTGGGCAGAGATTGTGGCTGGGCCCAATCTTGGGGTTTTTTGGGGGGGATGAGTGGGTTCTCACTGCTGGGGTGGGAGCCAGGTTCCCGCTGCCGTGGGGCCTGTCTGGACTCTCCCCAGGAGCTGTCTGGAGTGACTCCATTTTGGGAGCCTTTTGGCTTGCGTTGAGCTTTGTGGCACTTCCAACCTCTGGAAACATTTGGGTCTTTCTGTGGGGGGCGGGGGCTGCAGGGGAGCCGGTGCCTGACCAGCACCCCCCCATGGACTTATCTAAATAATCCATAGGGTTGAGGGCACCCAGCAGTTGACTGCTAGAGGCTGCAGAACCCCTGGGGGCAGGGCAGGCAGGAGAAGGCCAAGGGAGCTGGGGAGGGTTGAGAGAGAAGATAAGGGGGGGTCCAGGGCTGATTCGTAGGCTGGGGTTGCTGGATTCTAGCCCCTCAGCATCCCAGCCGCGTGTGGCGCCCACGGAGCATTCCCGCAGGGGTGCGGTGACTGCCGGTGCCTGTGGGTCTGCGATGGCCCATCTCAGCTGGGGAGCTCGCTGCAGAGTTGGGCTGCACTAGCTAGCCGGTGTCTGAGGCTCGGGGCCCAGCGTGCCTTTCTGTCCTGGCAGGGAGCCCCAGGGGCCGGCCCAGGGCGGTCTGCTTGTGCTGCAGACTTGTGTGGATCCGGGCTGCGTGGGCTGAGGCTTCGGTGTGGCCTTTGGGGAGCCCCCTGCCCTCTGCTCCACTCCCCCTGGGCTCCTTCCCCTCCACTGAACCCGTGCCGATTTTCTCTCTCCGCAGATAGCGAGGGGATCCTTATGCAGCACCACATGAAATGAACAAAGCTCCACAGCCCACAGGAGGAGCCCCGACCGCCCCACACCCTGCCCCTTCTCCTGGACTTCCACAGGTACGGCCCATCTCCCACTCCCTGGCCCTTCTCTGAGGCTTCCGCAGAGGAAGCGTGTCCCCCAAAAGCCCTCCGTGTGCCTGGTCCCCCCCCTCCCGGCCAGGCTGCCCTCTGCGACACGAGGGGAGAAGCCTGGTTCAGCACTTGACTCCCTGCTGACTCAGCCCTGGGTTCTGGGCGTGCTGGGTTATTGGCAGTACAGCGAGTGGCCCAGCAGGGATCGCCGCGTACAGGCCCCGGGCACGTGGCCCTGGGTGTGGGGAGCCCTGGTAGCTGCCGTACCAATTTGCTCCTTCCTTGTCTCCCTGCAGTCGGCGTTTCCACCTGGTCAGACGGCACCTGTGGTTTTTAACCCATCGCAAGCCACACAAATGAATACGCCTTCCCAGCCTCGACAGGTAAGGGGGCGCCAGGGGTTTTCTGGGGGCCGCTGGGACTCCCGTGGCCATCTGCCATAGGGCTCTGACACAGCCAGTGGCAGCTGCTGCCTCCTGGCTGCGTGGTTCTCTGGGGTGCCAGCCTGGCTGCGCTTAGGGCCTTTAATTTGCTGTCAGGCTGGTTTTGTGTTACTGGTGGTGCTGAATCAGCCCCAGCACCGAGTCAGGCTGTAGGGCTCCAGCGTGCCAGGCAGAGGGAGGGCAGCGTGACTGGGCCATCCTGAGCGGGGCTCTGGTCCCGTTGTGCGAGCGTGTGTGTGGAGAAGGCAGGGGCTGGATGCACGCGTGCGCTCCGCTCAGAGAGAGGTGGGGACGTCTGCGGGAACTGCGCAGTGGTGGAGGGCTGCCCATCTGTGCCCTCCGTCCTGGCCAGCATCTCCTTCCTCAGGGCCTAAGGGAGGGGCACGTGGCGCAGCACCGCCGGCGTGTGTCCATTCCAGGGCTCGCAGTCTTATCTGAACCTGAAGTGACCTTGCTTCTTCTTTCCTCTCCCCTCGCTCTTTCCTGTCTTAGTTTCCAGCAGGGCCTCGTGCTTTACACCAGCAGGTACTAACCAGCATGCAGTACGGACCCCGGGGACGCAGCCACATGGTGCTTTGTATGGACGCTGCAAGGAGACAGCCGGGCTACGGAAGGGGGTGGGGAGGAGGGCAGGGCAGCTGCACCATGCACCAGGGATGAGTGGTTTGGGTTAACACAGAGAGCAGGAAGACCTGGCAGAGTCTCATGTGGTTTGCTGTGGCTCAGGGCTCCTGCCAGGTTCTCAGGCCAGTGGTGGTCCCGCCACAGGGAGAGCGGGGCACTGGATGCGGAGGACCCATAGCACAAGGAAAGCGGGGCCTGAGCACTGGTTGAGTCAACCCAAACTCTGAGGGCACGTGAGCTAGGAGCCCGGTGGTGGGTCCCTGCAGGGGCCAGGCAGACAGCTGGAGTGGGAGCCAGGGGGTTGGCTGGCCCAGTGGGCTGCTGAAGGAGACAGCTTAGCGCGCTGGGAATGTCTGCTGGCCATGGGGGTGGCCCGGAGCAGGGGGTCCTTGGGTAGGAGGCCATGGGAGTTTCACTGCAGTGTCTGTACCTTGATGTGACTCGTGCATGAAGCTTGGAGCATGTGGCTGCTTCTCTGCTACCAGCCCCACAGCCCACTCTGTCCCACAAAGCTGCTTCTGCTTGTGCCCGACCCACGGGTGGTCTGGCCGTTGCTCCTCAGATGGAATAGTCCCTTGTCAGTGCCCAGGGCATCACCCCGAAGTGGCACCGTGCCGCTGCTGTACTCTCTCTGAGCAGTCACCCTGTCCCTCGCTAAAATGGCTGCCATCTCATGCAGCGAGGGGTGAGGATGTCACGGCTGCAGGGCATCCCTGCTCTGCTGCCAATGCAGCGGGGGCCGGACGTGGCGGTGGGAGGGATGCTGCAGCTTGTTGGTAACCACAGTTCCTCTCTGACCTTTCACTTCCCTCTGCACCCCCTGGCTGTCAAGTTGGCTCCACACCTGATCTGATGCACCAGGGTGCACGTGGGGGATTGGGGGCCGGGAGCACCCTGCTAGGGGGATGTGTTTCTGTGCAGGGGAGGATCTAGGGTGGCGGGGGCCATGAGGCTGGCTTGCCTCGTGGGAGTTGGTTGGAGTTGTTCGCAGAAGAGGTGCGCCGGCCCCTGAGACCAGGCTGCGGGTTGGCGTTTCCTTCACGCCCTGGAGGTGCCAGCTCGACTCTGGGCTGTCTGCACTGATCTGATGCTATACATGCTGCTTTGTCTTGGGTCAGGCCGAGATCCTTGGCCCGGTGCCTTTAAGACCCAGTTTGGGCTCTGGCCGGCCTAGCAGGGCAGAGAGGCCCGTTCACCTTCTGCATAGTCCTGCTTCTCAGTGCCTGCGTGGAGTTTGTGGTGCCCCTCCGGCTATCTGCTGAGCTTTTCTACTTGCCCCGCCCCTCGGGGTCCCGCTGCCCTGGGGCTGGGGCTGCCTGCTGAGATGGAGAGCAGCACAGGCTCTGATGGGGCCGTGCTAGCCTAGAATAGAAGAGCGGGGCACTTTAGCCCGAGGGGATGGGCCCTGATTCTGCTTGGGGCTATGAAGCCCATCCCGGATGAGTTGGTATCTGTAGCCCCCCCCGTACGCAGGCTGGGTTCCCTTGGAATGGGAAGCCGAGGCTGTGAAATGATGCCCCCGCTCTCACGCACTTCTGGTGCCATCTGGAAGGCACGTGCTGCGTCCGAAGGGCAGAAAGCACCCTGGTTTGCAACATCCTGGGGGCGGATGGGGGTAATGCAGGGGCCGTTGTGGCCCCTTGGTCCAGCTCTTGCACATGGGGGTTTAGGCCCTGAGCCTCCTGCTAGCCCAATGGGCTGTGGCCCTAAACGCATCACCTGTCGCCTGGGCTGCCTTCCAGAGCATTGGAGGGGTGCAGCATCTGCACACGGGGCTCCAGAGCAGAGCTGCCCACGAGATGCGCTTGCTTTGCTGCTCTCCCGCCTGGCCCTTCCCTCTGACCTTCCCTTACAGCTGGGCAGCTCTTGCACCAGAGGCCCTTTGCCTTCCGGCTTGAGCTCTGGCTTCCCCCATGGCAGCGTTCGCCTCTGGCAGGGCCTGTCCCTGGGGCCTGGGCGCTTGTGAGATTGCGGGGTAACTCCTGTCTCTTTTCTCTTCTCCCCTTGTGTGTGTGCTTGCTAACAGGGAGGATTCAGGTCTCTTCAGGTAACGCTCTTTCTTTACCCCTGCCCAGGTGGTGCTCTCGGCTGGGGAGTGGGGACCTGGGCACGTGGTGGGGGTGCGTGTGTTTGTGAACACTGCGTGTACTGTCTGCCATGTCCCAGTCCGCCGGGGCTGTTGAACTTCTCTGGGGGTAGCGTGGTACTGCAGAATGGAACAGGATTGGTTTGCAGTAGCTTCCCTCCCGAAGCCAGGGGGCTCTGATGTGACACAGGGATCTGGGAAAGGCCCAGGGCTGTTCCCTCTTAAAATGAGACCCCGGGAGGAAGATGCAGGGTCGGGCTTGCCTGGTGCGCTCCAGCACCCCCCACAACGGCTGGTTAATGAGCTCGTTGGGAAACTCTCCGTGTGTTTGGGGAACGATTTCCACCCAGCCAGGCTCCATCTGCAAATGGCCTGCCATTGCTAACATAGAGGAGCAGCCAGTGGGGACTACATGTCCCAGGATTCAGTGCAGGCCACAGCATCTGTACTGAGGGTGCAGTGAGTGGCTGCCATGATCAGTTCTGTTCGGCTCTGGGCGGAGCTCGTTTGGGCATTGTGCTCAAGGTGCATACGGGGAAGCAGATTGCCCCACTTCCTGTGGTTCCCTACAGGTGCATTCTGGGAGTTGTAGTTTCCCACAGCTGTTCAAGGCATGATGGGAATCTTTGCTGGGAGAAGGGCCCAGTCCATCAGCACCAGTGTCAACCTGGGGGATTGCACACCTGGGGTCCTGCAGTGAGACGCCCACAGCCCCAGGAGCAGGAGATGTGGGGGTGGAGATTGCAGCCAGCTTGTGATGGGCACAGATGACAGCTGTGTCTCTGAAACAGTTCTAGCCACCCGGTTGTGTGTGTTGCCAGGTGACCTCCTCTTAGCACTGGGGCACCAGGTGTCGGAAGGGTCCCAGCAGCACAACACAAGCTGTGTTGGGCGTGCCAGGCCCCTCTCACACCCCCTCCCGCTGCCCTGGGACTGCCTCTCCTATCCCAGCTGGTGGGGGGGTAGGGGGGCGGAAAGTTAACCCTGCACTTGGAGTCCCGGCTCCGGGGGTAGCGATAGCTGCTGTCCAGCCCTCTGGATAGGGGAAGCAGCTGCCTCCATGGGGCGTGGAGCTGGGCTGTCCCGGCACCTGCTGGGACTAACCAGGCGCCGCCCTCCTTCTCTCCCAAAGCATTTCTACCCGGGCAGGGCCCAGCCTCCGACAAGTGCTTCCCGTGTGCAGAGTAACACGTCGGCCCGGCCCGGCCCGCCTGCTCATGTCTATCCAGCTGCTTCCCAGGTGATGATGATCCCTTCCCAGATTTCCTACCCTGCTTCGCAAGGAGCCTATTACATCCCAGGACAGGTGAGGGCTGCACCCGGGCGCTGGATTCTGCTCCCTGTCACACGGGGCTCAAACCGGCTTTGGAATGGGGATGTGGTGTCGGGCCAGAAGAGGCCCACCAGATCATCTTAGGAGGGGGAGGGAAGGCTCGGGGGCTCCTCCATGTGAAGTGCTATGGACCCTGCCCCTCTTTCTCTGCTGCCCCATGCTGAGGGCCCGTGCCCTTTGGAAGCCTGTCTTGCTGCTGTTGAGGTGGAAAGGCTGGGGCTGCATGACACCACGTGTCTCCTCCTGGCCCGGGAAGCCTAGAGGGCCAGGTGTGGTTGCAAGCCCTGCTTGCTGCTGGACTGGCTGGGACTGGCCACCTGCTCTGCTGAGCCAGGTCTCGTGGGGCCGGCAGCCTGGTTCCAGGGCCCTCCTGCTCTGCAGCGTGTGCGCCGCCCTGCTTGCAGCTTCACCCACGCTCTGGGTCCTGCCCTCCGTGACCCCGAGGGCTGTTGCTGGGAGAGTCCCCTCAGATCTCTGGTGAGCAGATGTCTCTTCCGGAGCCTGGCAGGCAGTAACCGGCGTGTCCTTCTCTCCCACCCAGGGTCGCTCCACGTATGTAGTTCCAACTCAGCAGTACCCAGTCCAGCCGGGCGCCCCCAGCTTTTACCCTGGAGCCAGCCCTACGGAATTCAGCACCTATGGTAAGGACACCGAGCATGCGACGGCTTTGTCTGGGCTCTGCTGTGCCCCACGCAGCTCGGTCTAGCCCAATGTGCACTCCCCACTGTTCCAGCCCTGGGCTTCCCCCACACTCGGTTCTTCCATAACCCTGACACACAGCCCCCCTGGTCCCTGTCCCACATCCAGGCTCTGGCCTCCCTGCTTTCCCCCCTCCTCCTCCCCCAGCCCCCTAACACCTTTCCCTTGGCGCCCCGGAGTTGGGGGTTGTTCGTTTTCCCTGTGGTCATTCCCAAACTGCTCCCTACCCCAGGAAGGGGAGGGGCCCTGCCAGGGGTAGAAGAGATGTGAGCAGGGGGCAGAATGTTGAGGCCATCCCACCCCATTAGGGCCCCCCCTGCCCTGCCACCCCCAACCAGGGCAGCTTAATGTTTAACTGTCCTGGCAGAGAGGCCAGGCAGACTTTAGTCCCAGCTTGCCCTTTGGTTGCTGCAGACGCACAGAAGGAAACAGTTGTGCTAGTCCCTAAATAAACACGGGGCCCTGGAGCGTGGCCAGCCAACGGCTCAAGGGACGCATGCAGGGGGGCTCCCGTGTGCCCCCACCTCGCCTTAGCCCCTTTGTGCCCAGGGTTGCCATTGTGTGGAGTGGAGCGGTGTGTTTGTGCAGCCAGGCGCCCCTCCCCCCCCCCCATGCTGCGCTCACATGGCCAGCCAGGGCTGTGACTATATTTAGTCTGGATCCATCCTGGGCAGCTCTGCAGACGCAGCAACGTGAGCGGGGGCCTCCATCCCGTCCCATCCCCGGCAGCAGCGGCCGCTGTGGTGCCGGGTGGTGGGCGTGGTGCCAAAATGGGTCCCCCCTGAGACAGGTAGGTGCAGCCCCTGCCCATCTCCCCATCTGGGATTCAGCCTCTTGGGGACAGAGCCAGAGGCTGAGGCCTGCTGGGCTGGGCTCCGCTAGCCTCCAGGCTGGGCCTGTCTGCGTCTCATCCCCAGCTTGGGGGTGGGGTATCCACTAGGCCCCAGCATCTCTAGACCACATGTCCTTGTGTAACAGCAGCTAGTCAGCTATGGCGTCTGCAGCCCTGCGGGTGAGTCACGGCAGGCTGCCTGGGCGGCTGCAGCTAGCGCCTTGCCGGGTGTGGAAGGGGCACTGATCCCCGCGCTGGACGTACGGGGCAGATGGCTCATCAGTGCCTGCTCTCCCTAAAGCAGCAGGCTGGTGGGAGTGGCAGCTTCCTGCCCGAGGCCCAGGATGGATGCGCAGAAGCGTCAGGGGCAGATCTGTGGAGGAAAGGGGTCAGGCTGTGGCAGCTGGGCTGCAGGTGGTGGCAGATAGGAGCTTCATCATTGCCCTCGGGGCTGCTTCTCACCAGTGCACCAGTCACTAGGAAATGCCCGTCCCGGGAGCTTCTGGCTGCGTGTGCCAACGTGGGGCCCGGCACGTGGGCTTTTCAGCCCCAACTCCTGGCTGCTTCTGGCTCCCTGTCAAAAAACATCATTGTTCAGGCAGGGGTCCCGCTTGGTGTCACTGGCCTTCTAAGAGCCTGGCTTCCAGGAGCCCATCTGGCCACAATTGCTTTGGGCGGCTGATCCGGGGAAGGGAGGCGGGGGTGTCAGAGTGGGGGTGGCTGGCTAAACAGTATGTGGAAACTACACTTCCCAGCATTCTCTCTGGCTGGCAATTGCACATCTCCCTCCATCTTGACCTGAGCTGCCTGGCCCCATTGCATACTAGGCTTCGGTCCACCGGCTGCTGGTCCCGGCAAAGACAAGGGCAGTGAGGCGTGGCTCCTGGGCAGCTCCCTTGGCTGGGCTGAGGGGACATTCCAGGGGACCTGTAGGAAACAGGGCTGGCTTGAACCTGCCCCTCCAAGCTGGTGTCAGGAGCTTTGGATGGGAGAGACTCTTGTTCCCTTGCTGGGGCCCTGCAGTCACTTGCTGGGAGCCCTGTCTGTATCTGGGGAAGGACAGCCTTGTGGCTAATCACAGGACTGAGCTCCACCAGTGTTGCCACTGACTCACCGGGTGACCTTCCCCATGTGTACAGAGGCTGCCATGCTCTAGGAAAGGCTTGGTGTTCCTCCAGATGAAGGAACTTCACCGGGCTAGTTCCCTCCCCGCCCTGGCTGGCTATCGAAGGACCGTTCTTGGCCGACCTGTCTGAATTGCCTTGCACTTGGCCTGCCTCGTGGTTGCCTCTTGGCTTGAGCAGCGAGTGCCCCACGGGGCTGTGTGGGTGGCCAGCGAGTTGAGATGTGCCCAAGCCCTTGGCGTGGAGATATGGAGCTCCCCGTGCTCCCTGCTAGTGCTGCTGCTGTTGGGTTAAGGGTTAGAAGCCCAGGAAAGTGCTGGACTTGGGAGGAGGCCAGGCTCCCCACCTGTTACTGTCTCTCCCTTCCCCGTGCTGGCATCTGTCTCTCGGCTGCTGCCTGCCCTGCGTCCGTCTGGCCCATCGCTTGGAGGAGGCTGGCTGCTCTGTCAGAGCTCAGGTCGGGCAGGACGCACTTCTCCCTTTGGCTCCTTTCTGTGCCCATGTCCTGCTTTTGTGTTCCACGGGGACCTTACCCAGGGGCCTGGCTCCCACTTGGTGATTGAGGCAGAAATGGTGTCTCCGGAGAGATCTGATTCAGAACCAGGGCTGAGAGACAGGCCATTTCTGAATTGGGCTGCCTGGCTGCCGCTTGCCCAGCGTCACTGTCCCTGGGGCTCATGGTTGCCCTGTTCTGTCCTGGTTTGGCTGAGTCTGCCCGGTGTGGACAGCTGGGGATCATGGGACCTTGCACTAGCCACGGAATTGGGGAACACCAGGCATGTTACGCTTGTTGTGACGCTGGCTCGCCCTGGAAGGGACAGGCTGGTGCTGTGGGCCAGCCGTGTGGGGCTGAGATGCTGGCTGGCCTAGTGGGCGTGGGTCTGGTGAGGGCTCTCCGGCCATTGGGGCAAAGGGCCCTACGGTGTGAGCAGAGGGAACTGGCAGTTAATTCTTACTCGCTTCTCTGCAGAGCTGGGGCAGGTGCACTTTGGTGCGAGGGAGATAAGGCCAGGGAGCCACTGCTAGCAGTGAGCAGCTACTGCTGCAGAGCTGGGGCACTAGGAAGGCAGCTGCGGGAGGAGACAACTGAACCCCACACTTGGTTGTGTTTTCCTGCCTCTCGGGATGGGCATGGACTCCACGTAGAGGCTTCCTCCCCTGTCCAGCTGGCTGGTTTGGAAGGGGGCTGGGTGTGAGCTTGAGCTGTCCTGTAGCATTCGGGGACGTGTAGCTTGGACCTGTGGTAGGGATTTCTCTCCAGTACTTTCTCCCCCAGACCTTGCAATCTTGGACTGGCAAGTTGAACTGCCTGCCTGCCAGTGGGATGGCGTCCCTTGCCTTGCCGTGGGGTAGGGGTGGGAGTGGGACTGGCTAGCCCCCTGCAGCAGGAGGCTGGACGAGGGGGCGGCTCGTGGTGTGGAGTGGGCGGCCTGGGTATGCTCTGCATCACGGGGAAGGAATTCTTAGGGCCGGTTGGTCCTGTTGATCGGGTTTGGGACGTTCCTGGCCTGGGCTGGAGACTGCAGCGAGAAGATCCCGCCTCACCGAGCAGCTCATGGGACTTCTGTGTAGATGGGCGCAACAGCTCATTGGGTAGGGTGCTCTGGTTTCCAGAGTGCCCTCAGGTGGCATGGAGCAGTGAAGGCACAGCCGGAGATGTCTGGGCTGTGGCTGGGGGGAGTTCCGTGTCAGGGAGGGGCTGCTGTCCTGGGGCTGTCAGGCAAAACTCCTGGCCCATGAGTAGCGGGGTGGTCCTTGGAACGGCACCCACACTAGGGCCCCAAGGTTATTTGCCTCTGGCACGGTGACTCCAGGCTGCCCAGTGCCGGGGGGCGCTGCCCAGTGCCGGGGGG
>ML675649.1:7292188-7339304 GCA_007922155.1 Mesoclemmys tuberculata
GTTGGGGGGGGAGGGGAGGAAGAGGTGCCTGGACCGTCCCACTGCCCATGTTGTTGGGGGGGAAGGGGGACAGGGTGGGGGAAGAGGTGCCTGGACCGTCCCACTGCCCATGTTGTTGGGAGGGGAGGGGGGAGAGAAGGAAGGTGCCTGGACCGTCCCACTGCCCATGTTGTTAAGGGGGGGAGGGGGGAGAGGAGGAAGGTGCCTGAACTGTCCCACTGCCCATGTTGGGGGGGGAGGGGGGAGAGAAGGAAAGTGCCTGGACTGTCCCACTGCCCAAGTTGTGGTGGTGGGGGGAGAGGAGGAGGAAGTTGCCTGGGCTGTCCCACTGCCCAAATTGGGGGGAAGGAGGGAAAGAGGTGCCTGGACTGACCCACTGCCCAGGTTGGGGGGAGATGTCAGGATGTCTTGGCTGGGGCTGCCCCTCTCCTTCCTCCAGTGTGGAGCATCTCCTGCCCGGCCCAGCTGGTGCCCAGCTGATGTGCCTAGGGCACCCCGAAGGCTGCTCCGTCATTGGCTGCCACACAGAGCCTCTGTGACCTCACAGGCTGCTGCTAAGTGCCTTCCTCCCCCGCCTCTGGCCTGGCCACCCCCCTCCAGCAGCCGAAGTCCCATCCTGGCTGCTCTCGGGCAGGAGGCCGTTTCCTCCTAGCCTGGGCTCTGTGGGAGGGGGGAGCTGGGGAATGTGCCGAACAAGCAGGAGTGAAATGGCAGCTGGCTACGGAGCCGCTGGCCCCCTGCCATGGGCTGTGTGAGGTCCCAGCCCAGCGTGTTGGAAGGGGTGAGTGCTGCGCTCCACGTGGCTGCAGCAGCCCACCGGAAGTTAAACAAACCTCCCCTTCCTGCCCGGCCTGATCTGCTTGCTGCCCTGCTTGGGGATCGGGTAGGGGCTGCCCTGGCCCTGCGGTGTGCAGGGGGCTCACTGCCTGGCTCTGCGTGCTTGGGAGTCCAGGCAGACAGCTCGACCCCTTGTGCCACTGTCCCGGAGCAGATCCCCAGCAGGCCTATACATGTAGGGGTGTTGGGGCTGGGGTGCATGGCAGCCCGGAGCGCATGAGCTGGGGAGCTGTGCCCTGCTGCCAGCATGTCCCTTGCTGGGGGCAGTGTGCCTCTCCCTTCACCCGGTAATGGGGTGGGGGGGTAAAGGAGGTGTGAGAGCCCCCCTTCACCCTGCTAACTGCTGATCTGACTCTCTTACATGGGCAGATCCGGATACGAGATCCAAACCAGGGCGGCAAAGACATCACAGAGGAAATCATGTCTGGAGCAAGGACCTCCTCCACCCCCACTCCTCCTCAGGTGAGAGGTCCCTCCCTAGCTCCCGCGCCAACCCAGGCCCCCACACAGGTGATGGGTCCTGCATG
Source organism: Mesoclemmys tuberculata (assembly GCA_007922155.1). Classification (NCBI taxonomy): domain Eukaryota; kingdom Metazoa; phylum Chordata; order Testudines; family Chelidae; genus Mesoclemmys; species Mesoclemmys tuberculata. The sequence goes on from ML675649.1 coordinate 7,293,553, forward strand.
TTCTTTCCCCGGGGGGTGGTATGTGGCTGTGAATTGAAGGGCTTGTCTGCGCCTACAGCGCTGCATGGCATAGCCCTTAATGAAGACGCTGCCTATGCCAGCAGAACTCCCTTTGGCATTGGTGCGCCACCTCCCCGAGAGGCAGTAGCTGTGTCAATGGGAGAAGCCTGAAGCCCTCGTGTCGATGTAGCGCTGTCTGTACTGGGGGTTAGGCCCGCATGACAACGTCGCTCCGGGGCATGGAAAATCCACACCGTGAGCAGTGTAGTTATATTGACATCCGTTGATGGCCAGACTCAGCCTAAGAGGAGGGGTGTGTGGGGGAAGGGCACTCATTAACCCTTCATGTGCTTCTGTTCCACAGACTGGAAGCTGCTTGGAGCCACAGGCCAATGGCGAGATGCCCCATGTAGCAGTTATTGTCCGGCCAGGTGTGTGTCTGGGAGTACAGGATGGGGCATCCCACGTGTGCTTGTTCGCTTGTAATGGTTGTAGAGAATATCGAGATGGAGCTGTTGGGCTGAGGGTGGGAGAAGCTCCTCTAACTCCTTGGGGACTGGGGCGGGTTCCCCTCCCTGGACTCACAGTAGGATTGGTCTCTAGTTTGGTGTCCCAAGTGACGCAGCTCCTGCCCCTTCCCCAGGCAGCCGGTGCTCCAGCCCCATGTGCCGTTCTCCCTGAGACTCAGCTGGGAAACCCCCTTTTCTTAATGCTGCTCCATTCCCCTGAGCTCCCCCCTTGGGGTTTCTGCTTGTCAGATAGTTGGACTCAGCCAGGCTGAACGCAGCCAGTGCTCTCTGCTGGGGCTCTTCTCTGAACTCCTTCCATAGCGCAGGATGTCCCTAGAGGGGTGTAGAGAGGGACCAGGCCCTCCCTGCTCCGGGACACGGGAGGGGACTAGTGCATGCAGCTCAAACTAGTTCAGTGTCCCAAGTGATGCATCAGCCACTCTCCTGTGTGCCTATGTCCCATGGCAAACTCTGGTCTGGTTGGAAGCCCCCTTGGTTTCTCTCAGCTTTTCCTTCACCCTGTTCGGGGGGGTCTGGATTTCAGGCTATTCCCCCTAAGAGATCAGCTGCAGTTTCCTGAGCTGAATCTTCCCGTCATTGTCTGCTTCTGATCTCTCTGGACAATCTTGGCAGGGCCTCCTCGTTCAGGGTCACCAGGACATAGTGCTCTGGGGCAGGCCTTTGTAGCCAGTTTCCAGCCCCAGAGCAGCGTGCAGCCCAGATGGCGCTCGTTCTCTGCATGGCACTGCAGGAGATGGGGTTGAATGCTTCCCTAAAGCCCATATATTCCTCCGCCGAGTTCCCAGCTTGCAACCCTCTTTATCCAGCCAAAGCCAGCACTTGTCTGGCTGGGCCTGCTTAGATCTAGACAGACTCCAGGGCTGCTCATGGCGCCTGCTGCAGTTAGCCTGGCGTTTATGCCGGAAGCGCCCATTCCCTGCTCTTCTCGTACAGAGAGCCCAATACACCTTGATTTCACTGAGCGATCAAAATCCGCCCCAGATGTATCTCCCTGGTTTCCACTCCCCCGTGCCACTGTCCCTTGTCCCACCCCACCTCTGGTAATACGTACTACTTTTTCAGGGTTTCTCAACCATGGGTTGGGGACTCAAAATTGGGTCACCAGAACGTTTCATTCTCATGGGGCTGGCCAGGCTCGCCTCCCTGCTCCAGGCTCTGCCACCTGTGGGGTCTCCGCACTGCTCAGATTTGGCCCCGCCATCATGGCGACGGGAGTCCAGGTAGGCCAAATGTGAGCGAGTGGCCCTGCGACCCCAGGAGCCAGGTCACAACTCCACTCTCACAAATTTGGTCCAGTGGGGGCAGGGTCAAACCTGAGCAATGCTGAGACCCAGGAGGTTGCAATGCTGGGAGCAGAGTCAAGCTCAGCCTCCCCCACAGCACAGGAGCTGCTGGAGCTGCCACTGTGGGGTAAGTGGGGGGCAGGACATGACCGAAACCACCCCAGGGCGGACCCAGAGCACAAAGCTGGGGGGCAGCTTGGGCTGGGGCTCAGGGAGGGAGCGCCACCTCCATCTCCTAACTCACTTCAGTGGGCTGCCCAGCCTGTCTGAGTTAGGGGGCCGCAACTAAAAAATGGGGCGGGGGCACACTCACATTGCCTCTAGTAGGGCGTACAATTACGCTTGCTTGCTCCAGGTGCTAAAATGCCTAGTTACGTCTCTGCCCCATGGCCTACGCTCCAGACTATTTACTGCCTCGTCGTGGGCAAATGGGTCCTGAGCCCCAAAAGGTTGAGAACCACTGGTCTAAATGACTGTGTTGTTTCACTAGAGGTCAGACTTTCAGGGTATCATTGCCAGGGTCTGCTCTTGCTGACATGCTTGAGGAATTCGAATAGATCAGCAAGCCAAAACTTTCCCCTGCAGGCTCTAGGCTGACTCTCCACATCGTGGCAGGATCCTGTGGGGGTGTCTTATCCTTCTGCTTCTGTTGTTTCACCCCACTACTGTACCCACCATAGTAAAAATTAACTTTAAAAAGGGGAGCGAGACAGGAATGAGGGAGATAGATGGAAATGAAAAAGAGAACTCACAAGGGTAAAATGCTTGCGGTCGGCACGGAGACTACTTTAAAAACACGTTAATAGAAGCTCAGACTAAATGTATGCCCCAAAACAAAAAAGACAATAGGAGGACCAAAAGAATGCCATCATGGCCAAAGATCAGAGTAATGGAGGCTGTCAGAGGCAAAAATGCACCCTTTAAAAGTTGTAGGTCAAATCCTAATGAGAAAAATAGAAAGCGTCACAAACTCTGGCAAGTAAAATGTAAAAATATAAGAAGTCTGGCCAGGAAAGAATTTGAGAAGTAGCTTGCTAAAGATGCAAAAGCTAACTATGTTCTTTTAAGTGCATGAGAAGCAGGAAGCTTGTCAAACAGGCAGTGAGACCGTTAAACAAAAAATGTGTTAAAAGGAGCACTCAAGGAAGACAAGGTCATTGCAGAAAAGCCAAATGAATTGTTTGCTTCAGTCGTCACTACAGAGGATACGGGGGAGAGACCCGCCTCAGAGCTATTCTCTTCGGGTGACAAATCTGAAGCGCTGTTCCAAATTGGCATGTCTGTAGAAGAGGTTTAAGAGCAGATTGATTAACTAAATAATAATGAGTCACCTGGACCAGATGGTATTGACCCTAAGGAATCTGTATGAACTCAAAGATGAAATTGTTTAACTACTTACTGTAATATGTAATCTATCACTGAAATCAGCCTTTGTTCCAGATGATTGGAAGGCAGCTAATAAATCATATATATTAAATATATATTAAATATATATAAATTATATATATAAAAATATATAATATTTTTAAAAAGGACTTCAGAGGAGATCTTGGCAGTTACAGGCCGATGAGCCTAACTTCAGTACCAGGCACATTGGTAGAAACTGGAATTATCAGGCACACAAATGACCATGATTTGTTGGGGGAAAGTCAACACAGCTTTTGTAAAGGAAAGTCATGCCTCACCAATCTATTAGAATTCTTTGGGGAGTGTCAACAAGCCTGTAGATAAGGGTGATCCCAGTGTACCTGGGTTTTCAGAAAGCCTTTGACAGGTTCCCTCATCAGTGGCTCTTAAGAAAACTAAGTGGCTGTGGGATAAGAGGGATGGTCCTCTCCTGGATCAGTAACTGGCTGAAAGGTAGGAAACAAAGGACAGAAGTAAATGGTCCATTTTCACAGTGGAGAGGTGAACAGTGGGGGTCCCCCGAGGATCTGCGCTGGGACTGTGCTCTTCAACGTTTTCATTAATAATCTGGAAAAAGGAGCGAACAGTGAAGTGGCAAAGTCTGCAGATGAGATAAAATTATTCAAGATACTTAAGTTCAAAGCTGACTGCATGGAGTTAAAGGGTCTCACCAAACTGAGTGACTGGGCAACAAAATGCCCTTTTCTTGTCTGAGCAGCACCCTCCTTTTGCCTCCATAGATATTTGCCCTCTGCTCTTCTAGCCCCTTCTCCTTGCTGCTGTGTCCTCCCATCTCGTCCTGCTCCTTTCATGGCTCCGTTGTTCTTCCGTCTTTGTCGGGTGCTTCACCCAACTCTGCTTCCTTGGCTTCCCCTGTAATGCTGAGCCATTCCTTCCCCCAAGACAGCCAGGTGGCACTCAGTAGTCCACCCCGGCCCAACTTCCTTTCCTGGACTGCTCCTCCCCGGATTGGCCAGAGGAGGTGGGCTTTCCCTGCGGCTCGCTGACGTCCTGTCTCCTTTCTTTGCAGATGACCGCCCAAAGCCTGTCCCAGTTGTAAGTAAACCTGTCTCCCCAGAGCCAAGTAAATCGGCGTCCCCGTCTCCCCCGCCGCCCCTGATCGCCGAGGTGGAGCCGGAGCTGCCGGCTGCAGTGACGCTGGTGCCGATGGAGGGCCCAGTGGAAGTCAACACTAAAGTGGAACTGGATGAGGCTCCTGCAGACACTCACGAACCTCTTAGAGCCACCACTACAGTGCCAGGGGACATAGAGCAGGCCGAGGAGGCCCCTGCCTTGGACACAGAGCCGCAGGAGGAGGCAGTGGTCCCCCCTGTCCTGGAACCCCCAGCCCAGCCAGTGCTGGTGGAATCACAGGAGGAGGTGGTGCCAGTGGAGGTGGTGGCCCTGGAGGAAGTGCCCCCAGAGGAGGAGCCGCCAGCCAAACCTGTTACTCCCCCAAGCTCCCCGCCTCCCGAGGAAGAGGCCTCTTGCGAGGCTGTCGTTGAATCCAACGGCGTCTTGGAGGAAACGCCAGAGCCGGTGGCAGAGCCACCTGTGTGCCAGCCAGAGCCAGCTGTGGACTCTCCCATTGCCCAGCCTGAGGAGCTGGTGCTGCCCAACGGGCTAGGGGTGCCTGACAAGCAGGAGGCCGATGAGCCGGAGGAGCAGCCGGAGGCGGATGTCAGCCCCATCTCGGAGCCCGAGGAGAGTAAGGCGGAGGAGCTGGCCGTCCCTGCCTCCCCCCCTGCAGAGGAGGAACAGGAGCAGGAGGAAGAAGAGGAGTGCGAGGAGGCGGTGGAGGCAGAAGAGCAGAGTTCCCAGTTGGAAGTGCCTCTTTCCCAGAGCTCCGAGACCATTACGCCAGGTGGGAGCTGGGTGGGGGGCCCTCCGGGCTAGGGAGAGGGGCTCCTGGAGCAGGAAGCCAGGTCCTGTGTGGTGCTGTCCTGCTGCTTTCTGTTCGGGTTGTGCTGGCAGCCTAGTCACGCTGGGCTTGGCAGTCCCCAGGGTCCCTCGCTGGGGCAGCTGGGCTGTGTGCTGCCCAGTGTGCCTTGGGGAGGCAGCTGGCGTAGGGTCGGCTCTGCCCAGGGCAAGGGCTCCAGAGTAGCAGGGGAATCTTGGAGGGATGGCACGGGCCAGGGTCTCTCCCCCTCCCTTTTGGGGCCAGGGTCTTACTTCTTCCCTCTCCCCTACAGTCGCCACATCGGTGTCAAAGAAGAAGCGGAAAATGAAGATCTTCAACAAGAAGGACGCAGTGGGCGACCTGCTGGATGCCTTTAAAGAGGTGGGCGTGTGGCCTGAGTCCGCACGGGTGCTGCATTTCCCTCCCCTTCCCCAGCGCCTCTCTCAGAGCTGCTGCCGCTCCGTGATGAGCTCTGTTAGTGCCATCGTGTCTGGGCCACTGATGCACCGTGATGGACCTGAGGATCTGAGTTGCGGCAGGGAGTCCTGCTCCCAGCAGGGCCAGTGCTGTGGGCATGGGGCAGTTGTGTGCCTAGCACCCGCCCTCCCCTCCCCCCCCAACGGGGAGCTCTTTGCACTGGGGTCTGCTGTGGGGTGGGGTGTCCTGGGGGCTCCGAGTGTGTGTCTGGTGGGTCTGGGGAGGGTCTGGCTGGTTCCCTTGCTCACTTCTTGACCCGCTGGCTCCTTTCATTGCAAGTCTCAGACCAGTGATGGGGCCTCTGAGGAGGAGAACAAGCCCCCAGCCTCTGTCCCAACTCCCGAGCCCAAGGAGGCTGCTTCAGCTGGCCCCACGGAGGAGACAGAGGAGACCTGGGAAGAGAAGGAAGACAAGCTGGATCCGGAGAAGGTCAAGACGGCAGATCAGAAGTACCAGTACAAGGAAGGTGAGCCTTCCTTCAGCCAAAGTAGGTGTCCTGCTTATTGCTTCCTTCTTGTGCTCGCACTGGCCCGGCCTCCTGTGACGACATCCGCTGTGAGCCGTCCCGTCTGGGCCGCTGACGCTCTGTGGAGGATCTGAGGATCTGAACGCGGGGTCCACTCGTGGGGTGCTGGGCGTGCACTGGTCGTCCCGCTGAGTTTCACAGCTCTTGGCTGTCACTTCCCTGCTATCACTGTCCTGGCTCACCAGCTTCTGCAGAGACTAGACCCCAGCAGGGCCCACCGGAACCTAGCACAGACTGGAACTGGGAGGAGACGGGGGCAGGAAACAGGTCCATTCACGTCCCACTAGCCCAGTGGGCACTGGAGGCAGACGCTCTTTGGTTGGGGCATTCACTTCAGGCTTTCTTACAGCCTGAGTGCTAGAGCTGGTCTCCACTTGACCCGTATCGGTGCGGCTGGGCCCCTGTAAGAGCGCTGGTGTAGCCGTGTGATGTCGGCGGGGGAGAGCTCTCCCGCTGACGTTGTGAAACCACCTGAACGAGCGGCCGGCGCAACAAAAGCTTTGCTGGTGTTGGTGCTAGTGTAGACAAGGCCTCAGGCTGTAGGTTGGGCCCTGCAAAGGCGGGAGGCTCCAGCCCTACACGCCGGGCAGCTGTGCTAGCAGCTTTCACAGGCTGCAGTCCCAGTGTGTGCTGTGGCCCATGCGATTTGCCTGCTGGCTGCTCCTCTGCGCTGTGTGAGGCTGCCCTGTTGGGGAGCCTCCTGACAGGCTGTCCGTGCCGGAGGAGGCCTGGGCTCTGGGGCACAAGGGCCTGCATCTGCCACAGTGGGCTGACGTGGGCTTTACCCCCCACATCCCTTTGCATCAGGGCGGTGGGCAGAGACTGGCAGTGTTGCCACTGAGCCAGGCGTGACCGTCCTCCCTCTGCAGGGAGCCCCGAGGCGGGGCTGGGGCCAGTCCTGCTCCGTGCCTGCCGTGTGGGGCTGTGCCTCTCTCCCTGCCCCACTGCACTCGGCCTTTCCTGCTGCTTCCCTTCCCCTTCTTCCCGCTTTGCGACCTCCCCCTGGGTGTGGGTTGTGGCCGGGAGGGATGTGGTTTTTCAGGGCGCTCTCCTTTCCTCCTCCACAGAGCAATGGAAGCCCCTGAACCCAGAGGAGAAGAAGAGATACGACCGGGAGTTCCTGCTGGGCTTCCAGTTCATCTTTGTGAGCATGCAGAAACCCGAGGGGCTGCCCCAGATCAGCGATGTGGTGCTGGACAAGGTCAGTGCCACCACCAGACTGGTGAGGAGCCGGGATCTACTGATTGTTTCATGGGCCTTTAGCTCCGTGCTTGGTCTCTCTGCGGACTCTGCTCTGGCCAGAACTCGAAGCCCAAGCGGTTTGGGCGGCGGGTGGGCATGGGGAATGGGCGTTGCCGTGGCGCGGGTCAGATTCCAGGGGTGATATTGAGGCCTTACCCACTGGAGCCTCGCTTGCTTCTTCTGACCCTGCCTGGAGCCCTGTACAAACCACAGCCGCTCCTTGGCTGAGCCGTGCCGGAGCTGGCCTCCCTTGGCGTTGTCCCATCTGTGGTGTTCCCTCCCCTTGCTGTGGGAGTGTGATCCGGCCATTTCCCTTGCCGGGCTCCCACTGGGCCCTGGTAGAGCTGTATGGCCTCAGCCTTCTGGGTGCATCGGCTGGTGTCAGACCTCCAGCCCTGCTTGCTTTTGCTGCAGCGACCCTTCTCCATTGCGGCCTCCTGGGGACGCACCTGTCAATGGCCTTCAGCCCAGCGGGGAGCCCCAGTAATTCCCCTCCCCCCCTTCATTCATAGGTGAATAAAACGCCTCTGCGACCACTGGACCCCATCCGCCTGAGCGGGATGAACTGCGGCCCTGACTTCACCCCTTCCTTTGCCAACCTGGGCCGTCCATCCATGGGCAACCGGGGACCGGTAAGTACTTCAAAGGGTCCCCCTACCAAAGTTGCAGCCCCTTTCCTACTCACCTACGTGATGATCTCCTGTTTGTGCCATCGTGTCTGGGCCACTGATGCTCCGTGATGGAACCGAGGATCTGAGCAGGCCTAGGAGCCTGGACTGGTGCCCTTGGCCCATCTGGCTTGTTCTTACGCTGGGGTCTCCCCAGCCTGAGTGCTGGATACAGACCCATTGCATGGGGTGCAAGGCCCCAGGCCAGCCTGGGAGCAGTGTGGGGGGAGATGGGAAAGGAAGCGCTGATGTCTCCTCTTCCCCCTTCTCAGCCCGCAGGGTTGGGCCCCCGCCGCTCACAGCAGAGCCAGCGGAAAGAGCCCCGGAAAATCATTGCCACAGTCTCCCTGAACGAAGACATCAAACTCAACAAGGCTGAGAAGGCCTGGAAGCCCAGCAGCAAGCGGCCCGCTGAGGAGGAGGATCCTGACAACATCAAGACGCAGGTAGTGGGCTGGCACCGGGCCTAGGACCAAGGCACCGGCTTAGGGACCTGAGCCTCCTCGCTCCGCTCCACCTGTGGGCTGCAAAGGGGGGCCTTGTTGAGCTTCGTGGGGCAGCCGGGCTTTGCAAGAGGCAGGTCATGGCGAGAGGCTGGGCCTCCACGGCCCATGTGGGGAGCGAGTCAGCCTGTGGCGGCAGGGGTTGTGGGGATGGATGGGGCCAGCTCTCACTAACCACGCTGGGGGCATCCCTGCAGGACCTGTTCCGGCGCGTGCGCAGCATCCTGAACAAGCTGACGCCGCAGATGTTCCAGCAGCTGATGAAGCAGGTCACGGAGCTGTCCATTGACACCGAGGAGCGGCTGAAGGGCGTCATTGACCTTATCTTTGAGAAGGCCATCTCTGAGCCAAACTTCTCCGTGGCCTATGCCAACATGTGCCGTTGCCTTATGGGGGTGAGTGCCATGAGGTTTCAGCTCCTCTGAGCTCTGTGTGCCCCCCGGCACCTTCCCTCCACAGAGATCCAGGCCTCTTAGTGCCTTTGTGGAGCTGGGACCACCTCTCCCAGGTGGGATTTACATGCCAGGGGCAAGGCTGGGGATGGAACCCAGGAGTCCTGGCTCCCAGCTTTAAGGCTCCCACACCCAACTTGTGTGAAGTGGCACTGGCAGCTGGCCCCGGCTTGGAGCCGTACTGGCTGCTGGGGGCGAGGCTACAGGGCTGCTTGGCCAGCCTAGTTTGTGTTACCCCCCCACCCATCTCTGGTCCTTTCCCGCCCTGCAGCTGAAAGTGCCCACGACTGACAAACCGGCTGTGACCGTGAACTTCCGCAAGCTGCTGCTGAACCGCTGCCAGAAGGAGTTTGAGAAGGACAAGGATGACGACGAGATCTTCGAGAAGAAGCAGAAGGAGATGGACGAAGCTGCTGCCGTGAGTGGGGCTGTTCCAGGGGCTTGTGGGGCTCCAAGCGCAGGTTGCGGGGGGGGGCGGCCCCATAGTGAGGGGTTCTCAGGAGCACGGTGGCTGGGCCACCCTCCTGTCTGCGTGCCGGGGCCCCTGGAACTTGGCTCTCCCATGTGAACCCCACTCTCCTTCCCTCAGCCGGAGGAGAAGCAACGCCTGAAGGAGGAGCTGGACGACGCCCGGGACAAAGCCCGGAGGCGCTCTCTGGGGAACATCAAGTTCATCGGGGAGCTCTTCAAGCTGAAGATGCTGACGGAGGCCATCATGCATGACTGCGTGGTCAAGCTGCTCAAGAACCACGATGAGGAGTCACTCGAGTGCCTGTGCCGCCTGCTCACCACCATCGGCAAGGACCTGGACTTCGAGAAAGCCAAGGTACCTGCCGTCCCGCAGCTCGGGGCCCGCTTCGCCCGGGGAGCACCCAGAAGCAGTGCAAGAGGCAGCAACTGTCTCTTAGGGGACGCTCCGCCTTGCTCAGTGGCTCTGGCACCCCGTTGTAGGAAGGGGCGCGGATGCTGGCTATGGAGAGGGCCAGGGCACTTGTGTGGGGCTGAGCTGTGCAGGGCAATGGGAACTGTGGAGGAGTCCCGCTGGGAACAGTAGGGCCTACTTGGCCTGAATTACTCCCTCCTTCCCAGAAGGGACCATCTGCTTTTTGCTCCCTCCGTTCCTGCTTCCCAGAAGAGGAGAGGAGGAATTTGATAGTGGCCTTTAACTACCTGAAGGGGGGTTCCAGCGAGGATGGAGCTAGGCTGTTCTCAGTGGTGGCAGATGACAGAACAAGGAGCAGTGGTCTCAAGTTGCAGTGGGGGAGGTCTTGGTTGGACATTAGGAAATACTTTTCCACTAGGAGGGTGGTGAAGCACTGGAATGGGTTACCCAGGGAGGGGGTGGAATCTCCATCCTTCGAGGATTTTAAGGCCCGGCTTGACAAAGCCCTGGCCGGGCTGATTTAGTTGGGGTTGGTCCTGCTTGGAGCAGGGGGTGGACTAGATACCTCCAGAGGTCCCTCCCAACCCTCGTCGTCTCTGATTCTCTGACTGTGTCAATGACTCCCCCGGGGACTGGCGCCCATGTATGGCAAGCTGTGGGTTCCAGGCACACTGCAGTGCCAGGCTGGGGGAGCCTGGTGGGGACTGGGGTAACGCTGTCTCCCCTTCTGCAGCCCAGAATGGATCAGTATTTCAACCAGATGGAGAAGATCATTAAGGAGAAGAAAACGTCTTCCCGAATTCGCTTCATGCTGCAGGACGTGATTGACCTCAGGCGGGTAAGGTGCCAGCCTTGCCCCTGGATAGGCAGGCGTGACCCTCCTGGGTAAGGTACGTGTGTACCAAGGTAGATGGATGCCAGCCCCACCCCCATGCCCCTGGATACGGAGGGGCATGGCCCCACTGGGTAAAGTACACACCCCTCCCCCAGCTCTGGATAGATGGGGGCACAACCCTGATGGGTAAAGCACGCTCCCCTTCCCCTGGGGTAGATGGGTGCATGGCTTTCCCAGGTAAAGCACAAATCCTTCCTCCACTCCTGGATCCATGGCCCCAGCCCTGCCCCTGGCTAGACAGGCATGCCACTGCCGGCTCAGATGTTTGCCTCGCCCCCTTGCTGGTAGCAGGAGGGCTTCAGCTCAAAGCCTTTGGGATCTAGGTCCGTACCATGACCTCTGGTCCCAGCTGGTGACCCCCATTACCCGGGTCCCACATGGCAGGTATAGCCAGCTGCGTCGCAGCCCCTGCTAGCCTCCAGTCCTTGGGTAGGGCGGTGGGCTGAGTGCATCCGGCAGCTGTTCAGTGCAGGTAGGCTCCCAGTTCTGAGCCTCTCTGTGCCTTGAGCCATGGCGAGGGGGTGGCGGTGTCTGGCGCAGAGTGGCACTGTGGCCATGGAGCCTGCAGGTCCCACGCCACCCTGGGTCGGTGGTGGCTGGCGTCCCCGACGCCAGGCCAGGCCGTGCGGGTCCATTCCCCTGGAGATGTGGGAGGGGAGCACGGCAGGAGTCTGCCTGAGCTGGTAGGTGGAGCTGGAGACCTTGGCTGGGAGAGTCCATGAAGGCTGCCCCACTGCCGGGGGGGCCGGGAAGTCAGTGCCTGGCTGCTCTGCGGTGGGCTCTGGATTCGAAGGCAGGCATCCATGGCAGCCTGTGGGTGGAGCCTCACCAGCCCTGCATCTGTGCAGGGCGAGACCCTAGCGGCGGGCAGGATGCTGGAGAAACCCGTGCCAGCGTGCCCCGTTGGGCCGTACCAGTCCGGCACAGAAGGGGAAGGCACTGAGTAGACAGCCTGCTGGGTCCTCCCGCCCCTTTGCAGCCACTGTAAGCCCTGCTCCCCCCATGCCCTTTGCAGAACAGCTGGGTGCCGCGGCGAGGGGACCAGGGCCCGAAAACCATTGACCAGATCCACAAGGAGGCAGAGCTGGAGGAGCATCGGGAGCACATCAAAGTGCAGCAGCTCATGTCGAAGCAGGACAAGAGGAGAGGGCCTCCTGGCTCCTCATCTGGAGGTGAGAGGCTGGGTACAGGGCCTTGGGAGCCCCTTGCCGAGTGCCCACGTCCCTGGCTGGGGGATGGGCACACTGTGCTGAGCGCTGCGATCTGGGGGCTCTGGACCCTGCCGTTCCCAGGATCTCAGAGGCCTGTGACATTTACAGACCAGTTTGAAGGGTTCCCCCTCCTCACACGCACACCTGGGGCTCCTGGCCTCTTTGGGGAAGGCTGATAGCCCCCAGCCCGGCAGACCCAGAGCGCATAATGGGGTAGAGATTCCAGGTGCCTGTGTGTCTCTTGGGGGTGGCTGGGGACCCTGGCCTGGGACAGTCGCAGACACCTGCAGCGTGATCCTTCCCGTCTCTCCCGTGCCATGCAGGTGGGCGAGGGAGCCAGGTTGCAGATGATGGCTGGAACACCGTCCCCATCAGCAAGGGCAACAGGCCTATTGATACCAGCCGGATAACCAAGATCACAAAGGTGAGTGGAGGGTAGGGAATGGGAGGGTGGGGGCGGTGTCCTGGGGAAGGGAGTTCTTCGCAGAAACAGAACTGGACTCCTGTCTCCGTTTTCCTTTAAATGGCCCTAGTCCTTACGATCATAAAGCTTTGAAAACGGGCCTGCCTGCGGCTAATGCCGTCTGCAGACAGCCAGAATCGATAGCCAGGAGATGGGTGAACTGCCCCATTCATCCCAAAGGGCTGTAAACTCTGAAAGACGGCACCTCAAATGGCAGCGTGAGCGCCTTTGCTGCGGGTGGTCTCACCAGAAATGGCCGGCTCCAACTTACCCTTCGGGCCAGGCTGCATCCCCATGAACACGGAGCTGCTGGGCGCTCAGCTCAGCTCTGGGTGAATGCTCTCTACCAAGGCCTTTCCTGCTGGCTCTGAGCCCTGCAAGCTGGCGTTTGCCCTCCCTGGCGCCTGCCAGCTCCCTTCGATGGGCAGGCGGGTGGGTGGGTGCTCCGGATGAGGAACGACTCGAGCCAGCTCCGTGTCTTTCCCTGTGCAGCCTGGATCGATCGACTCCAGTAATCAGCTCTTTGCACCTGGTGGGCGTCTGAGCTGGGGGAAGGGCAGCAGCGGGGGATCTGGTGCCAAACCTGCTGAATCAGGTACACGGGCCGTGCTCTTCAGCTCTGGGGTGGGCAGAGGGGAGGCCTGGCACCTGGGCAGTCTGTCCCAGACGGGTGCGGCTGTGCGCATGCCCAGTTCTGATCCCTCTGTTTTCTGTGCCCAGCTTCTGATGCCACCCGGCCAGCGACCAGCACCTTGAATCGCTTCTCAGCCCTGCAGCAATCAACCCCTGCGGAGAGCCTGGATTCCCGGCGCGTGGTGCAGAGGTGAGTCCATCCATCCTTGCCGTTGGGTGGTCCCCATGAGCCCCGTTTGGCTGTCGGCCGTGCTGCTGCCAGGGCCTGGGAAGCGTGTTCAGAGTGGTCTCTGCCGGTGGTGCCCGGGCACGGGGCTCTGTGCGGACTGGGGGCAGATCCTCAGCCCGACACACAGCGAGGGGAAGGAGCTCTCCTGAGTGCCGGGCAATCCCAGGCCTGTGCCACGCAGGAGGAGGGCGGGTGGCCGTTTCTTGTCTCGGAGCATGCGGGGTGGCGCTGTTGGAGCAGAGCCTTGGAGAAGGGCCCAGGCCTAGAGCCAGTGGGGCCCTGCTGGCTGACACATCCCCTGACACTGCTGCAACACTGGGAGGTGCGAGCTGCCCAGCTCCCTGCTGGTGCCACTCACTCATCCATCGGGTGGCGCGGGTGAGAGCGGCCTGGTGGTGGGGTTGGGGGTGTGAGGCGCTGCCCGTGGGCGATACGGACTCTGGGCTAGGCAGTGCCACAAATCAGAGCACCACAGATGGGGTGTTTCCAGCTGAGACCCAAAAGGAGTTAGAGCGGCTGCGGAGAAGGGGATGGGGAGGGACACGCCATGGAGCCAGGCAAGGCTTTAAAAACCCCAGGAGAGGGCCAGGCGCCGGGGCTTTCTCACCCAGGTTCAGGAGGGTGAGGAGTTGGGTGTGAGGCCGCACACAGGTGGCGGAGGGTGGGCCTAGTGTCCTGGGGGTGCTTTACCTGTGCTCTTGCCCCTACTCCGCAGGAGCAGCTCCAGCCGCGACCGGTCGGAGAAGGGCGGCGAGCGTGGGGAGCGATTTGACCGCGAGCGCTTGGAAAGGGGGGAGCGCTTGGAGCGCCCCGACAGGGGGGAGCGGGCAGATAGGAACCGGCCCCCTGTCACCAAGAGAAGCTACAGCAAGGAGACGGAGGACAGGAGCCGGGAGCGTGAGAGGCAGGGAGCCACTGATGCCGTCCGTAAGGTGTCCAGCATGACAGAGGAGCGGGACAGGAGCCGAGAGCCCGGTGAGGAGTGGGGCTGCGGGATGGGGGACGATGCCACGTTACCCCGCCCGGTGCCCGAGTCCTTTCTGGGGCCTGGCTGCCTGCGCTGGGCTAGGGCATCCCCCCCCGCCGCCCGGCCGTGCTGAGCAGATCTGTCCCTCCCCACAGTTAAGCAAGAGCCGGCCCCCCCCTGTGGCCGCCCCCAAGCCCGCGCTGTCGGAGGAGGAGCTGGAGAAGAAGTCCAAGGCCATCATTGAAGAGTACCTGCATATCAACGACATGAAGGTGAGGAGTGGGGCTCGCCCCTTGGGCGGAGTGGGGCATGCCGGGGTCTGCAGGGGGAGTGGGGGCATGAAACTGGCAGCAGAATTTCAAGTGCTGTGTCGTCCCCGGAGGCGCTGCTGTGGGCTTGCGGGTGGAGGGGTGGGGCGGGGGTCGGGGCCGCGCTGAGCCCTCTCTCCCCCCGCAGGAGGCCCTGCAATGTGTACAGGAGCTGGGCTGCCCCTCCCAGCTCTACGTCTTTGTGCGGAACGGCATCGAGTCAACGCTGGAGAGGAGCATGATTGCCCGCGAGCACATGGGGCTGCTGCTGTACCAGCTGGTCAAGGCCAGCAACCTCTCAAAGGAGCAGTACTACAAAGGGTAAGGGGGCCGAGGGGTAACTGGCCATGCCCTCTCGCCCTGCTGGGAGCCCTGTCCCGCCAAGGGCCTGGCGGTCTCACGGCCAGGGAGCTGTGGGTGGGATTTGCTCCTCTGCCCCGCCACCCATGTGGCTAGCCCTGTGTGCCAGCTGACTGGACCTTCCCGCGCAGGGTGCACGAGATCCTGGAGATCGCCGAGGACATGGAGATCGACATCCCGCACATCTGGCTCTACTTGGCGGAGCTGATCACCCCCATCCTGCGGGAGGGGGGCATCCCCATGGAGGAGCTCTTCAGGTGAGCGGCTCTCGGTAGCGCTAGTGCTGTAGCCCCCGCTCGGGGCTGGGGGCAGTGGTAGGGCCAGCTGGCCCCTGGAGCGCGGCTGGCTGGGTGACAAGGAGCTGACCTGTGTCTTTGTGTCCTGCAGAGAGATTGCCAAGCCCCTGGTGCCCATTGGGAAGGCCAGCACCCTCCTGCTGGAGATCTTGGGGTTGCTGTGCAAGGGAATGGTAAGTGACCCCCGCCCTGTGTGTCTCCTTGCCAGGCCCTGCTCGTGGGGCCTAGAGCCATATCCCCAGCAGAGTCTGTATGTAGCATCTGGGGCGCGGCCCTAGCTACTCCCATCTGGCTCTGGGGTGAGGCCCTGCTCCCTGTGACTCCTCTGCTGTCGGGGTTGGAGGAAGCACCGCTAGATGACCGAGTGCAGGCTCCAAGCCCCATGGGCCCTGCAGCTCTGACCCCCCGTGCAGCCCCGATCTGAGTCGTTCAGAGGCACTTGCGGTTGCAGGAGGAGCCGAGTGTCTGTGGCACTGGGGTCTCTGGCCTGCCTCTTCCTCCAGCCGGGCACAGCTCACTGTGCCCCCCGCCACGCATTTGAAAGGGGTAGTTTGAACCTGCCTGGCAATCTGATGGCAGGAGAGCTCTTCCATGCCCCCGCCCCCCATGCCAAGCACTAAACTAACCCCATGCAGCAAACCAGCCTTTGTGTGGGGTGCTGGGATGGGGGCGTTTCTGCCAGGCTACCCTGGAGCAGCTTACCCAGCTGGAGAGCAATCCACCCTGTTGGCGGCTGGGGCGTGCCGGCCTTAAGCCCCCCTCTCCTGGAGCGACGCAGCGCACCTGGGCCAATGGCCTGGCCATCCCTGCCTGGCTCGGAGGAAGGGGGCGAAGGCTCCAGCTCCCCGACTCCCCAGCATCGGAAGAGTGCTGTGGGCTGATGCTGCTGGATGCATGGTGGCTGCCAGCGAAGGCCACACTCTCGGAGATGTGGGGTTGGAGGGGAGCTGGGGGTCGTGAGCCACTAACGCCGGACACTCTGCAGAGCCACAAGAAGGCAGGGACGCTGTGGAGAGAGGGCGGCCTGAGCTGGAAGGAGTTCCTGCCCGAGGACCAGGATGTGAACAAATTTGTCACGGAGCAGGTGAGCAGTGGGACCCGTCTCCAGGATGGGGGCAGGGGGGGATGCTGGCGTGGGGGGGACCCTGGCTGACCTTGGAGCAGCTGTTTCTGGAGCTCTGGGTTCTGGAGGACCCTGCAGGGAACACTTTGACACTGAGCAGTCTGGCGCCCGCTGCCGCAAGTGGGATTCCCCCAACCAGGCCCGTCTTTTGGGGCAGCGTCTCCCTCCTGTTGCCGCGGTCTGGCTTCCCCTCACTGGCTTCTTCTCCCCCTTCCTCTCCCCCCCCCCCCCCCAGAAAGTGGAGTACACCATGGGGGACAGCTCGGACACGCCCAGCCGCAAGGAGCTGACAGCCGAGGAGCTGTGCAAGCAGATGGAGAAGCTGCTGAAAGAGAACTCTAACAACCAAAGAATATACGACTGGATCGAGGTGAGCGCACTGCCCCAAGGGCCCGCCTAGCAAGGGGCGCCGGCTGTGGGGGGAGCCGGGCAGGAGCGCTGGTTTGGGTGTGCTCCAGGCTACTCCAGTCCCGTCTCTCCCAGAAGGGGGGGTCGTAGTTGCAGGGCGGGCGGGTTGGCCGTGTCCCAGGATCACGGCTGCAGTTCTGTGTCTTCCCTGGGGAGGGCAGGAGGGTGGGATGTAGGAGGGGGGTGTCGGCCTTCCTAAAGTGCTGGCCCTGGCTGCCTGCTCTGATTTGTTCTCTCCCCGCCAGGCCAACCTGAGTGAGCAGCAGGTCTCATCCAACGTCTTCGTCAGGGCCCTGATGACATCTGTGTGCCATGCGGCCATCGTCTGTGAGTGGGAAGGAGGGTGTCCTGCCCCTGGGGGATTCAGCGGGGGCCCAGACCTGCCAATGCAGGTGGCCTGAGCTAGCCAGAGACCTGGCAGCTTTGGTGGGAGAGGGAAGCTGGCTGGTGCCCAGTGAAGTTCCTTGGCCCTTTGCCGTACTGTGCGTATCGTGCCTGCTGCGCCGTGAGCTGCTGGGAGCTGGGCAGGAGCGCCGGCCGTGGGCGGGACAGGAGGGGCCGGTGTGCGGCTGCCCCCTGCCTTTCTCACTCCCTCTCCTGCCCCCCCGCAGTCGAGAATCCATACCGGGTGGACACGGTGGTGATCAAAAGCCGGGCCAAGCTGCTGCAGAAGTACGTGAGCGATGAGCAGAAAGAGCTGCAGGCGCTGTACGCCTTACAGGCCCTCGTGGTGAAGCTGGATCAGCCGCCCAGTGAGTGTCTCCAGCTGGCCAGGACCCAGCTGCTGGCTCTGGGTGGGCCGGGGGATGGTGGGTTGGGGACTCCTTGAGTCCAGGGAAATTAAAGGAGGTGGGAGGGCATCATCCCTGGCGTGGAGGCTGCAGTTCCTTGCGTGTTGGTTCTGGGCCCCCGGGCGTGGCAGGACCTCATCCCGTGCCCGTTGGGGCCGTGCCATCTGTGCAGGGTGTCTGGCGCTCTGTAGGGGCTACTCCAGTGTCCCCCTGACTCCTTCTCGCCCTCCCTGCAGACCTGCTCCGAATGTTCTTCGATGCCTTGTACGACGAGGACGTCATCAAGGAGGAAGCCTTCTACAAGTGGGAGTCAAGCAAGGACCCGGCAGAGCAGCAGGGCAAAGGGGTGGCCCTCAAGTCAGTGACGGCCTTCTTCACCTGGCTGCGGGAAGCTGAGGACGAGTCTGACAACAACTGAGGAGCGGGGCCAGGGCCCCGCCGGCCCTCCCCAAGGCCTGGACTCTGTTGCGCGGAGGCCGCGGGGAGCCGCCCTGCCTCCTGGACTCTCTCCTTTCCTTTTGTTTTGTTTTCGAGGCCTGTATTGGTTTGTGTCTGATGATAATAAATTGATGCCGAAGGAGGCAGGTATGCTGCGGAGCTCTGCCCCAGCGCAGGGACCCGGATTGATCGCAGTGAGCGGGGCCAAACTCTGCTGGGTGCAAAGCACCAGAAACTCGTGTCTGTTTGGGGGCCGTCTCCTCCCCCCATTTATTGCTGAAATATAGAGAGATTATATATATATAAACTTATTAAATTTGGTTTGGGGACAGGACTTTGCTCTCCCGTGCCCCCGTCCCCGGATCACAGCCTGCGCCACAAACCTGCCGGATGGTTTTTTATTTTCCAAAAAATCATTTCAGCCCCCTCCCCCAAATCTCCCACCTCTGAAATCGGCTTGGGAGCTGCTGGGGCTGTTCTGGGAGGAGGGGGGGCAGGTTCCAGCCCCCTCTGCGCCGGGTGAGCCTCCCACAGGGGCAGCTCCTCTCCCCCCCCACGTTTAAGGCCACAATTGTGCGAGCTAATGAGCGGTGGCTTCATCTGCATCCCCTGTATTTATAGAGTGCCGGATGTTAACGAGCCGCACGCGTAATTATTAAAACAAGGATTCAATTACCGGTCACGTGAATTTGTAAATATTTTTTTGCTTTTCTTTATGGAGTATTTAATTGAAGATTTAAAGGCATCTTTTCACCTTAAACTGGAAATAAAAGAACATTGCTAAATAACGCCACGTGTGCCGCTGTGGATCCTGGCCTGTGTCTGCGAGGGCTCACCGGTCCCGCCTGCCCCCCCCAGCCCCACAGCGCTGTGCTGAGTGGCTGCAGGCTGGGCGGACTCTGGCCAAGCCAGCAAATGGGCGCTAAGCACTTACTCTCCACCTGGAGCCGATGCTGGCGGGATGCCCTGGATGGGGTGAAGGGTCCTGTGTGGCACTGACCGTCTGCCTGAAGCCATCGCTCTGCTTCTGGCCTAAGGATCCTGCGCTGTCGTCAATGCTGCAGAAGTCCACAGAGAAGTGCTCACGGGTCTGATCCGGCGGGTGATACGGGAACCTGCACGCAGCCCAGGAGTCCAGCGAAAACCAAAAGCACCAGGGCAGGTGCCACCTGGGGTCAGCGCCAAGGAGCCCGGGTCTTCGAAGGATGTGGCCGTTGTTGTTTCTGTGGGAAGGAGAGTAGGCGGGAAGGAAGGGACGTGAATAGTCCAGAAGGCCTGGGCATTTTGGAGTCAATGCACCAGATCTGGGGAGGGGGCTAGACCATGGGGCTCTTGTGCGAAGGCTGGGCAGAGCCAAGGCGTGGGGTGGTGGATGGATGATGATGGATTCGTAGTGCAAGGCCTGAAAGGCTCATTAGCGCATGTCACCCCGTAACCTCTATTGAGCCCAGTGATTTGGCAGGCTAAAGCCTGGCATTCGGGCTGCCCAGCGAGACACCAAGAGAAGGAGATGCCACGCTGCCCGACGGGGCTGGGCCTGGCTGCTACCCACAGGCTGTCAGCACCGCGGCCCTCACGAGTTGTTGGGTTGGTCTGGCTTCTAGCCATCTGGTTCTCCCTCTGCTTCTAGCTTGGGAGCCTTGGACGAGAGACTGGGCCTTTGGGACCTGTGAGGAGGAGGGCACAGCATGGAGGCCTGTGTGTGAGGGGGGGGGGGGAGGTTGGAAAGGCATGAAGGGCGCTGAATGGGACAGGCCCCTCCTCTGGCTTCTGTGCAGCCCCTGGAGGCTATGTGGAGTTGAATCCAGAGGGGGGTGGCATTGCTTTGCCTGGGCAGCCCCTTCTTGCCCGTCACGCTGTTACTGGGGTGGATGAATTGCCCAGGGTGGGGGTTAGGGAATGAGACATGGGGCCTTGTCCCCATGTTGCTGGGCGGGGACACGGACATACAGGCTGATCGGTGGGCTGGGGCATGGGACACGAGGCTTGTCTCCCGTAGGGGTACCTGGGCCCGGATGGACTCAGGCAGGGCCATTGGCTGGCACAGGGAGGACAATCGGGGGCCTTTCTCCTGTCGGGGGGCTATGGGCTCCAATCCAGCCCGGGATGAAGGGCACAGGCTGGCTCCGTGCCTGGCTGGGGCAGAGCAAGTCATGGGCCGGTCAGTCCCTGGCTGGCAGGTGTTCGGGATGTGCAGAAAGGGAAACTCCATCAGCAAAGCTCTCCCTGGGCCCACTTCCATGGGGCCCACTTCCCAGCAAAGGCTGCGGTGCCACATGGGCAGTGCCAGCTCTAGAAAGCAGGGCCAGGCAGACAGCTGTGGCCTCTGGCCTGCTGGGGAGGGGGATGCAGCAAGACAGTTGGGGCTAGTTCTTTGTGCACGTGCTGTCACCCCTTCTAATTTAGGTGTGCGTGCTGTGAGCACAGCTGCCACAAAGATTTCCCCCCCCCGTGACCTCCGTGGGGTTGGCTCTGGTGTCCCCTGGGGTCGCGCCCTCATAGCTGCCCCCTCGGTTCCTTCTTACCACCCGTCACTCTTGTGCTTGCACAGGTTCGCTCCCTCGTGGACTTTTTCTCTCTCTCCCTGTTCACGGTGAAGAAAAGGGTCGTTCGTTGTCACCGTTTGTGTTCGTTAATAGCTCTAGAGTAGGATCCCGCTTACCGGTGGGTTCCCCTTTCCTTGGAACTGGGACGTGCCTCTGTCTCCGGGGTTGAAGCCGTGTGGGGCTGGCCACACCCAATCAGGATGATCATGGGGCTCAGCAGCGTGGCCCAGAACCTGGGGATCCAGGTGGAGGAAATTTCAGAAGCCTCCCCTGCCCTGTTGGACATCTTGGCCCCTTTGGGCCCGTCACGAGTGGCCTTACCCTTAAACAGGGCTGCCATCCTGGAGCTGGTTAAGACCCTGTGGCAGACTCCACCCTCTTTGCCATGGGTTACAAGGGGGCTAGAGAGATTTGGTGGCCCCGAAAGGATTTGAATGTTTGGGCACCCGGGGTCGCTACTGGTGTCAGCGGCAAATGAACAAGAGAAATGGGCAGCTGGGCCTTCCCGCATGGCCAGCAATGTTAGGAAGCTGGATCTCTTTGGCAGAAAGGTTTACGCCAGAGGGGCTCCATCTCTGAATCACCAACCACCAGCTGCTCCTGAGCTGATATGATTTCACTTCGGTGGGCTCGGACTACGTCTAAGGAGTTACTGCCCCGGGAATCCCAGGCTGGGTTTTCAGCTCTAGTTGAGGAAGGCAGAGCAGTGGCTAATGCATCCCTGCAAGTGATTCGGGATGTGGCAGATTCTGTGGCATGAACCATGGCTTCTGCTGTGGCTCCGAAGAAGAGCTCCTGGCTGCAGGCCTCGGGCCTCCCATGTGAAGTACAGCAAACAATCCAGGACCTTCCTTTTGAGGGCACGGCTCTCTTTTCAAAGCAGACAGATTCTGAGCTCCACTGCTTGGAGGATTCGAGGGCTGCCTCACAGTCACTTGGACCTCCTCTCTCAAGACAGGGGTCGGCTGCTTCCCCCGGACCTGGCCTCCTTGCATCTGACAGCATGGATGCTTCACGGCTGAACAGGGAAGAACGTCATGGTTCAGCCCAGGTCCAGAGAATCCTATTGGAAAGTTGGAAGCCTTCCTCCAGGGCGTCCTACTTAGTAAAATGGAGGTGCTTCACCACCTGGGCAGCCTGTCGAAATATATCCCCGATAAAGTCTCCGATACAGGTGATCCTGGACTGTTTGCATTTGAAGCAGGAGGGCTTAGCCTTCTTGTCTGTCAAAGTTCACTTGGCAGCGATATCAGCATTTCACTTGGAAGGTGGCCTTTCTACTAGCGATCACCTCTGCACACAGAGGGTTGGAGGTTAAGGCCCTGACCTTGAAGCCTCCTTACACCGTGTTTTTCAAGGACAAGGTCCAGCTCCGCCCTCGTCCTGCCTTCCTGCCGAAGGTCGTTTCCCTTTTTCACGTCAATCACGACATCTTCCTGCCGGTGTTCTGCCCAAAGCCTCGCTGCTCTAATGAAGAGAGATGTCTGCACTCTCTCGATGTGAGAAGGGCCCTCACTTTCTACATTGACCGGACCAGGCCATTTCACTGCTCCACCCAACTTTTCGTGGCGGTTGCTGACAGGATGAAAGGCCAACCAGTCTCCTCGCAGCGAATATTGTCCTGGATCACAGCTTGCATTTGCACCTGTTTATGAGCAAGTTAGGGATGCTGGAGGCATGACGCCATCAGCTCATTCCACAAGGGCCCGGGCATCTTCAGTAGCTTTCCCAGTGCACGTGCCTATTCAAGACATGTAGAGCCACTACATGGTTGTCCGTGCATACGTTTACATCCCATTATGGCATTACGTGGCAAGCTCAGGACGATGCAGGATTTGGCAGAGCAGTACTGCAATCCTCACAGCCACGAACTCCTGCCCACCTCTGGCGGCACAGCCGGTAAGTCACCTAAATCAGAATGGACACGGCAAGCACTCGAAGAAGAAAGAAATGACTTACCTCGTAGCTGATGTTCTTCGAGGTGTGTTGCTCATGTCCATTCCACAGCCCACCCTCGGTCCCCTCTGTAGGAGTTCCGGCAAGCAAGGCCCAAGCGCAGTTTTTTTTTTTTGGGCCCAGTACAAACTTGTAACACGGGCCCCCTCTCACACACGTACCACAATCCCTCGTCCCATACGTACAATCTCATGAGCCATGACACATTTTTTTCTTCATGGTAATGGGGGGTTGCAGCCTGGGCTGGGCCCGCCAGGGCCTGGTAAGGTGTACCTTTTTCCCCCCGTGTGGGGGCCCTGCTGACAAGAAGGACATGAGATGGAGTGGGGCTGGCAGCACCATACATGCGAGTGCATATGTGCGCTGCTGCGGAGAGTGCAAGAGCCGGCCCTATGGATACCGCTAGGGGAAAAAATGTTCAGGCACCAGTGCATGTGACGCACACACCTAATTCTGAATGGACATGAGCAACGCATCTCGAAGAACAACCGTTACGAGGTAGCTAACCATTCTTTCCCTCGATCTGCTGGCAACGCTCCTACTAATGCAGCCCAACATGCCAGTAGCCTTCTTGGCAATAGGAGCACACTGATTCTCATCCGGCTTCTTGGCCACTATTACCTCCAGGTCCTTTTCTGCAGAATTGCTGCCTAACAAGTCGGTCCCCTGTCTGTCGCAGTGCATGATGTTATCCAAATAACAAATGTCACAGGATCTCTTTCAGGGGATAAGGCAACAAGCCACGTTTATTGTGAATACAAAAATTTTGCAAATACCAGGGAAACAGGATCAACACTGTAACAATATCAATATTGTGCTTTACCTAGTGATTACAAATACAGAGACTCTTGTTAATAAACTGCACTTCACTGACATGTTTTAATTGGTACTTTCATTCACACATACATATACACAGACAGGGAGACAGACACATAGGGGCCTCACAGATGTTATAGTTACCAGCCTCTTGGTGCTCATGGTAGTTACTGGCCAGGTGACTGTAGCACGAGGGTGAGGAGCAGGGTTCTGCCAATGCGCATCGGTGCTCCTGGCTGGTGTGGTGGTATAGACCCGAACCTCCAGCCTTCATCTTTCTGTCCCATTTTATAGGGAAAAAAGTCCCTGAGAGTCTATGGGTTTTTGCTCTGTCATGCTGTATCTGCATTTGGTGTGATCCTTAATCAGGCACATTGTTGCAAGCCTGATCAGATTTTGTCCTTTGAAGTGGGCTGACTCCAAAGTTATCAGGGTGGACTCCTTTTTGGCCAGTCGAGTGGTAAAAGTTGTCATCTTCTCTCCTTTCTTCCGCCTTCAAACGTTTGAGGTGAGGCTGGTGTTTTCTTCATTGTGTTTCGACATCTCTTACTTAGACCAGCTGTTCCATCACTCTCCCTGTCTGCACTCACCTCAATTGCTCAGCCATTCACACTTCAATCACTCAGTGCCAACTCCTAGCTGACGAATTCACATATATTTTAAAGCAAACATTATTTCATTTTTGCCAGTGTCTTTCACAATTAGGTCGGTATATTACATCTCACAGTGTGGCTTCTTCTACTTAAAATAGGGTTTTTACAAATATTCTGAAAGTGGGTAAAATTAACAGATAAAATTGTCAGTAGAGTGGTTTTACAAACCATCTTAAAATGAATAGAATTATACAAAGTAAAGACAGCCTTGAATTAATATGAAGTAAATTGATATTTTAAAGAGACTGAAGTGAACATTTCAAAGGGTAGAACAATAAGAGTCCGTTGAGGTTTTCGGTTTTGATTAAAGATACATGTATCAGGCTGAAGTGCCTCTTGGTAGGAAGGGGGTGGTGGTGGTGTTTGTGGCTCTGTTCTTTCATGTATTTCATGAAAACTGGATTGAGCCAACAATGGGATTCTTCCATCCTATGTGCAGGACTCTGCACTTGTCCTTGTTGAACCTCATCAGATTTCTTTTGGCCCAATTCTCCACTTTGTCTAGGTCCCTCTATGTCCTATCCCTATCCTTCAGCATATTTACCATTCCCCCCCAACCTAGCGTCATCTGCAAACTTGCTGAGGGTGCAATCCACCCCATCCTCCAGATCATTAATGAAGATGTTGAACAAAACCGACCCCAAGACTGACCCCTTGGGCACTCCACTTGTTACTGGCTGCCAACGACGCTTCGAGCTGTTGATCACTATCCGTTCAGCCTGATGATTTAGCCAGCTTTATCCATCTTACAGTCCATTCATCCAACCCATGCTTCTTTAACTTGCTGACAAGCATATTGTGGGAGACTGTATCAAACGTTTTGCTAAAGTCAAGATATATCACGTCCACCGCATTCCCCCCATCCACAGAGCCAGTCGTCTCATCACAGAAGGCAATCATCAATTCCATTCATTCTGGGCTATTTACTACAACTAAAACAGCAAGGGCTATTGGAGTCTTCATCAGAGTCCACCTGGCTGCAATTTTGGCATTTCACCTGTGCGTTAATGGCCAATTTGTCTTTGCAAACTAGATATCCAGTCATTTCCTGAAAGGCCTGGACAGACTGTACCTTCAAGTATGTCAACCAATCCCACCCCGGGATCTCAGTCTGGTTTTGTCAAGGCTCATGGGTCGTCCATTCGAGCCCGTGGCAGCATGTTCTCTACTCTACTTGTCCTGGAAGGTGCCTTCCTGGTGGCTATTACTTTTACCAGAAAAGTCTCACACATTAGGGCCCTTACTTCAGAACTTCCATACACCGTATTCTTCATGGACAAAGTCCAGCTGCGTCCTTCCTTCTGAAGGTGGTTTCACAATTCCATACAAACCAGGACATATTCCTCCCTGTCTTCTATCTGAAACCATATGCCAATAGCCAGGAGCAGAAACTTCACTCTCTGGACGTCTAGACTTGCCTTCTACATAGAAAAGACTAACTGGTTTTGGAAGACACCTCTACTCTTTGTGGTGGTGGCAGACAGCATGAAAGGCCTTCCAGTCTCAGCCCAGGGAATATAATCATGTATTGTATCTGCCCATGCTACCACCTGGTAAAGATCCCCGCTCTGGCCCGATGGTACATTACACAAGGACACAAGCATCTTCAGTGGCTTTCCTGGCACAGGTCCCAATCCAGGACATCTGTAGAGCAGAGTCCTGTGCGGATACGCAACCGTGCCTTTGCATCTGCGAGAATAAATTTCTGTCTAACCTGTGAGCCGCACTCAATCTTTTATGGAGAGCTGCAATCTGGGGCCCGGCATTGCTGTCAGCAGGCCGGGGTATGAGCAAGCCCTCGACGAAAGGAATAGGTTCCTGGCCATCCCTGCCCGCTGTTCTGGGCACCGTGCTGCTCTGTCGCCCCGCAGGATCCGTCTGAATCAGCTGCTGGGCACAGCGGTCTCAGAATTGGAGCAGAGCCCAGCTTT
The DNA here is from genome assembly GCA_007922155.1 of Mesoclemmys tuberculata. Taxonomy (NCBI): domain Eukaryota; kingdom Metazoa; phylum Chordata; order Testudines; family Chelidae; genus Mesoclemmys; species Mesoclemmys tuberculata. Next base: position 7,319,448 of record ML675649.1, read on the forward strand.
CTGCCGCCCCCCCCCCCCCCGAGCCCAGCTCTGCCACTCCCCCCGGTGGCCCGCTGACCTCTTCACCCAGTGCCTGCCCTGTGCAGGGCTCACGGTTGCCAGGCTGCTGCGGGCCAGGAAGGGGCAGGCCCGGTCCTGTGGGAAGTGGGTCGCCGCTATAGCAGTAATGTCCGGGAGCCCCATTCACGGCCCAGGCCCCACTGGCCTGGCAATGCACGCACGCCCGTCTTCTCCCCCTGGCTACGTGCAGCATCCGTGTGCACTGGAGCATCCGCATGCCTGGGGCATGTTTGGGAGGCCCTGCGGCTTGTCTCAGGCCTCCCCGCTGCCCCCAGGCGCAGTCACTCGACCCAGAGCGTGCATTTTCAAACGTGCAGCTGCTTCATGCCCTTGGCTTCCAGCTGGCCAACACTTTCAGCGTGGTGAGTGCAGGGCCCGGCGGGGACACGGGACCCGCCCAGCCCCATGTCAAGGCTCTTTTCGCTGACCTTGCAGGGCTGTGGCATACTGAGCTGTGAGCCTGTCCCAGGTCCAAGACCCATGCGGGAGGAAGAGTTTCCCATTAGAGGAAAGCAGAGTCCTTTACCCCGCCCCCTTCAGTTCAGTCAGCAGGGGCCAGGGTAAAGGACTCTGCGTTTACGAGCCACACGGGGGCAGGAAAGCTGCCCAAAAGGGGCAAATGCGGGACACCCGAGGCAGAGAATCTGGATCCCACTTGGGCCATCAGGAGTGGGTGAAGGAGCCTGTCGAGCCTTGGGAGCCTTGCCTGTGTGGGCCTCGCTCCGGCTGGCTGCAGCCACGGGGCTTCCTTTCCCCGCCCTGCGCTGTCGGGTTCTGCTCTCCACTCACCCCACCTGCTTGTGAGATCTGCCCCCAGTACCTCTGCCCTTTACTGGTCTGTCCCCCACTCCTCTGCCCTGGAACCAGCCAGCCCCTGCTCACCTGCAGCCTCCGGCCTCCGGCCTGACCCTCGGCTGGGTGGGGCTGCAACCCCACTCTTAAACTTGGGACTCTTAAACCCAAACCAGCCAGCGTCTGCGAGAACCAGATGCCACCAATGCAGCACAACTCTGTCCTGGTTCCTCCTTTGCCCTTGACTCATGGAGTACACGTGTCGGGAAGGGGGGTGACACTGAAGGACTGTCACAGGGAGGCTCTGGAGTGAGCAACATGGAGCTAGCGCCTTTGATTGTCTATGCTGCAGGCCCAGTCCCACGGAACAACAATTCTTGGTGTGGGTCAGTGTAGATCCTGCTATGCGTGTGTTGTTATAAATAAACCGCAGGATCTTATTCAGGGGGACAAGGCAATACGCCACGTTTATTGTGAACACACAAATTTTAAAAAGCAATTGCCCCCGCCCACACCCATACAAGTTCTACAAAGTTAGCGGCCTCAGTTGCTTGTGTTAGTCCACTGGCCGGGTGGCTAAGCATGAGGGAGGGAGCAGGGGTCTGTCGGTGTGCCCTGATGCTCCTGGAGGGTGATTGTAGAGCCAAACCCAAAGTTCTCATCTTTTTATTTTAGTTTTATAGTGATTCATTTTATTTGGGTCTATGGCTTTTGCTGTGTTACGTTGCTTTTTTATATTAATTATTTGTAATGTTGCAGATATGATGGTTTTTTTGGTTATTTTTGTTTTATGTTTTGTTTTGTTTTGGGGGGTTGGTTTTTTTTTGGACCCAGGGTAATGAGAAGGATCCCATGGTTGACAGTGGGAGGGGCTGCCTTTTGATAACTTTGACTTTAAAGACTGTTGGTGAGCAATTTTTACAACCATTTTTTTGTTAACAAATTAGGTTTTACCATGCTAGAAACATACTGCATTCATTTATTTCTATGTGTTAAATAAGGATTATTTTGCTTCAGTAAGTGGGCTAGTACCTTAATATTTCCAGATATAGCCTAATACGGTTCCTGTCTTAGTGTAGCTATCCTGAGAATCTGCGTTTCAGTACATGTAATAACTAAAGCAGTTTTATTTCTCATTTTTATTTGCTGCTACTGTAATAGTCACGTGATAGCGTTTAACCCTTGCCACATTTTATTTCGCTTTAAGGTTTAACCGTATTTGGGCTAAGTTCACATGCTATATGTTTGTTTTTGTATAAGACTATTTTGCAATTAAGATGGGGAGCTCAATTTGTTATTCGTTACTTTTACATGTACAGAATTCAGAATTCTAGGTTTAGAACCAGTTTTGCTCTATGTGGCGCCAGTTAGGTTAGGCCTTGCTCATGTGGGGAGGTGCGGATGTGTTTTTGTACATGCTCCAGCCGCAGCGAGGGGCTGCAGGGTTACAAACGTCTTCCCGTAGGCCTGGCTGCACCGCACGTGATGTCCACCAGGTGGAGCTGGGGTCCAACTTGTAGCTCTCCCCATGGTGGAGGTGCGCAGCCGGTGGCCATGGCTCAGGTGCGGATACCCAAGAGGGGTGGGACTATCAAAGATTGTGTCTGCCGCGTACCCGATGCCCAGCACTGGGGAGTGACTAGACAGGCTGGGACGTGCAAGACCTCAAGCTGCATTTACTACCTTGAGGGGCCTCCGGGAGTGATCTCTGGCCCTGGAGGGGACTCCAGCCACCCTCTAACGTCGGGTGTGTCAGTCTCTGGCTGGGACGGGGGACGCTCTTCTGGCATGGCGAGAGGATATTTGTTTCAGCCGTCGGGGGGCCATGGACTGGGGAGCGTGGCTGCATTAAATGGGAGCCTGTGAAGATACAGGCTATTCAGAACTGACCCGCTCCCCCGACCAGGACAGAGGCCCCGTCCTTTATTGGGACAGCAGGTTGTTACGGGAGCGTTGTCCCTCGCGGTAGCTCCAGCCCCGAGCTGCGTCCCAAGGGCCGGCCAGACACAGGAGCTGGGACTGAACAGTCCACAGGACTCCTGTGAACCGAAAGCTGCTCTTGGTAAAGATCCAGCCTGGCGAGCCCAGACGCTCCTTGGGGCTGTCGTGCTCGTGGCCGGATGCTATGCTGCTGCTAGCCAGTGACAACGGAGAGGCGGCTGGGCTGCATTGGAGCAAGATGCTTCTCCCTTGGAAAAGAAACGATGCAGTTGATGCTCAGGAGCGTCTGGCCCTCATGTGGGCACGTAGAGCGTCCACCTATGTGGCTGTGGGTGCCCTTGCTTGGTGAGTCTGATGTGGGGCAATCACAACGTGGCGGTGACGCGTGGTAACAGGCGTGTGAACACGACTATCCCCGAAGGAGGCGTGAAAGCGGCCTGCGTGGACGCCCCTGCTTTGTTCGTCTTCGAGGCAGGGAGAGAGGGGCCAAACTGGGCTATGTCTGGTCTGGTTATAACCTCCGCTTTGTGTTCGGTGCTGGGCACAGCTGAGGGCAGTGGCGTGTATTGCCCAGCAGAAGGGCGTGACCCCTTGCTGGCGGGCTATCACTGAGAAGCCATGGCGATGGCAACCTGGAGCTCTCTGCTTGGTGTGTGTCTCAGCCACTGGCCCGCCCCATGGAGTAATGTTATTTCTACACAGGGGCTCGTGGGGTGGGGGGGAGTGAAGCACACGACCCCCAGAAGACAGACTGCCCAACTTCAGACTCCCCGGGGGGGAGCACGGACAGGGCGGGGGTGTCTCAGGACTGGTGCTGGTTTCAAGGATCAGTAACTCCTCAGGGGGCTGGGGTCCATCACAGGAGTGGGTGGGTGAGAGGCCATGGCCTGTGATGTGCAGGAGATCAGATTAGACTGGCTGATCAGGACGGTCCCTTCTGCCTTTAGGGTCTGTGAGTGTGGGAGGAGTGAAGTGACTGTGGTTAGGAAATCCCTTGGCAGAGCCCCTGTTCCTGGCTTTCCTGCCCCACCATCCCTCACGGGTTAAACTAGAAGCCCAGAGCCCCCACGGCCTCCGTGCCACTCTGGCTGAAAGTGAATCGGCAACCAGGTAATGCAGGGGGCTCTGGCGGTGAGCAGTGCCACCCCACCTTCCAAGGAAGTGTCAGACAAGCAGTTTTAGCCCAGGCGTGTGCCCTAGAGACCATGAACAGACGCTACGCGGCCCCGGCTGGCTCGGAAGCATGAGACCCAGCGGCGGAGTCAGCTCACAACAGGCTGGTGCCTGGTGCGGGGGGACGGGGTCAGGCTGTGACAGGATGCTCTGGATGACATGGAAGAAGGCGCGTCCCTGCTCTTGCCTGGTTGCTTTGGCTGGCGCAGGGGCCAGTCCTGCCTTTGGTGACTCATTAGCGGGCACTGGCCAGTCAAGTGGCCAATAATTAATTGGGGAGCTGTTTCCCAGCTTAAAGGCTGAGCCGGCTGAACCGGGGCACTGGGAGATTAACCAATGGAAACATTAGGCTGCAAAAAGCGCCTAGTCGGATTAAAGTGAATGTTATTCGCGGAGTCGCATGGCACAGCGGTGCAGCCCTGAGCCCTGGAAACCACACTCCCTGCCCCAGAGCCCCTTCTAAGTGTGACATGACAGTAACATGGGGGGAGGCGAGGGGGGAGGTCCCAGCCAGCCAGACGGTCATGCAGGGGGTCTGGGCAGCGCCCTGCAGCAGAGATGAGCCTTCGGGAAGAAGCAGGTTCTCCAGCATCGCTGTGACACGAGGTCCCTGCTGAAGTGACCGAGCAGTGAAATGAGGCGCCGTGTAAATTGCCATCGCTGGGTTTCAGAGTTAACACACGCCCTGAGGGGGGCAAACCCCACTCCACCTTCTCTGCTCCACGGCTAGGCCGGCAGCGCTCGGCCTCACAGCTAGAAATGTGGTGCACGCTTAGACACCGCTGGCGACAGCGGAGTGGTGCTGGGGGAGCCAGCTGGCCTTGTCTGGCTGAGAGCCCCAGCCCGCCTCTCGGCTCCCTCGGCTGGCGCGCTCGCTGTCCCACTTCCCGCTTCGATCACTCTGCACGTCAGTCAGGACATTGCGCACAGACACCGGCAGGTGAGTGTGCATTGCTGGGGTGTCACAGGGTGAGCTGCGGGTGCTTGACGCCGCTGGCTATCGGCTCCGTAATGGCTCTGGTTCCTTTGCTCAGTGGCTCTAGCTGGGGCAGCACGGCAGTGTGGCAGATGTATTTCCCCACCCGCCTGTGCGTGCAGCTGCGTCTCTGTCCTTCTGCCCACTGGGCCAGCACCCGGGTTCTCTTTGACCCTGCTTCCTCCCAGGTGCAGCTTCTGTCCCCGGTGCAATGATGGTCCCTTCTCAGAGCTGTCTCCTTGCGGGAGGACAACTGGCGCATCATGTTCCCTGAGGCCAGCACCTGTGGCTCTTTGTTTGTCCCTCCGAGGGCGTGGGAGGGGGGTGGGCCTGCAGAGGGACCTAGCCTCAGCCTCTCCCTAGCAAGCTGTAGGGAAAGGAGGCTGCCCTGTCCCAGAAGGACCGTTTCCCCGCTGTGCCTGGCGCCACGTTCCCTGTGCCCTTCTGGGAGGGATGGCAGCAGTTGCGGGGGCTATCGCCCTCTCCTTGTGGCTCTGGAGGCTGCTTTTGGGCAGGCATAGCTGTTGGGGCTGGGCTAGGCTTGCAGCCGCAGAGCCGAGCGCAGCAGCCCATCCTCCCGCAGTCCCAGCGTGGAAGCGGCCAAGGCCACGCTGGCAGCAGTGGAGTCACCACCAAGGGCGGGCATGCGAGGCCCCCCAGCTGGGGTACAGCCGGCATGAATGCAGGCAGGGGTTTACTTCGGGCACGGCAATGTGGCCTTTGGCCATTAGATGGCACTGGACGCTCTCAGCACCTGGCAGGCGGCCGTGGGGCGGTGTGGGGGTTCTGGCATGGACACTGGCCCTTTGGACACTAGCTGGCTGGGCCTGCATTTCCTACAGGGGCTGAAGCGTGAAGCCTAGTGATGCTAGGAGGCCATGGAATAAAAGCAGGGTCTGCCACTGCCACTCAATGTCTCTATTCCAGCCGTGCTCAGTGGCCCTGTTCAGGACCAGTGCTGCATCGTGTCGGGTGCTGCACGGACGCAGACCAAGAGGCAGCCCATTCCAAGGACGCGCAATCCACAAAGGCGACTGCTGTACGGGGGGTGGGGGAGAGAACGGCAGAGGGGGTCCAATCTGTAACCGTGTCTGCTTTAAGAATACACACATGTGGACAGCTGCTCCTTGGCCCATCTGTTGCTGCTTGGATAATTACCCCCAGGCGTCGCAGCGGAAGAGGGTCTGGGTTTGAAGGGGCAGAGGATAGCGCCAGGGGCTTTCCCGCGTGGGGAATCCGTGTGGAAAGGAAGGAAGCAGAGATGCTTGTCTGAGGAGGCTGGTGTATGCTGCGGTTGGCAGAGGGGACATGCTAGGGGAGAGCAGAGCCGTGAAGTGCTTGGAGGACAACAAGCTTGCATTGGATGGGGTGAAGCAGGGGGAGCCAGGGTAGCGGTGACGTGGTCAGAGGGAGGGGGATGGAGCTGAGCAGCTGCATTTTGAGTGGCCGGGAGTGGGGCAGCAGGCGTGTTGGGAGTGAGAGTGCAGGCTCCAGCAAGCAGATGAGCGTTTGGGCTGGGTGGGCGTGCAGCTGGGAAAGGCTGCCGGGGCAGTGCTGTGGAGGGAGGGGTGGCAGGGTTAGGTGTGTAAAGCAAGAGCAAGGGAGGAGCCAAAGATGCCCCTCCAGATATGGGCCATACACCGGTCTGAGCCACTCAGCAGGAGACGTTGGAGACAGGCCAAGAGAGAGACTGGCTGGGGCGAAGCTGGCTTCAAGATCACCCCGAGACAGGCTGCGAAGGCAGAAGAGGAGGGGGCCAAGAGTGGAGCCCTGAGTGTCATCTCCGTGGGAAGGGAAGCAGGCTGCTTTGTAAGGAGCAGCCAGAGCGAGGAGGGGAGGCGGTGCGGCAGCCCAGGGCAATGGTTTCTGGGAGGGAATGTCTGGTCACGTCCCTAGGGGCAGAGGAGTCAAGGAGGAGGACGCAGCAGAGGCCCTGAGCTCTGGCCAGGAAAAGGCCTCTCGGCACCACAGTGGCAAGCTGACTGTGTCTCCAGCGCCTAGGCGAGCGCACCGATGGGTGCTAGCCTGCAGAGAGCTGGCCGGGGCTCACGCTGGATCCCACGCCTCCGTGCTCTTAGGAGCAAGCGTGTCCCATGGGGTTATGGAGCCGTCAGTTTTGCTTAGACAGCAAGGCAGCCTGATGGAGAGGAGCTGTTTGGCACGCACGTCAGGTGGCTGCTGTCAGCGTCACACAAGCCTTGTCTCCGCTACAAGAGTTATCCCTTGCTGACAACGGGGGAGCAGAACCAGTGCTGAAAATGCTTGGATTGCAAGTGTAGATGGGACAAGCCCATGTTCGGTTCCAGCTCAGGCTCCATCGACTTGTGCAGTTGCACTGGGTTCAGCTTCCTCTCTCGTGTGCAGTGGAGAGTCGTTGGCGTGGACACGCTCATTGTGTAGGCCGTGATCTGCCTGTGATCTCTCTGTGATCAATCCCCACCAGGTCCTCCCCTGCTTGAGGGGTCTCCACCCCGGCCATGCTTCCTGTTTGGCCCAGCTGCTCTGGCTGGTGGGATGTCAGCAAAGCAGCTCTGCATGTCCACAGAGCCAGGTGCCCCGTCACCGTTTGTTCTAGAAAGGGGAAGTGTCGTTTTTCCCAGCAAGGGTTTTCATTCTTATAAGGACATGGCTTGGCCAATGGGGTTTTTCAACAGAAAATGGAGAGCTGAGTTCCTTCCAACCAGCCTTGAAACCCCTGTCTTTGCTTCATGTTGCCTGGCATGAAACACCACCTCCTAGCAAACTGCCACCCCAGCAAGGATGAATTTGCAGAGAGGCTTCCCCTTCAGCACGTGCCACAGAATTGCCTCCATTGGCCCAGATGAGGGGCCTGTATTGACATCTGCTCCGCTTTGTGTATGCATTGTCCTCTGGGGTTGTCCCCCCTCCAGCTGCTTCAGTGCCGGTGCTGCCTGGTTGGTACCTGCTCCAGCTTCTCTTACCTCTTCACGTGCTGAGCTCTCCACATTGCCTGGCCAGCCAGTCCCGCTAACCCTGTGCTTAGCACTGGTTTGAATGGACACTAACCTCTTGAACATCAGCCTTACATGCCGTGCTCTCGCGCTGCACTGCGGGGTCCTGGATGACGTGGCTGCCCATCAGATGTGTTAGGAAGATGACAAAGAAGCAGAAACTTCATGAATGTAAGCATGTGGCTCCCTCCATTGTCCGCAGTAGGGTTTTCTGCAGATACAGAGTGGCTTTTCAGCCAACCGCACGATGCTTGTGATCCACAGACCACCAGGGAAATGAGCGTGGGGACCTGCAAAGAACAGCAGTAGTGGGGTCAGTGACCTCCCAGATGGAAACAAAACAGCACCCCATCAAGCTGCCTGCCGCACCCCTGCTGGGAGAGCTGACGTGCAGCCAGCTTCGCCAGATCCATCACAACAAGACTGAGAGGAATGGATAGCTCTCCCCTCAAAGCACACGGGCAATGCTGGCTCTCGGAAGCCAGTCAGGGTCTCGGGGAGAACAGGCCCATCGGCTCAGAATGATGGGATTCCCTGTTTGACTCTTCGTGCATTTGTTGGCCACCAGGAGCTGGAGAAATCTCTGGGGTGGGGGGCAAGAGTGCACAAGCCAAGCTGATGGAGCGTCTTGGTCAAGGAATAACAGCCAATCGTGAAACGACTCTACAGCCTGGAGCCGGTGACTATGGCAGCAGAGGAGATGGTGGGCGGGGAAGGCACAAACGGCCTTTTGCTTGAGGAACTTGCACGTTGGTGCCAGGGGAGCAGACACGCTCCAGCTCGCTGGCACCGATGACTGGGAGGGACTGAATGGAGAAGATACTGGCTCAGCTATGAAACGCCGCAGCAGGGCTCAGTGGACAAGTGGGCTGGGTTTTGGTGGAGCTGGTGGAATAAAGCAGATGGCCACTGGTGGGGACGTTCTGTTGCGCAGAACATCCATTGTGCAAGCTGTTGTCTCAAGGTGGTGAACAGAGACTCCAGTGGGGTTCCTGCAGTTTGTAATTGTTCCATCGCACAGACCACGTTCATCAGCCCAGGGTGGGGGCATGGTGACGAACACTTATGGGGATCAACGCGTTGCTCTGCACACGTGCTGGCCCCCAGCAGGCTGAGTGACATGCTGCTGCGGCTGTTTCCCACCAGCTGTATGCAGACAGTTTGGATGCTCTGGTGGACAGAGATGGCTGGGATGTCCCAGGAGATTTAACAATTCTCCGGCATCCATGACAGGATCCAGTTTGTCATCTCACTTGGCATTCTCCAATCAGCTTTGGGGGAGACACAAAGCAGCTGTGGTGGCCTGTGGTGTGCGATGCCTGACTCACGCCTACCAATGAGCTACATGGCAATGGTGAAATGGAGTTTCCAAGACTGGTACCAAAAGGAGGATTGATGTGGTGGTTCCAGTGGCTGAAGACTTGTGGGGGGAGGTCCTGACCAAAATGAGGCTACGCTGAGGACCTGTTTCAAGACGTGGTTGTCTGATGAGAGCACACCCGTGTGGCACGTTGGCTGGGGAGCCTGCCGGGGCATCTCTGACACCCTGGCTATTTTTGGCTGTCTGCAGCCCCTCCAGAACATCAGTGCAGCTTCAAGATGAGCTGGCTACCTAGTGCCTTGGGCTGGTGAGATGCCAAACAGACGAAGTAGAGCCAGATGCATTCAGGCTCAAGGACTCAATGGGTTGGATGAATGGACTACAAAATGGATAGAGTTGGCTAGAGCAAAGGTCTTAACGAGTAGTGATCAATGGCTCCATGTCTAGCTGGCAGCCAGTCACAAGTGGAGTGCCCCAGGGGTCGGTTCTGGGGCCAGTTTTGTTCAACATCTTCATTAATGATCTGGAAGAGGGAGTAGATTGCACCCTCAGCAAGTTTGCAGATGACACTAAGATAGGGGGAGTGGTAGATACCCTGGAAGGGAGGGATAGGATACAGAAGGACCTAAACAAATTGGAGGATTGGGCCAAAAGAAATCTGATGAGGTTCAACAAGGACAAGTGCAGAGTCCTGCACTTAGGATGGAAGAATCCCGTGCACAGCTACAGACTGGGGACCGACGAGCTAGGCAGCAGTTCTGCAGAAAAGGATCTGGGGGTTACAGTGGATAAGAAACTGGATATGAGTCAGCAGGGTGCCCTGGTTGCTAAGAAGGCTAATGGCATATTGGGCTGCATTAGTAAGAGCATTGCCAGCAGATCGAGGGAAGTGATTATTCCCCTCTGTTCGGCATTGGTGAGGCTGCATTTGGAATATTGTGTCCAGTTTTGGTCTCCCCGCTACAAAAAGGATGTGGACAAGTTGGAGAGAGTCTAGCGGAGGGCAACAAAAATTATTAGGGGGCTGGAGCACAAGACTTATGAAGAGAGGCTGAAAGAACTAGGCCTGTTTAGTCTGCAGAAGAGAAGAATGAGGGGGGTTTGATAGCAGCCTTTAACTACCTGAAAGGGGGTACCAGGGAGGATGGAGCTAGGCTGTTCAGTGGTGGCAGATGACAGAAAAGGAGCAAATGGTCTCAAGTTGCAGTGGGGGAGGTCTAGGTTGGACATTAGGAAAAAGTTTGTCACTAGGAGGGTGGTGAAGCGCTGGAATGGGTTACCTACGGAGGTGGTGGCATCTCCATCGTTAGAGGTTTTTAAGCTGAGGCTTGACAAAACCCTCTCTGGGATGATTTAGCTGAGGCTAGCCCTGCTTTGAGCAGGGGTGGGACTAGACACCTCCTGAGGCCCCTCCCAGCTCCACTATTCCATGGTTCTCTGGCTGGTCTGTAGTCCACATCACCTGAGTCCCCCCAAAAAAAAAAGTTTGTTGCTGATCTTTTGGTGCTGGCCTCTCGTCGTAGGGCTCCAGATTGCCCCAGCCACACTCCAGCCTGGCTGCTTCCAGCCACACCTGCGATAGGGCCAGACCTTTATGTAGTCATTACTCCGCTCCTGCTATGGTGCCTGAGCTGAACTCCGCTTCTCCGGAGAGCCATGAGCGTACTCCAGTTTTTGGGGGGTGGGTTTAGCCATGAACCCAGCAGAGGATGGCATTGACTGAGCAGAGAGAGACCCTACGGAACAGACAGATTCCCCGTTGGGTCAGTGAGGGACTAGAATGCCCAGTCTGTGCTGTGGAGAGACATCTGCAATCATCCTTAGGGCTAGCTGGTCACCAGGGGCAGTTTGTGCCTGGATTTTCCACCCCAGTGGCTTCCTTGACAAATCTTCCAAAAGACAACACCCCCCGGGAAGATATTCCGGACACCAGCATATGCAGATGCCTCTGGGGAATCAAGGGCGTCCGGGGCACTAAATTGACACTGCACTGTCCTGACGTCCCTCACCAATCGATTGTGCAGGCAGATGCCCCTGATCTGGAGCAGCCCTGCCTCTGGAAGACAGCAGACTTGAACGCCCTGTGCTCTATTTGAATACAAAGCTAGTTCCTTGGCAGAAAAACTACTCCATACTAGAAGAAGAGCATCCATCTGTGAAATGGCAACAGCATCCCTGCACATTACAGAGTACCCAGTTCTGTGTCTTTCATCAAGGCGCAACCCTTGTACATTACACCTCTGGGATAATGTTACTTCTTTGCACCCCATCCACCCCCCCGAGTCCTGCATCAACCTCCATTGCAGATCCGCCCTGTCCTTTGGCTGGAAATCGCTCTCTGGATTTGTCTGTAGCCAGGACCATGGAACAAATTTCTTCCCACACCTAACCCCAGCCCTCCTCTCCCAGTGCTAACAGCAGTGGGAGTGGCAGCGTGGTTGGGCTACCCAGCTGAGGCTGCGTGTGATGAGGAAATGACGTACCTGACATTTTCAGTTCCTCTTTATAGCAATTACTGTAATTCCCAACTTACAAAACAGAACAAGTTTCCCTTTCTAATACCCCGTCTAGCAAACAAAGCTGCCATGTGGCTAGCAAAAGCAAGAGCTAGCCAGCATTTACCATTTCCCCGGAGAGACAGAGATTAGCAAACCCTTTATGCCACAGTGATGAGATCACCTTGTTAGAAGGAGGTGACTGTCCACATTTGAAATGGCCCCAGAGATTTGGGCCTGTGCTGTAATGAGCTCAGAGACCTTCTCCTAGATCTTTCTGTGCAGTGCTACATCTGAGACCGCTTTCTCTCTTCAGCTGCTACTGTACAGATAGGGAGGTCTCTAGTGGACATCTCTGTAGCTGTCTCCCCCTTTGAATCTGTCGCTGGAGAGCTGCTCTGTTTCTCCCACTGCTGCTCTGGACAAGAGGCAGCAGCTAACTGCCTCGATATGCTGTACTGGTCACGTGTGATCCATTCCCTCTGACACCAGATGTGACCACCTCTCACCCCCACATATGTGGGAGCTGACGGCAGCCCTATCCTAGGCAGACCTTACCTGCCTCTGGCACACACTGGCAGGGCCTATCTTGCTGTGCCATTAAAGTGTCACTGAACTGACCTTCCTAAGATTGCCACGATACCTGGCCCTCCCACCTGGCTTGCTGTAAGATGCATTGGCCACACATTCACAGACTCGCCCGCTCTGTCTAGAGATCCCACTGTCGGATCAGCTGTATTTTCCCAAGACGAATCTCATGGTCTTGCCTACTTGAGTCTCCAACCTTCTCCAGCCCCCTTGGTTTACATTGTCCATGCTCCATTGTCTCCTCCACTGGCAGGCGAGTGGGGCTAAGACAACCAAGTGGACAGATGGTAAAGCTGTCTTCAGCCTCATCTATTCCATGGCCCACTGACTAGAGCAGGAATCTACCCTACAAGGTGTTGGGCCAACTGGGAGAGTTCCCATTGTCCCAAGCACTGAGGTTTCCATGGGAACTAATAGTAATCCCTAGGAATAACCTGTTCGGTGCCCAGCACTTTCTCCTTGTGGTGAATCGGCCCCCAGCTGTGTGTGATTTCCTTGATTTTTTTTTGTTTCAATTACTTGGCATTATTTGCCCGACACTGCCTGCGAATCATCCTCTGGCTCCTGCTTGGTTGCGAATAGCTGATGGCTGAGCTGTTTGTTTGCTTATATGTCTGTGACCTAACCGGGTGAGAGCCAGGTTTCCAGTGCAAGGGTCTGTAATGGTGAATTGGGACAATATTTTGTGGGCCTCTTCAGAACTGTTTGCTCGAACGTTCCTGCCACCTGAGTCACCGGCGGGCTGGGCCCGGATGCTGACCTCAAGAGGGAGCAGGACGCGGCAGTGCCTCATGCGCTTTGTAATTTGTGGGAAGCGATTGGAGAGACTCGCCCCAGAAGAGGTTCCCCCCTCGCTAACAGGGGTGATTGACTTGGGCAAGGACTCATCAGCTGGTGGCAGCCGTTCCATTCGCACGGCCAAGGGGCAGGCGTGTGTGTGTCTGAGAATAATGAGGCCTATTCCAGGCTCTGTACAGGTGTGTGCACTAGACCCTCCTAGGTCAATCCCTCCAGCCTCTCCCTCTCCCTTTCTGTTCCTATCCTCCTCTCCTCTGTCCCCTCCCACCCTGCATCTCTTCCCTTCGCCCCTCTATATCCCAGCCAGGGAGCTTCCTCCACCTACTGTAGGCTTTCTGGGGGAGCACGGAGAGCACAGGAGATGCAATTGCTCTGCTCTCTGTTCTTCAGTGGTTGACAACTTGGCCAAACCTGAGCCGCGAAAGGCACATCCCTGCCACCAATTTGCCCCCTGCCAAATTTCAAGTCCCTGCTCCAAAGCATGGAGGCACGAGAGCTTCCCACAAATCAATTGTACAATTTTTTTTTAACTTGGTCGAAATCCGTGTTTTCCTTAATCTCGTTCTGTGGAAGAAGTTTGGCGAAGTTCTCAGCAATTGAAAACATGGTTTTATAGCGGGAAGTGTCAGGCAACCTGAACTATAGGTTGTGCCCCCTCGAATAGTGAAAGATACATGGACACGCTGTAGTGACACCATGAGGGAAAAAATCTACGGCGTCTTTAAAAATCAATTGCTTCTGATTTGGGAACACACGCATGAATCTGCGGGTTGTAACTGTGTAGTTATTGCATGGCGTCACGATACAGTGATATTAAGGTTGTTTGTGTTCCTTAACTTTGCATTTCTAGACCATAACATATTTGGATTTCTTTTACGTTGAACCTTAAGGCTAAATTTCCCGGGTTTGTAATGCTTGTTTTGGGGGTAATTACAATGTCTCTGGAATGTGCTTTGCCCAAATCACTGCTGTGTTCTCTCCATCTTAATGTAGCTTTTGCCTGGGGCTAGAGAACAGATTTAAGTGCCTTTTAAAGGCCCAGTCCTGCTTACAATATATTGAGCTGACTTGGATATGAATTGCCTATTGTTTTTCTCCTTCTCTCACCCCTCTATCTATGTATCTCTCTGCTTTTAAATGATGTGCAGTCCCAAGGGGGCAGAGGGTTTAATAATCTAACCCCCCAGTGACTTGAACTGCCCTCTGATTACCCTGCAGTTAAAGTTCCAAGGGGATGGGATCCCTCAAAATGGTTCTCAAGGGAAGGCCTCCATGGGAAAGTTACCCCCCGCACCTTGTCTCTTTCAATGGTTCCTAAAACAAGGGGGAAAGAGAACAAATAATGAGTACTTATGGGTGGGAATGTTTAGGCCGGGCCCCAAAGGCGGAATGTTTGACTCACCGTGCCCCTGCCTGCCCAATGCCTGCTAGCTATTAGCACAAAGACATTTAAAGAATAAAATAATCTTATGCTGCCCGGAACAGCTCCCAGGACACATGTGGTAAGATTCTGAATAGAACACAGCTGTTGTTTTTGTGGGCTTTCTGGCTGGCTATGGATTTTACCCATGCTTTCCTGTTGTGAATTTCAGAAATAGATCGGGGTAGGGGCGCGCTTCCAAAACTGGTTAAAACCACACTGGAACTCCCACTGGCATTTTCATCCAAGGAGGGCTGCTTCCTGCCTTCTTCCAGGCTTCAGGGGCTAACACCCCCCCCTTCTCCTTCCCATGGGCAACGTGTGATGCCATCACCCCAGTTTGCCGACACTTACTTGGTCCTCTTGGTGCCTGCCCGTTTCTTCTATCTAGAGCTAATCCACCCCAAGATGCTCCTGTTCTGTTCTGTTCCTGTAGCGTAAGAGGAAAGTTGATCTAACTTAACTAGTGAGAGTGACAGAGACTCTCTATGGGTGGAGGCTGTTTAGTGGTTTATAATCCTTTTTCTCTCATGCTTTCGTCCACCCACTAAATAAAGACACTGCTTAGAAGAGGCTGTTGGTCGCAGAACCCTGAAAACATGCCTTCACGAGGGAAAAGCGGGTGAACCCAGCCCAGACAGGACTGCAGGTGAGAAGCAGTTGCTGGCTGGCATCATGTAGCTGAGTCTTGGTCTAGAAGTGGATGACTCGGAGGATTCCACCCTCAGCCAGAGAAGGACTAGAGCCCATGAACTTGAGGGGGTGTGCTCAGAGAGACTGAAGAAGGGACGAGGTGCAGCTAGGACTGTAGCTATAACACTGGAAGAAGGGGGGTAAATTCTGGGCTTTCCATTTTTCAGGGCATTTAACTGAGGCAGTGAGTGAAGGTGATTTGCCCAGGGTCTCACAGAGGGGCCATGAGAGAGGCGGGAACAAAACACTAATCCAGCTGCATGTTCCTTTCCCAATACACCTTCAGGGCTCTCGCTCTGTAGCTGTTACTCTGAATGCACCAGCGGGGGGGAGATGATGGGCTGGGGGCATCTCCTCCGGCTTCAGGGAACATCACTGCTGCCCGCTGGTTCTTTGACGAAGGAACTGAATGGTTCATCGGGCACGACCTGGGGGCAGGATTGTGGGGTGCTGCTCCTGCATCTGCGTGACACCCCAGGCTCCTGCCTAAGCAAAGGAGGAGCTGATCCTGTTTGGCTGCGCACTGTGGAGTTGCGTCTGATGGTCAGAGGAGTGCAGCAGTTAGCATCAGGCTTAGCGGAAGCTCTTGCTTCACCTTCCTAGCTCAAAGACTCCCCTCCCCAATGCTTGCCTAATGATGGGGGGGGGAAGGGGTCATATCTATCTAGGTACCTCTAAGCTGCCCATCACCCTGGTACTTGAGCATCCCTCTCTTCTGCCTTCTGTGGGTCGTTAACACTCTTGACTGTAACTCATCCCCCCCCCAGGAGATGAACTATTTGGAGCCTACAATGAGCATATGGGATAGTAGGATGCTGAGGGGGGCTGTGCTGGCCTGTGTTGGATAAGGGGTGCAGCAGGGACTGGGTGTCGTAAGTTACCCTGGGATTTCAGAGGCCTCTGAGAGCATCTCTGCATGTCTCCCTAGGCTAGGGGCTGCATCCTCCCACGTGATTCACTTACCCACTTAGCTGTGCTAGCTGGCTGCAGATCCACGGGCTGCCCTCTAGCCAGGCAGGGAGAGAGGAAAATGGTTTAAGGTGATTATCTATCAAAGGAATCCATCACTAGGGCCAGTCACTTTGGGGGATCCCGGGCCCTCTCTTCTCAGGGCTTGCTTCCAACGCAAGCTAAGCTAAAGCCTCCGGAAAGGGTTTGTGTCACTCAAATGAATCCTGGCTGGGCTCGGTCCTTGTCTGCCTGGAGGCAGGTATGTTGGAGAGGGTAATAGTTTGCTGTGAATGCTTGCAGTGTACAATAAGTTGCCTCTTTTATGTGTCTCCCAAGAGCATGAGGGAGTGCACACTGAATGAATTAATGGCAGGCAGAAGGGGCTGCTGGCTCACAAATCCCCCCCCCCGGCTCCTCCGGTCAGGGCTCTGCTACTGCACACAGAAGGCAATTGAACTGCCCTCAAATCAGCAGGGCCTCCTTTCTGTCTAAACCAAAATGCCTGGCAACCTGCCCCTATCTGAGCAGAGCTAATCTACCCTCCAGATAGCACATAGGGAACCCACGCTGAGTACCAATGTAATACGCCTAGACCACTTACCTGCTAGTGCCTCGCTGGAGGCTCTTTTCCAAAAGCCCATTATATGGGCGAGTAATCAATTAATTATGGAGTGTAGGATCCAGCTTCCAAAACGAGCCCTTTGCAAGGGACTCTAATGAGCCTTTCTAGCTGGACACAGCCTTTACTGTAGCAGAAATTTCCTGTATCCCAAGCTGTTTGTTTTTCAGGCTGTCGCTAGGCGGTTCAGCAGCAACTGTGCATGAGAAATGTCCCCCCTCAGTCCCTAACTGGTGCTGTCCTGGCCTCATGGGCCCTTGGTTTGGGGAGACAGGGCTGTTCAGAATTATTGCTGATTGTTTGCGCTCCCTTGTGCTGGGTGCTGGATAAACACCTAGTAAGAGGCTGTCCTTCCGCTGAATAATTTACAGTTGAAATAGATGAGACAGACGGGGGGAGGGACATTAACCCTGCGCATGTATTTGAAGCCAAGAGAAACCCGGAGGCATCATTTGCTATTTATTAACTGCCACCCCTGTGCTCAGCTCCGTAGGAGGTGGGAGCAAATGATTGTCCCTGCCTCAGGGAGCCTGCCGCCTGCAAGCTTGATCCAGTGGGGACTGGGCTGCATTAAATTTTTCTAAAGCTTTTCTGCTCTCATGGGGATGGTCAGGGTGGGGAAGTTAGCACCGTGCATGAAACAGTGACCTCTCTGAGATGCAGAGCCATAGCACTCAGAGATGGGAAAGGCCGCTGGTCCCATCTGGTGCAACGTAGGGCCATGTGGGAGAGTTCTTTATAGTCTAGTTCCCAGGGCCCTGTCCTCTGGCAGGATATTTCCACAGTCTAATTGGCTAGCGCCTGATCCAAGAAACTATTGAAAGGCAATGAAAGGACTCCTGTTGGCTTCCGTAGGCTTTGGAAAAGGCCTGTACAGTGTAGCATTCAGAAGATGAAGCAAATAATCTCCCCACAGCCTTGTTACAATGAACAAATTGCAGAGGAGTTCATAAAACAAGGCCAACATCGAAGCCACTGGAATTTAAAGGTACCTCATTCATAAAGCTCAGCCCCGCACCCTTCAGTTGATTTGCTCAGAAACACACATTTTTTTATCACCCCACAATTGCAATTTCCATCACATTGTGTCCTGCTGCCCTAGTGCAGGGGGTGGAGGGGGCCTCCTCCCAACCCCTTTGTTCTGCAGCCTTTCATTTCTGATGTCTGCCGCGGTTTCCTCCCCGACCTTTTGCTGCATATATTTATCAGTCCATTTCATCATGTGACACTTGGTCACCGACGTGCTGCCTCTGTCATAAATACAGCCGTGAGGGCTGGGCTTGGAGCCTCTTTGTGCATGCGACGGCTGGCGAAAAATGCAGCGCAAAAAAGCCAGCTGTTTGGCCCCAGCCCAGCATGGGCAGCAGAAGGGCACGGCCGTGCCTGGCTCGTCCCTCAATGTGCCTCAATCTTAAATTGGGAGGGCCGTTCTAGGCGTGAGAGAGGCGTTCTGCCTGCAAGCTTGTTTACTCCTTGGCCTCTGCTGGGCCTGCCAGCTGGGGTGCCCCCTGAGTGCCATTTACACCAGTATGTGTGCTGTGCACAACTGCTTGCGCAAACTGGGCCCAGTGTCTCCTGGCCTCTCCCCCACACCACTCTCAGAGGGTTAAAAACTCCCTGGCTGGATGTGAACCAGCTGCCAAGAGCTGAAAGGCTCCATAACCCGTTATTGATCACACCTTGAGCCAGCCGGGGTTTATGACTCACAGCTAATACCAGGGACGCCGTTCACATGAGGAGCCATTGAACTGGGGTGTGATCGATGCTGCTGAATGATTTGCAGCCAGCGCTCAGCCCACCCAGACTTTGCTGACAAGGAAATGTCAGGCTCTAAAATGGGCACAGCCAGCTTTCCTGCACTGAGCGTGGCGTACAATCCCCTCCTGGTGGCAGGTGCCCTGTTCGGCGGCCTTTGTGCAGTGCCTGCCCAGGGTGATAAGTGGCTCTGCTGCCATTTCTGAGAGTGGCACTAATACCTGTGAACCAGCGTGCCCAGCCGTCAGGAGGAAAGGGATAGGGACTCCCAGTTCAGACTGGAAATGGCTTGGGCTGTTTCTCCACGGCCTCATTGCAGCTGCGTAGGGATACTGGAGAGCACAGAGTGGCCTGGCAGCTGGTGGTGAAGCAAATGCAGCTTGGGCGTGGTGCAAAAGGACAGGTCTTGACTGCGGTGCTGGGTGCTGTACATACATGCTGGCCCTGCCCCGAAGAGCTAACAGGAGGCTGACGGTGGGTGGGAGAAAGGAAGGCGCATCCTTTCCTCCCAGACGGGGACCTGATGGCGAGAGATGGCCACACAGGCAGCTTGGAGCACAGCCAGGAACCGAGCCTAGGTCACCCGAGCCTCTCCTTGTTCCACTGACCCACCCAGGCAATCCCACCCAATACAGAGTGAGCTGAAGCCTCCAGCAAGGTTACTGGGGCTTGTGTTTGCTGGAGCGGGGATGCACCTTTGTGGCCTTTGCACCACAGGGAGGCAGGCAAGCGACATTGCCATGGCTCAGGCCCTCCCAGCCCAGCCCGGCTCAGGGCTTTCAGTGTGCGATCCTTTCCCCGGGGAGGGAAGTGACTCCTGCCCGCAGGCAAAGGTGAGGAGTGGGGTGAGATCACTGCTCTGGGGGAGCCCCTGCCACACCTGGGCCAAGGCCACCTCTGCCTGGGATCATGGATGGGGGTTGGAAGGGACCCCAGGCGGTATCTAGCCCAACGCCCTGCTCAAAGCGGGACCAGCCTAGGAACGGTTCGGGCTCACAGTGGGCCGAACCCCTGTAGCAGGAGCCCGGAGCGCTCCCCCAGGGCGGGACCCTGGGAGATTTTACCGCCCTCGGTCCATTCAATGACAGCTCGGCCGGGCCCTTGGGGGGCCGAGCCCCCTGCAATGCCGAAGGGGGTCTTGGCCCTGCGGGCTCTGTGCGGGGGGAAGGGCTGAGTCGGTTTTCTTTAGACGCGTGTTTGGGGGTGTCGGGGGACGCCCCATTTCTGGCTGCAGCCCTCCCCGCCGCGGGCACGGCTGGGGGGGCGGGGGGGGCTCAACGTAGGCGGCCCCCGCGGCCCCCCC
>ML675649.1:7339704-7361963 GCA_007922155.1 Mesoclemmys tuberculata
CGGGGAGCGGGCCGGGGTGGGGCCCGGGGCCGGGGCCGGGGCCGCGGCTCCCCGCCTGGCTGGCGCCCGCGCCGAGTTGCCAGAAGTTGGCCGGAGGGAGGCGGCCGGGCCCCCCAGCCCAGCCCTGCGGGGCGGCCCCCGCGCTCCGCCCCGCTCCCTCCCGGGCTCGGCCAGCCCCAGCTGCTGCCCCCGGCACCGGCCCTGCTGCTCTGGGGGCCGTTCCCCGGCTGCGCCCCCTGCGCTGGGGGTGAATTTCCCTGTCCCGGGGGGAGATTCCACTGGGCTGGCTGGCCAGGGCCTAAGGGAGCCGCCTCTGGGCTGCTGAGCCCACACAGCGCGGGGGGCTGCTAGCCAAGGCCAGCCCCGCCAGGAGGGCAGGGAGAGGGTGGCTGGGGTCTGGTCCGTGGCTGGGCGCCTTATCCTGTTCTCACCTGCCTCTGAGCCTCGGGGATCCCAGTCCCAGGTTAAATCTCCACACAGATGGTACCCGGTCCCCTGCCCGGCTTGAATGTACTCCGCCAGGGGGAGGGACCGGTCCCAGGGTCTCTTACAGCGGCATTGTTGGTGCAGACGCCTCATTTCCTCCTCCCTGCTCCCTGAGACCCCGTCCCACCGGCGACAGGGACCCACGGTACCGGTGGGTTCGCTGCTGCTGCGGACGGCTCAGGCACCGTTATGGGCCTGGGGAATCCCACTGGTGCCCTAAGTAGCAGCTATGCAGAAAGACCTTGTCTCCTGGCACCAAGCCTGTTCTTTGTAAGGAAGGGTGGGCTTGTGGGTAAAGTACTGGACTGACTCCAGCCCATAAGGGCTTCCGTGGGCTTAAATACTGCCTAGGTCTTGTCTGGATCTTTGCGAGGGTTTTTTTTGCATACCTGGGGCCTCTGCTTAGTCGCCTGCAGAGGCCTAGCCTGGGCCTAGGAGTCCCTGCGCTCCAGCTTCCTCGGCTTCTCTCAACTTCCTGCTTCGAGGGCATGCCTATGGCCTGTGGCGCTGTCCTGTCGATGCTTCCTACATCGTCGAGGGGATTTACTGCCACTGTGGTTAATCCGCCTCTCCGAGAGTCGGTTGCTAGGTGTATGGATGGATGAATTCTTCCGTTGACCTAGCTGCACGTCCACCAGGGTTAGGTCGGCTTACCTGTGGCATTCACAAGCCTGAATGGTGTCGCTAGGCCCATCTGTTTTCTAAGAGGAGACCGAGCCTGAATTTTTCCCATTCTCAGTGGAGGCCTCACTGATTTGCCACCCCATGCACCTCTGGCCCACCAATATCCCCATTGCGAAGTAGGGGACAGCCTTCGGCATGAAGCCCGTGCTCCCCTTCTTCGCTGTCCCATTTAGTCGCCCCCGGCCCCTGGATAGGCTGGGGCCCCGCAATACAAAGGCAACCGCTTCACGTTGAATGCATCTGCACCCTTTTGGTTCTGTCTAGCTCTGACGACCTGTCATTCAGAGTCTCCCTGCCTTTTCTGGGCCTTGCTTTGGCCCTACTTAAGTCAACGTGGGTCTTTCCCATTGACGTCATCGGGAGCAGGATCGGGCCTTTTCTTTCCAGTGCACACCCCGCCTGCTGCCATTCAGGCTGTGAGGAAGGATCCCTGCTTTGGAAAGGCCTGGCGCGCTCCTGCGTCTCCCAGTTTAACTCTCTGCCACGCTGTTTGCTTTGCTCTGAGGTCTAGGCACCAGCTGTGCCTCTAATACCAAGTTTGAGGTAGCCTCCAGCCTGACCCTGTGCTGTGAGCTTGTAACTCAGCCTAGCAACCAGCTTGTTCGCTTGCTTTAAAAGCTGCCCCTTTAAAATCAGCAGTGTTAAACACCCCCCTTCTTTAAGGGTGTTATTACACCAAACCTCCGGGCCTGATCCTACGAGATTCTGAGCTCCCTCCGCCCCTGTTGACTTCAGTGGAGACTGAGGGTGCCCAGCACACCGCAGGATGGGGCCCTAATTATATCACACTGGCGCTCAGTGGGTCTCCGACACTCGCGTCTTGCCGTAGCTCCTGCCTCTTCCAAAGACTAGTTACATTCCCCCTTGGTGGCTCCAAAACAAAAGCTGCTCTGACAAGCCATCATTTAGGGCTCCAGTCATTTTCCCCGTTGTGCTGTTCAGCCGGGTAATAGTGGGGTCATTAAAATTGCCTGTTAGAATGACTGTGCCCGTGGCTTTTGCTGCTTAACCACCTTCAGCTCCAAGTCCCAGGGCTTGACCTCTACTGGACAGGGAGGGATCCTTTTACCCAGCAACTTGTTCCCAAACTGGGTCTGGTTTGGTAAGCGTGGGCTGGAACTAGCTCCCCTCCTTCATCCGTTTGTTTTCCCTTGTTGCATTGTGTCTGAAACCAAAGGGAGACGCGCCCCTGGGGTGGGAGTGTCTCCTACTCCGTGTGTCCAGCACCGAGCACAATGGGGCCGGGATCACACGGCAAGATCATGAAGGATTGTCCCACCGTGGGCTCCTGGTTAGGATAACCCCTGCCTGCCTCCTCCATGCTGACGTCACTTTCCCTTCCCACATAGTTTCGAGGCATCGCTGTATCCAATCGATTTTTATCATCCCACCACGCAGCGGAGGCATGAGTGATGAGCTTTGCTCCCCCTGGCAAGTGTTTGACATAAGCCTTATTTGGCCTTAAGCTTCTATTCTAGCATTAGCATAAGGCCGGTTGTCACTTTCATTGCTGTGAGCTCTGTTTCGCTGGCAGCCGGCTTTCGCTTGGCACAGGGCTGTGCCTGCCCCTAACCACTGGACATGTCAAGCTTCCCAGCACAAGGTAATACACCCTGGGAGCCACGTACTGCTGGCTGGGCGGAGCCAGAGGGCAGGCATTTCATTCTGCTCACGCTGAAATCAACAGTATAGCTCCCAGGGACTTCAGTGGGAGACCAGGAGCCTGATGTGGGAACTGGACACCCACTAGGAGACCTGCAGGCCCTCGGTCGGGAAACTCAGGCTGCGGCGTAGACCTCACTGGATGGGCTGCTCCGAGAGAAGGATTTTCCTTTCTCTGATCCCTGTCCCATGACCCAGCTCCTAAGCCCTTGACTGGCCCAGCCCTTGCATGCGTCACGATGTCTCTATGTTGGGAGCTCGCAATCAGTCACACTTACAAGCATGAACGCTCACCAACACACACACTAGCAGCACGCCCCAACACATGGCACACTGATGCATGTTGGCCCCACCGTTAGAGTAAGCCCACATTCGCTCATGTAGCAGGCAGCCTGGATACCCGCCAGGGATCATGGGTTCACGGCTGGCTCCTGGCAACACTTGGTCATTGTGTATGCCCTCTCCTGAATCTTTGGCAGCTGTTAGAGTGGTGCTGCAATGCCAGGCCTGAGACAGGAAAGGAGCCCATCCAGGGGATCTGCCCCAAGCCCCGGTGCCCTGGGTCAGGCCTATACCTGTTGAAGTTGCAGCTTCGTAGCCCCAGAGCAGCGACAAAGGCAGGAGGGTCGCGTGATGTGGCATGGAGTTGGAGCTGAGCCTCTTCCTGGGCGGAAGGAGGGGTTCTGTTGCCCAAGAATGTGTGTTGCTAGATGTATTTGTCACGGTCCGTGGGCTTGGGGCAGTGCTGGGAGGGTCACGGGGGCAGTCTCTCTCTGCGCTGTGTCCCGCTGTCCACCCCCTCTCCAGCAGTCTGGCTCTGATACCAGCTGGGCAAAAGGGGGGCCAAATGAGACGTTGGCTATCCTCACCCTATTTTGTGCCTTTCTTCTCCCCTTCCAGTGTTAGCCACTGGAGGTCTCCTAACCGGTGTGCCGAAGGTTAGCACCTGGGCCCCTCTGCTCTCCATGCTGACGTGACAGTCCTGCATGCCTCTCCCTGACCCCTCTCCGGCTTGCCACACATCCCCTGGCACCGGGACTGTTGGTGCTGTGCCACCGGGGAGGCTGCCCTGAGAGGAGGAGTGTCGGAACTGGCACGCAGCTCACGCCCGACACGGGCGGGAGGCCGTCTCCTGTCACAGCCCCGACGTGCGCTCATCAGAAAAACTCGCTGCTCCGGAGACGCCGTCGCCCCCCTGGAATATTAATGGCTCCATGGTGGGAACATCGCGTCCCTCTAATGGAGCAGGCGGGAGCAGAATGAAGCTTTCTTGGAAGGAATCCTGGCTGGAAGGCACATTCCCTCCTCCTCTTCCTCACAGGGTCTGTGGAGCGGGGATGTCCCTTACCCCTGACCTGTGGGGCCAACAGACTCCTCACTGCCTTCTCTTCTGCACAGGGCTCCTCTCTCCCCCTTCTTTTCCCCTCTCCCCAAAAGGATTCATTGCATCTTCCCCCCTTCCTCTTCCTCAGTGTCTGCTGCCCACCGTGGCCTGCCGGGCTCAGTGCCTCTTCCCTCCTGCTTCTAATTCTCCATCCCCTCCCAACCAAAGAGTGCCATGCATCCTTCCATCCCCACCTAGCAGGGCTCAGACCCTCTCTCCCCCGCCTCTGCCCACAGTGTTTGGTGCCTCTCCCCTCCCTGCATGGCTGCAGGGCTAGGTGCCTCTCCGGGAAGGGATGAGTGGGAAGTTCAGGGCCTATGATTAAGCTCATGGACAAATCAATTCCTTACAGCCCTGTCCCCAGGACTCACGCTGAAAACACCCCAGCCCTCCCTACTCTGCTCCTGACCCCCAGCCCTGTCTGTGCCCTGCCCCACTCTCTGCCATGGCAGCCCCATCTTGCTAGCCCCTAGCATCCCAGACTGCATGCACACCCAGTCACTTGTGCAATGCAGCCGCTGCTGGGGGGGAACGTGGAAGGCGAAGGAGAATCCCGTATCCTGTTGCAGGGACAGCCACGGGCAGAGAGGGTGTCGTTACACAAGCAGGTCTGTGGAGATACTGCCCCAATGCACGGAAAAATGACCACGGACCATTGGGTTTACATCTCAGAGCAAGCCAATGCCTTCTGGTGCCACACTGGGGCACTGATTGAATGCTGACCCTGATGGAAGAGTGCCCTTTGCTGAGTCACCCCCACTTTCTGCAGCTGGCTGGCCCTTGGAGGTCTCCCCTCCAAACTTCAACAAGGCCTGCCACTGCTTAGCGCAGACAGGCTCCCAGCGGTTTGGCTCTGTTCCTTCCTTCCTTTTCTCTTGGGCTGTCAGCCAGGCACGCTGCTGGCCCCCCATAGCACCCGCCCAGCTCCGCTCCTGATTCACCACAGTAGCAAGGAGCAGTTATGCCTTGGGTGGGAAAAATACCCCAGCCACATTCATCCATGCCCAAGGTGTCACCTGCCAGGGGGCCAGGAACTGCAGAAAAACTGAAGCAACCTGCAAGTGGTTTAAATAAAGCCCTTTGCTGCTCCTGTGGGGTGCAGCCGAGCTGCTGGGGAAGGGGGAACCAAAGGAGGGCTTTAGCCTGTGCAATTCCACCTCCCTAGCCTCCAGGCACCTCCGCTCTAGTGCAGCGTGTCCCAAATGGTGGGTCTTGACCCCTCCGTGGACCATGGGAAGAGCGTGGGTGGGTTGTGCGTGCCCCGGAGGCACTCTCCCCCTCTGCCCCGTGCACTCGCTTTCCCTGCGCAGCAGGATCCAGGCAGCAGCAGCATGCAGAGGAAGGGAGCGGTCAGTCAGCAGCCTGGCAGGGCTGGGGAGAGGGGGTTTGGGCTGAGAAGGGGAGTGGAGAAGAGGGCTGGAGGGCTTTAAATGGACTCTGTGGTCCTGTGTGACAGCTCCTAGCAAGCAGTAGCTTATTTCTCTCTCTCTGCAATGCAGCTGGAAAGTCACCTCAGTAAAAGGTTGGGGGACTATTGCTTTAAGTCATTTGAACTAAGTCTAGTCATTTGAACCCAGGCTGGGGAGTCTGCTCCTGTTTACACCTGGGTAAATCTGGAGTGACCCCACTGGCGTCAGTGCGACGAGCACCCAGCCCGGGTTAGTAACGTGGGCAGAAGTGTGGTGGCGTTCATGTGCATGAAAGTGGCTTTGCTGGGGAAACGGAAGGGGCCAGGGCCTCCCCTCCAACACAGAGGGTGGCCTCTAAACATGGGCCCCTGGATGAGAAGCTTCCTCTTGCTAGGACTGGCCTGCGGGTCTAAAAGTGGGCTGCACCCGTGCTGTGCAGAGAAAGCATTGCATGCTGGGAAATCCAATCCCTGGGCTGCAACTCCCCAGGCACGCTGAGCTGCGTTGGGGGCCCCATTGGAGCATGGTGTGGGCATTTGGTCTGATGCAGCGTTCTGGGACTCTAGCCCCAGAGCAGGCAGGGGCAGAGGCAGACCCAGGGCAGGGAATGGATAGCTAGGTTTTTTCCTTATTCAATGTGTGCCTTGTGGCTGCCATTGGGAACCGCTGCGTTACGAAGCCAGGCCTTTGCCTCTTGGATGGAAGAGCTTCCAAACTAGTGGGGCAGACCTCGACTCCTGCTTCACTGGTGTGGCCATAATGATTTCATTGACTGCGGGGCTTGATTTGTGGGAGCGTCTGATGGCTCCGGCCAGGACCAGGGCCCCGTTGTGCTGGGTGCTGCACAAACACAGTCCTTGGGGCCCTGGAGAATTTACAACCCAATGAAAAGCAGGAGGCATCGACTCAAACAAGAGGAGGGAAAGTCAGCTGGTGACATCGTCACGGCCCTAGCAAGGCCGCCTGGCTTTTTGCGGGCAGCAGAACAGCTCCAGCAAGGGGCAATGAGTTCACGGAGCAGATCAGGGAAGGCACTAATGTGGGCTGAATGAATGGTATGAAAACCAGACTCTGGGTCCCAGCAGGGCACGGGCAGGCTTTCCCCTGGCGCAGGCCTGCCATGTCTATGCCATTCATAGGGTGCAGGTCTCTTTTTGTGCCGGTTGGGTGAAATTCACGCCGGAGCAGAGGGAGGAGGCACAAGGCCTTGGCAGTGCTTAGGACTTGTACAGGCCCCTCTGCACCAGGTGGATTATTCCCCTCGAGAACCTGGCCTGCTTTACCTTAAACATTCCCTAGGCGTCCGCTCTCATTGTTTCCCTGCCTGTCTCCAGGGAGGGAAACTTAGCTCCTGCTTTGGACAGCTGATCCAGGCAGCTTTGCAAAGGGAAGCGCAGCATTGGGCCCCCGGCTCCCCTCCCTGGCAGAACAGACAGCAGTCTGAGGCAAAGGGTTGCGTTTGGCCTTGCTGGGGGAAGCCTTCTGCTGAAATTCTGCTCTGCTTCGTACCTGTGCAGGTCAGGACGACTTCCCCACGGAGCGGAGCCAGGAGGGCATGAGACCCATCAGTCACGTTCTCCTTTACTTACCTGCCAAGACCTGACTAGAGGGCTCTGGGTTCCCCTGCAAGAGCTGACGTCACCCCAGACCCCTCAGCTGAACCAGGGAACCCAGAGCCCTCTAGTCAGGTCTTGGCAGGTACGTAGAGAGGAGATGGGTTTTTCAGCCCTTTTGTTCTGCAACGTAACCGATCTTTGAGAATGGGACTATGAAAATCCCCTCCCACCCCTCCTTGGGCCCTGGACGGGCTCCTGTTAAAGTCACTGGCAAAATTCTTAATGGGAGCAGAATCGGGGCCTTAAAAAACCAATTCCAAACCTCACCTGTAAATAAGAGTCTGTAGTAGCGTCCCCTGGTGGAAGCACAACATTCAGCCTCGGCGGGGGTCTGGTGGGGTGGAGGAGGGAGTAAAACCCCAAACGACTTCATGTCTTTGTAGCAAACAGCTGGGAGCGAGAGGTTTGGGTCCTTGTCATTTCACACCTGCAGTGAGTTTTGGATGATCTCAGATGCACTCGGGGGAGAATCCTGGCTCCCAGGATTGCCCTGGCCAGTGAGATTTTATAGTGTACAGAGCAGGGCATTCCAGTCCATCCTGACCCGGGCAGTGCTGTCACCCATTGATGTGGGCACAACTGGGAGACAGGAGCCCCAGACCAAAACCCCAGTGCCTTTGGAAGGGTTCTGAACTGCCCATGTGAGGACGGGGCTGAGAGGGCCGTGTGGCAAAGCCTCTGCTGGAATAGTGCACGGAAGAATGGCATCTCTCAGCAGATTCACTGCGGGGTGAAAGTCACCCTGAGGCACAGAGCCAGAGTTATTCGCCTATTCATCACTTACGCCCGCTAAGTGCAGACCTCTCTTCCGCAGATAGAAATGCTGGGGAGGGTATTTTGGGTCCACTTTTGTGCCTGGATCCACAAAGAATGGGAGCCTGTCACGGCCCCAGCCAGGGAGCTGGGGCTCAAGTTGTGTGTTTAGCTTTGGAGGTCCCAGTTCAACCCCTGGTGTTTTGGCCACCAAGCTGCCTTTATTATATCCTGGGTTAGGCGCTGTACAAACATATAACACAGGGACAGTCCCTGCCCCCAAAAGCTTACAGATCTAAGCAGAAGAGACCACAGGTGGATGCGACAGACAGGAGGACAGGATAACAGAGAGACAATTGGGTTCGGCAGCACATCAGCTGCCTGATGACTTATGTTCCATCCGTTCGATACAAGCGACAACAGTACAATTAGTGTCGGCAGTCCGTCTGCTCGGAAATCCAGCAGTCCTGGCCATGTGCATGTGCGCATTCACATGGGTGCCCATCTAGGGCTTTACGCTGTTCTATTTTGCAAGGAGGGTGAAATTCACTCCCCCGGAGTGGCAGGTTTGTTCAAGGCTCCACACACAGCACTGACCCCCCCATGTTAAAGGTCTGCCTGGGGTTTCCATGGCATTGCAGGCCTTGTGCACTCTGCCTTGGGGTGAACTTCCAGATGGACTCTCAAAAATCCGGGGTGATAATGCTGGGGAAATGGAAAAGAGCTGCCTGGGATTTCATGCTGCACATACTAGTGCAAAATCCTACCCTCTTTCAACGCGTGGACCGAAACCCATGAGGAGGTCGGCGCTGAGAGCTCCCTCTTTGACGTTTGGTCTACACCTAAAAGTTGGGTTGATGTAGCTATGTTTGTTGAGCCAGGGGGTGGGGGGAGGGCTGAAAAAATCACACCATTGAACAACAGATTTATGCTGGCTTAACCCCCAGTGTAGGTGCTGCTTTGTTGATGGAAGACAGCTTCCTTTTACTAAGGTTCTGCCTACACTAGAAACGCTATAGCGGTACAGCTGTAGCACAGATGTTATAGCAATGGAAGGGGTTCTTCTGTCGCTGTTGTAAGTCCACCAGTCCCGCCGGTGGTGATGGAAGAATTCTTCCCTCAACCTAGAGGTATCTACAGCTGGGCTTAGGTCAGCTTAATTACGTCCTCACAGGGCATAACATTTTTCACAAACGTGAGCAGCCAGCCCCTAGCTAATGTTTTTCGGGGAGGTGGTGTTGCTACACCAACAGAAAAACCCCCTTCCATCACAGGAAGCTGTGTCTACATTACAGGGTTATGCTGGCCTAGCTAGCCCGGCATAGTCTCTGAGTGTAGACACAGATGGGCCTCTGTGGTGACTCTGGGCGAGACACGTTTAGCGCCTGTTAATACTTGGAATAAAATATTAAACTGGCCTCTCCAGTCCTCTTCTCTTTGCTCCTATTAACCCAGGCACAAAATATAATTCCCCCTCTGCGCTTTTGTGGTCCTGCTGGGATGAATAATATTAACCCCTCTTTGTCACTGACTGCTGTCTCCCAATGGTGCTCGGGGACCAGAAGGAAGCTGGTAACGATGGGGTGACATTTACATTCAGAGGCTGAGATGCCTTAAAGGAAAGACTCTACCTCTGCCACTGCAGAATCTGCGAGATCGGGTTCTCATAGAAAACACAGAGCGGGAATCTGTGGTGCAGCGTAGAGGGGACACAGCTAGCGGGCCTGCCCACAGCGGTCATCTTCCTGGAGAGAGCAGTCCAGTTTAGAGTCCCGAAGGGGCAGAGGGGAACAAACCTGGCCAGGCCCCCCTGGCAGGGCTAGGCTCTCAGAGGCTGACCTTTCTCTGTGCTCTCTCCGCAGTGGCCGTGGACACGACTTTGAACGTGGAGTGGAACGAAGTGAAAGCCCTGCCTGCCCTTTCGCCCTTGGGGAGCACCAGGACATCCCTGGTACGCAGGCTGGTTCGGCAGAGCTCAGTGGACAGCCAGGACTCTCTCGAGGTGCCATGCTTATCTCCCTCTAACTATGGGGAAAGGGGGTGTGCCTTAGGTGACATGAGCTGTGAGTGGACGTACGCTCTGTGCAGGTACTGGATGTAGCTTTGGGCTGGAGCAGATGGGGAGGAGGGCCATGTGAGTTGCTTCTTTGCCTTTTCAGTTCAGTTTAAAGCCAGCTGCCAATTATCTAGGGGTTCTTGTAAGGCCCCAACTGCTGGAGTCAGGGGATTAGGTGAGAATCTTCGCTTTAAGTTTCTAGCCCTCCAGGCTGTGGACAAAAGCTGAGAGGTAGCCGCGGGAAGGCTCAGACAATGGGATACGAATAAAAGAAGCCCCACATTTATTGTGTTTGAGAACATCTCACGCTTTTTAAGCTGATCTCAGGATTTTCAGGGGCTGGCTCATGGTTTTTAACAATGCTTTGTGGGTCAAGTAAAACAAAAAGAATGGGCTAAACCCTGCGGTTTCTCCTCAACCCCCATTCACACCTAGCACAAGGCCTATCTATCCCTTAAGTCTCACTCCAACCCGACGTACATGACACACAAGCTTTTTGGGATGAAAACGGTATCTGGGCTTTGGCCGGGACAGATGCCATCCCTAACATCAGGATATAGACCCCCCAATACAAACACTTCACCCTTTGCCAGTGAAGATCCCAGGGTGCTTTGGCACCAAGAATGAGCCTCACCTTTCAAGCCCTGGGACGTGAGTGACAGTGGTAGGAGAGGAAACTGAGGCCCAGAAGGAGTAACCCACATCTTCCATCGCAGCATCCAAAAATCAGTGGCTTGTTTTGCAAACGTGGATCTAAGCCACTTGATCAAGGTCACGCCTGGAGTGTGCAGCTTTGCAAACCCAGCCTGCCCTGGCATGGCTCTGCGATCCCGTGGCAACTGTCGACTGTGTGATACTTCAGAAATCTTTATTAGCATGACAGGCAAGGACAGAACCTTGGGCAGAGAGGAGCTGGCTGCTCTGGGACTGGGGGATGTTACTGAATTCCAGTCGTCTCCTCCCCTGGCCTTTCATTTCAGGGCTGCCCCTATCTCACAGCTGCCTGGTTTAACTCTTTGTCTAAGGCTACTGTATCCCTGTGGCTTACTGCATGCAGCTCCTGTAACCAGGTCCAACCAGACAACTGGCTGCTCCCTTTGATCTTGTCTATACTAGAGCATTTTGCCTTTGGGAGCACTGCTGCAGCTCCCAAACACACCCTGAATTGGTCTCGCTTCAACTTCCAGCCATGGGATTGTGGTGTACTGTTCTCTGCTAGAATGAAGAGCCCATTATTAAATGTTTGGTCCCCACGTAGATACTTATAGACCATAATTAAGTCACCTGTAACCGTTTCTTTGTTCAGCGAAATAGCTTGAGCTAAAAGAACCTCTCTACTCTTCAAGATTATCCTGTGTATGCATCCAAGGGTCACTTAGCTCTTTTGGCCACAGCGTCACACTGGACATTTGTATTCAGCTGATTAGTCATCACAATCCTTGCATCTTTTTCAGAGTCCCCCATCCTCACCTATGTTCTTTATCCCCAGATCTATATATCAACATTTAGCCTGTGGTTTGCTTGGATCCACTTTAACCAGTGATCCAGACTGCACCTTCATTATTTACCGCTCCTCCAATTTTTTGTGTCATCTGCAAACTTTATCAGGGATGGTTTTATGTTTTCTTCCAGGTCACTGATAAAAGTGTTAAACAGTGTAGGGCCAGGAACTGATCCCTGTGGGAGCTCACTGGAAACGTACCCACTTGATGAGGGTTCTGCATTTTGAGACCTATCAGTTAGCCATTTTTAAATCCATTTAATGTGTCACATGTTCATTGCGTATGGTTCTAGTTTTTTAATCAAAATGTCATGCCTTAGAGAAGTCTAGGTCAACACTATTATTACTTTTATCAACCAAACTTGTAATCTCATAAAAAAAATCAAGTTTGTTTGACAGGATCTATTTTCCATAAATCCATGTTGATTTGCATTAATTATATTGCCCTCCCTTTAATTCTTTATTAATCAAGTCCCATAACAGCTGCTTTATTATCTTGCCCAGGGTCGATATCAGGCTGATAATTACCTGGGCAGTCCCAGTCACCCTTTTTAAATACTGGCACAACATTAGCTTTCTTCCAGTCTTCTGGAACTTCCCAGTGCTCCAAGACTTGTTGAAAATCAACATTAATGTGCCAGGATGTTCCTCAGCCAGCTCTTTTAAAACTCTTGGATGCAAGTTAACTGGATCTGCCGATTTAAAACTGTCTGACTGTAGTAGCTTCCTTTTAACATCTTCCACAGATACAGGAATGGAAAGAGTGTTATCATCACCATATGATGGGACCATATCATCTGTGTTTTCCCCAAATACAGAACAGAAATATTTATTGACCACTTCTGCCTTTTCTGCATTATTATTGATAATTCTACCATTTCCACCAAGTAATGGTCCAATACCATTGTCCGGATTCTTTTTGTTCCTAATACATATTTTTAAAAAACTTCTTATTTCCATAATTCCGCTGGCCATATATTTCTCCTTGTGTACCATTGCTTCCCTTATCAATTTTCTAAAATTCCTAACTTCTATTTATATGCATTACTATCAGCTTCCTCTTTATTCCATTTGTTTTCTTCCAAATTTTTTTTATAGCTGCCTTCACTTCCTGCTAAATCAGGTCTTTTTTTTTTTTTTTTTTTTTTTTTTTAACAAGCATAGGCTTCTTCCTCAGTTTTAACGTTGTCATCAAGTAAGGTGTTCTTAAATGATTCCCAGTTATCATTCACACTTTTCTGATTAAATTTTTCCTCCCAGCTGATCTGGCTCATAATTGTTTTCAGCTTTGTGAAATTGGCCCTGTTAAAGCCCCAAGTATATATGTTACTGATCTGGATTTTATTCTGTTTATAAATGATACATGTGATCAAGTCATGATCACTTGTACCTAAGCTACCCTTCATTTTTTGTTCTGTTACAAGTTCCTCTTTATCTGTTCGGACAAAAGTCTAATATAGAATTCCCCTGTGTTGGATGCAGCACTTTTTGAGTTAAGAAATAATGTTTAGAAATGCCAAGGATGTTTTAATTCTGGTAGCATGAGACCTCCAGCACGTGCCATTCACATTGAAGTCTCCTCTGCTCATCTGGCTTTTTATCTTACACATTATAGATCGGAGTATAAGGAGTGAGTGTCTTGTTTTCTAGTGTGATTTGATGGTCTGTAGCAGACACCCGCTATCTCGTGCTTTATCCGTTAGGCCAGCTCAGCATTCCAGATCATTTTCTTCTGACAGGGAGTAGAAAGGGGAGAGAGAGACATAAACATGGAGCTACTGAGGTGGACGCTGAACTTCACAGCCCAGCCCCTTTGCTTTTTGTTACACCCCTTTTCCCCTCCTCATCTGTCTGGATTGTTGGTGGCTTTGTCCTCTGAGTCCAGGCCAGGCTTGGGGTGATAGAGATGGTAGATAAAGTGAACGCCGGCATAGGCTTGGACTCTTTCCAGAGCCCACTACCGCGGTGGGTGGGCCCCAGGGGCATTCTCTGGCCACCCACGGGGACCTGCCCCTGCCGGACTTCTTGCTGAGATCTAAACTTGGGTCCAGCACCGAGATTTGCGCCCAGCAACCGCCTGGTTCAGTCCTGAGGAAACCAACCCTGATTTCCTTTTGCACTCGTGGGAGGAGCCATGCTGGCTCTGGCACACCCAGCGGGCGCTGCGGGTAAAGAGCCAGAGAGATCTTGGGAGAATGGAAGCGGCTGAAGTCAACGTCCTTGCAGCCCCCATCATCTTCAGTGGGGTTTGTGGGCATGTAGTGGCGCTCTCGACTGGCCCCTATGAGGCAGGGGCCTAACTGTGGATTTAGGAGCCCAGATGTGGGTGCCCAGGTTTGCTAGTGGCAGCCTTGGTCCCTCATGGCCTGTGTGAGAAAAAGGCCCCCCCCTCAAGCAAGGCAGAGCGTTTCGAAAGGCAGCTCTGTGACGACAGCTCTCGGGATGCCCGAGTGTGTCACCTCGTTACCCCGTGAGGAAGACTTGCTTGTGCTCCCTGACACCTCCAGCCTGGTAGCCACCCAAGCCCCTTCCTTGGGGCAATGCCAGCCCTTCCTTTGCCTCGCAGGCTAACAATAGGAGCACTCCACTCCCTGAGCCCCTCTGCAGCGTTCCTCGTAGTGGCCAGCTTCTTATCCACTGCACAGCCCCAGAAACAGCAGCGCGGCTGTCCCCCAATCTGTGGTCCCGTTTTCCATACTGTGCCCACGCTGCCCGTTTACTTCCTGACTGCAGGCGGGTGGAGTGACTTCTTCGCCGGCGACTTCTACCCCCAAAGGAAAGAGGGAGCTAAGCAGCCGGCAATGTCCACTTGGGTGACCAGAGCCCCTACCCTGGGCGGGTGGGGTTGTGTATGCTGAGCAGTCACGGACCTTTGCTCCAGGGAAGGGGGAGGCACTGGGCTGAGCCCCTCAGATTCCTGGGGATGCAATTATGACCCCCTGCTGGGATCAGGTCATGGGGGATTTGGCGCATGCTCCTGGGGGCTCGGTTGCCCTGGAGATCTCAGGCATTTCTGGTGCCACCTTTGCCCCCCAGAAACCCAGCGCTTCTCTTGTGGCCCTTCCACAGGGCACGGCGGGCCCTGACACACCCTCTGCTTTGCTGACTGCGCCGCTTAGCATAGACCTGGTTCCCGGAGCCCCCTGAGGTTGGGGCAGAGCGGATCCAGCGACGGGCTAGCTGGGGCCATGTCTTAACACAGAGACAATTCAGTGACCCCCCCCAGATGAGCTGGGGATTCGCACCTTGCTGGGCTGGGGTAATAATCAACAGAGCGAGTCCTCTGCAAAGGGCTTCTGGGCCCAAGGAGCCCCAACTTCTAGACACTGGCATGAACTTATCCTTCGGCCCATCCCTTGTTTGCCCTCTTATGGCTACGGCTGAAGCAAGCCTCCATCTTCTCCTCCCCCACCGCACTTGTTCCCCTCCCCCTCGCCTCTCCACGCAGTCTCCAGCCGTTGCACCCCTTTCCCCTGCTGTGCACTTTGAAATGCAGCCTGGAATTGTAAGATGGGGTGTGGGGACCAGATTGGGAGCTCTTTAGGACAGGGATTGTCTCTTGAACGCACGTGCCTGGATTGCCCAGCGCATCGGGCCCCCAACCCAACCTCCCGTGAGCCCCTAGTCTTGTTGCTGGGGCTGGCAGGTTAGTTGCTTGGCTCGGTGCCCTGCGCCCGGTGCTAGATGTGTTGGGTGCTCTTGGCTCAGTGCCCCCAGCGTGCAACTTAGCCATGCCTTAATGAATCCCAGAGCAGCAATAAACACCAGGCCTCTCTCAACCCCAGTCCATAGTTCCGCCGGCTACGGCTGGGCGCTCGGCATGTGCCCTGCACCAAGCGGCGCAGCATGGATTCCATAGGAGAAAGCCAAGGGCGCCTGTGCAGTGTCCCTGCATTGACAGCTTCGCCTCCTGGTCTCTGAGTCCCTGCTGGCCTGGCCAGGACCCATCTCTTCCCTTGTTGCTGCTATTTAAACTCTCATCCCCTAGGCTGGAACACGGTGAAGCTCTCTTGCACAGATGCCGAGAAGGCCCCTCCTTGCTGCCCCCATCACCAGGAGCCTCCGTGGCTGTGGTCAGCTGGAAGTCAGCCCTGAGTTTCCCTGGTGAGGTTTGCCATGAGCCAGGCTGGCCCCTTGCTACCCCATGCACTGCTGCATCCCCAGCTCCCTGGTATCGTTTCCTGCTGTGCTGCGCTGACGTCAGTGCAAAGCCAGGCCTGTATCCTGGGAGAAATCAGTCCATGGTGACTGGTTGCCATGGAAATACACCTTGTTGCAAGCTACGAGTCCAGAATTGCTTCCTAGGAAGCCACTGGCTATGAGCCGCTGTGGCTGGGTCTAGGCCTGCTGGCAGGGGGCAACCAGGTAAGACTTTATGCAGAGGCACCTCTTCCTTTGCGCTTCTCCCAGGCAGTGGTGGGACTGTGGCCAGGGGCCAGACCTGGCAGGACTCAGGTGACAGGAGCTAACCAGGAGCTGAATTGGCTCCTCCTGTCCCTGGCTGTGGGAAACGCATCCTCAGGCTGCTGCAGTTCCTCTAATTCCCACTGCTCCTGCTGGGACCTGCCGGGTAGCCAGGACGGCTCCTTCGGAGCATGTCCCTGAAGTCCTAGGCCCGGCACTCGTTGCACAAATGTTTGCAGAGGCTCTGACCCGCATGTTGCCTCACCAGCTCTGTCTACGTTGCACAGGCTGCTCGGCCACACGTCATGCACTCAGCACCCTGCTCCTAGGAGCCTGCTGGGGGGTGGGCTGCGCCCCACAGCCAATCCCTGTCCTGCGGCAGTGGGGCTGCAGTTCAAGCCGTGGAGCCGAGCCAGCAGGTCTGCATCGTGCAGCACAGCCGCCCGAGCACAGCCGCGGGCCCCAGGTCCAGCAATGGCAAGCCCAGCTTTACGATGCCGCGTGGACGGCAACACCAAGTCAGTGAGCCTGCGTCCCACAGAGCCGGGCTCACGATGCAGTGTAGCTGCACCTAGTTACTCCCGCACGCTGGCTGCGGTTTCAGGGTGCAGGGGAGGGGGTTTAACTGTGGTGGTCTCCCCACTGTCTCTGTTCAGAGCGGGCTGCCTCCATTTCCCACCACACGCCAACTGTCCAGCATCTGCTCAGGCCTCCTTTGTACATTTGGGACCCGAGCAGGTCCCTGGCCAGGAAAGTGCCTCGCCTCCGGAGGAACAGGCCCCTTGGGGTGAGCGAGCCCAGCAGCTGCCACCAGGATTCCAGGCCATGCGCTGCCCCTGTACTTAGGGCCTGGCCCTGCTCCCCTCCCTAAGTTCACTAGCTTGGCTCCTCGAGTTGCCTCTCCTCTCCTCTCCTCTCCTCGCCTGCAGAAGGGCAGGCGCTTTCGGCAGGGGTGTAGGGTGCGCACTTCCCTGGTCCCAGCGTGTGGGTAATTGCCAGGGTCTCTGTGGCGCTTTAATGACTAAAACATTTGGAGCCATTGTCCATTATCTCGCTTTTATTGTCACTCCTGTCACTTGCGATTGCTCTCCCGCATGCAGCAGATTTACTTGTTGTCTTAATGGTGTTGATAAAATTATGACAACATGCTGTGCATTATACCCAGCTGCTCCCCTTCCCCCTCTCTCCCCTCCCCCAGATCTCCCAGCTGGCACACACTCCTCCCTTCTCCCTCTCTTTGTTATGTACTTTGCCTGGTACCTGCGGCTCCACAGAGAGCAGCTCCCTGCCACGCTTTCCTAAAGCTCTGTGGGTTTTCAAGGATGTAGCTCCATGCCCAAGACAGCCCTTGTAATCCTGTCACTGGCAAATCCACTCCAGGACTTAGCAGGAACGCAAGGAAATATTTATCCAGAATGATGAAATACAGTCTGCAAAGTTACAGGAGCAGCCAGCTCACCTCAGTTAAACAGGGTAATGCAATCAATGCTTTGCTTCAGCCCCCAGCACGCCTTCCTGCGAGGGAGCAGGAGGCAGGCGTGTGCGTATGTGTATACAACATGAGTGTGTGTGTAGCTATATATACGTATAGTGGGCGAATGTGTGCGTGTGTATATATAGAGTGTGAGTGCATTTATGTATATATGCATGTAAAGCAGAACGTGTGTAATACACACACGTGCAGTGGGATACTATGTTTGTGTGTATAAAATATACACATATCTACATGCCCCTGGGGCTAAAAACAAACGAGCCCCATTGTGGAATTGTCAACAGCAGAGGTGGCCAAGCCCTAGTGGTTATTCCCCAGTGGCTGTTACTTCTCCAGTACTTTGTCTAGTCTGCTTTGAGCTGACTTGAGCAAAGAGGTTTCTATCATCAGAAGCAAAGGGCTGACGTTCAGGATGGACACCGGGAAGAACTTCCTGAGTGCGACACCATCATCCGCTGCTTGGGTATTGAGGATCACTTTCCCTTCCAACCTCACTTGGATTTCTCGAAAAGGACTCTCTGCTGCTGTTGTTTCCTGCCCAACCCCTCTCGTACTATTTCACAGTCATTTGACGTTTGCAACACCTCCTGGGTAAGTGTCAATTTGCAAATGGAATCAACAGGTTGGTTGCCAGTTCTTGCAAATCATTCATGAAGATGCTGCAACAGAACTTAACACACAGCAGTGCCCCCCTTGCCGTGCTCGTGGACACATGATATATACTACAGCCAACAAAAATGATGGTAACAGAATGTTAAGGTTGCAAAAAGCCTGTGCAACTTAATTCAGCCCCCTTGCGTTTATGCGTTCTGAACCAATCTTTAATTACCTGATCACATACATTTTTTCCACAGGAACCCACTTCATTAAATATTTCTTTTTATCCCCTCATTCACTGTTCGATCCCAGGCCTTATTTACTGCACGCCATCCAAACCCTGCACCAAATACAAACCTTTTCATTTCCTCATGGATGTCTCTAAGGTGCTCTCGTTGTAATATCTGAGTGCATCACAAACACTAATGAATTTATCTTAGCAACACACCTGCGGTGGGGCTACTGGGATCCCCATATTACAGACAGGAAGCAGACACACAGCTTTGAAAGCCAACAGTGTCCACTAACTTTGGATGCTCGACTTGAGTTTCCTGGGGCCTGGTTTTTCAGATTGCTTGGCGTTTTTATAACGCTTTGTACGTTCAAAGCAGAGCTTCAGTCAGTTTCAGCTGCAGTTGGGAGCACTCTGCCTTTCTGCAAATGAGATCCTGGAGTCTCAAGACAGGCACGCAGAAAAAGAGGGTCTCACAGTTAGTGACTTGTGGAAAGGTTGGATTAAGTGATTTGCCCAGAATGACACAGGAACACTGTGGCAAAGGCAGGGGCAGAATCCAGTTCTCCAAGATAACATTCAGCTGCTTTAACCAGGAGCCTTCCTTTCTCCTCCTGCAGTTCCCCCTCTCAGTCACTAACCACCTTCCAACTTCTGCAAGAAATGAACTAGAAGTCCTCATTCACTACACAATCAAGATTTATCCCCAGAACAGGTCCTTCCGTGCACTGAGTGAGGGAGGGAGCGAGTGGAAAAAATATGTGATCATTTAATTAAAGACTGTTAAAATAATGGAGTGGCTAATGCAGTGCTCAGTTAATAAAGAACTAAAGAAGGTTAATATAATGAATGCCAATCAACATGGGTTATGGAAAATAGAGCCTGTCAAAAGAACTTGGGGGATCTACACAGGGAGCAAAGATTTAAGAATGGGCTTTTCAATCTAGCAGAGAAAGGTACAACATGAGCCAATGGCTGTAAATTGAAGCTAGGTAAATTCAGATTGGAAATCCAATCCAAATTCAGATTGGATACATTTTTTATCGGTGAGAGTAATTTAATCACTGGAACCATTTACCAAGGGTCGTGGTGGATTCTCCATCCCTGACAATTGTTAAATCATTAGTGGATGTTTTTCTAAAAGATCTGCTCTAGGAATTATTTTGGGGCAGTTCTCTGGCCTGTGTTATACAAGAAGTCGGATTAGGTGATCACAAAGGTCTCTTTTGGCCTTGGTGTGTATGAATCTATAACAAGAGCCAAAGGCTAGAAGTTGAAGGTAGGAGAATTGTGACAGGAAATAAGACACATTTTTAATAGTGAGGTACAATTTACCAAGGGACATGGGGAACTCCATCACTGGCAGTTTTAAAACTGGCTGTTTTTCTAAAAGACACACGCTAATTCAAACAGGAATTAAGTCAGGGAAGTCCTATGACCTGTCTTACACAGGATGCCAGGCTGGATGATTACAGAGATCTGTTCTGGCCTTCTGCTCTATGTATCTATGAATAATGCATACACACAAGAGGGGGCCGAATTAAGGTTGCATGGGTAACCTTAATTCTGGCATTTCCTACTTTCTGAGTGCATGCCTTTTCAGTCTTATCCTTTGAACATTTTAAATGAAGTTTTCTAACAGAAAAACAAACAAACCAATAAAATCCCACCACTAAACCTGAAAAACCAGAAATTTCATCCTGTGGAAACAGACTGACACCAGCTGCCCATGTCAGCGGGGTTCAGACCGTCAGATGCACAGCACAGACCATGATGACTTATGCTCACAGAGTAACTGGTAGCAGTAGTAGGCTGTTATCCTCTTGCTACTAGAGGGGGGATGAGACACCTTTTGCCAGTGGGTTTTATAGTTCTTTTCTGTCAGCAGAGGAATGGAGAGACTCAGCACTCCGGGTTCCATTCCCGAGTCGGTAGGGGAGTGTTCTCTGGTGCTTATAGACCTTTTGATTCATGCCCCCAGCCTCTCCCTTTGCCCTCTGGTCCTATCCAACCCCCCCTCATCCCCATCTGTTTTTCATCCTGCTGAATTCCAGTGTGCCTGCTTCCTCCTTCTCCATCTCCTCTCTGCCAGCTGGGGGAACACTGAGAGCACAGGCCAGACAACCTCCCTGCTCTTGGTTCTGGGGCCTGGCACCACAGCGGTCCCCAGCAGACAGGAGAAGCAATTGTAGGGCCTTGCAGCCCCTGGCTGGAGCATGGTCCGTTGCTCTGTGGGGATGGTGTATACATGGTCTCATCATCCGAAGGAGCTGTGAGGGGATGGACGATGCTCAGTGCCAAATTTAGTTGCCAAATGCTAACGAGTCTCTACTGAGCATGTGCAAACTGAGACTTTTTTCAGAGATATAAAACGTGGTCAAATGTAGGTGGGTTTGCCTGGGAACAGAAAAAGCACAT
This sequence comes from Mesoclemmys tuberculata, assembly GCA_007922155.1. NCBI lineage: Eukaryota > Metazoa > Chordata > Testudines > Chelidae > Mesoclemmys > Mesoclemmys tuberculata. The sequence continues at coordinate 7,360,399 of ML675649.1, forward strand.
CTTGGAGGCCAGTGTGATGAATATTAAGTCCCTGCGCCAAAGCACGGGAGTGCTAGAGTTTCCATAGAAAACAGTTGTAAGAATTTTTTTTAGAAAATGCAAAACAACATATTTTTTCCTAACCTTGCTTTTGGAAGCAGCTGAATCATTTTAGCGAACTGTTAAAATATATAAATATATTTGGCCTGAGATAGACGCCTGGCATGGAAAATTTCAACCCAAACAGTGAAAACAGGGACCTCTAATGATAACTGTCAGGCAAACTTAATTATGCGCATCACTACCAACTCCACCTATAATATACAGCGCAGATCTTTAAAGGCAAAATGGCATTTCGGCATCTAATTCCCACAGACGTTACTGAGTCTTGGGCCATTGACGTCTGACTTTCTGTCTATTTGGCCTCCATCGCCACTGCAAATATTTGAGCACCTATTGGGTAGGCAATAATCTCTTGCCTACAGGGGCAGCGCCAGGCTGCACCAAACATTTTGAGAGTGTGCTGGACTGTCTTTCCCTCCTAGCCCCCTTCTGCATTTCCCTCTAGTGCCTTTAACCTTTAACTGATAAAAGTGCAGTGGGGCAGGCGACAGAGAAAGGGCAAGGTCCCCGTCCTGGACTCAGGGCAGCTGGACTCTGGGGTTCCTCTGTGGGAAAGGGGTTAATTGGTTCCGGGAGTGTTGATTGACAACTCTCTTCAGATGGGATCTCTCCCTCAAGGGGTAGCGAAGGAAGTGCCCAGAGTGCTGAGGCAGGGTCTTACCCACTCTTCCGTTCTGTGTTGAAGGTAAATGTTGAAGACACTGTCGAAATGTTACCCAAGTCCCGGAGAGCGCTTACCATCCAGGAGATTGCTGCCCTTGCTCGGTCCTCCCTGCACGGTAATGCCAGGGCCCTGGGGTGTGCATCTCGGAGGGGTGTGCCAGGAGGGCGGAGTGGGTGGTCGTGGGATTTGGAGGGGGGGGTGGGGATGTCTGAGGGGGTCTGTCACGTGGGGGTGAGTTTATGGGGACAGAGGGTGTTTCATGGAGGGGGGGGTGCCCCAGGGAGTGTCTCATGTAAGGTTGGGTATCTCACATGGGGGGGGGGTCACATGGGGAGTCCCAGTGGCTGGGTGCCGGGTTTCCATAGCTCCCACTTCTGGAGCCCTGCCTCCTGCAGCCCCTGATGCTGCCCGGTGTGTTCAGGTATCTCGCAGGTGGTGAAAGACCATGTCACCAAGCCTACAGCCATGGCGCAGGGCAGGGTGGCGCACCTCATCGAGTGGAAAGGCTGGTGCAAGCCCATGGACTCCCCGGTGGCTCTGGAGAGCGCCTTCAACTCCTACTCGGATCTGAGCGAAGGGGAGCAGGAGGCCAGATTCGCAGCAGGTGGGAGCGGTGCACGGGGAGCGGGGCACGGGGTGTGGGGAGCGGTGCGCAGGGCATGGGGAGCGGTGCGCGGGGAGCGGGGCGCGGGGTGTGGGGAGCGGTGCGCAGGGCATGGGGAGCGGTGCGTGGGGAGCGGGGTGTGGGTGTGGGGAGCGGTGCGTGGTGCGCAGGGCATGGGGAGTGGTGCGCGGGGAG
>ML675649.1:7361973-7450314 GCA_007922155.1 Mesoclemmys tuberculata
CGGTGCGTGGTGCGCAGGGCATGGGGAGTGGTGCGCGGGGAGCGGGGCGTGGGGGGTGGTGCGCAGGGCGTGGGGAGCGGTGCGCGGGAAGTGGGGTGTGCGGAGTGGGGTGCACAGCACAGGGCGTGCGGAGCGGGGCGCGAGCCAATCTCCTGGGCCGTGAGCAGGGCAGGGGGACCCCACCAGTCGAGGACGAGGGTGGAGTTCTCCACCCTGTGAGAGGAATGGCAGGAGGGTGCTTGCCAGGCACACCACAGAACTGAGGCCCTGCCCCACAGAGCTCCTGAGGTGCACCCCACAGAGGGGCCCGGGGGTTAGAGAAATGGGGGGAAGGAAAAATGAGGATTAAGGCCCCACGCTAAACTGGGGCCGAGATGGGAGTTGAAATCCCGTTGGGTGATTGGGGGGTGTTACCACCTGGTTCTGAAGCACCACCAGGGAGGTCCCCTCCCCCTGCAGAGTCTGGAGGTGGTGGGGCTGAGCCCCAAACAGTGCCCCTTAGCGCCCCGGCTGAGCACAGCTTACTCCCCAGCTGTCTGCTGGCCAGGGGCACTGCCCTTTCCCTGGGATCTGCCCTGGGATCTCTAGCTGGTGGCGATTCCCCTTGGCTCGTTCCCCGGTTGTCCAGGGAGCAGGGGACTGTAGGACGGTGCTGTCGTGTAGGGTCCCCCCCTCTGCCCGCTGTGGGGGTTCGTCCTGATGCAACAGCGGGTGCTGTAGGAATGGCCGCAGCAGCCCGGGCCGCAGCAAGGCAATGGGGAGAGCAGGTCCCCCCGCCCTGCCAGGGTCCCTGCACCCCGCCAGGATCTGCAGGCAGCCCAGGCAATAGCCACGGCTCTGCGCTGACCCCGAATGCCCCGCACGCTTTGCCCACGGACTCTGCGCAGCATAGCACTGTTGCACGGGGGTAACGGGCTGCCCAGGGAGGGAGCTGAGGAAGGGCCTGTGTGTCCTGGTGCCACAGGGCCTGCTTTACTGGCCTGGCTATCACTCGGCGCTCCTTTAGGCAGGCCCTTGTCAGCTGGCAGCTCCCGACAGGCTCCGTCCCTGGAGATCCCTACAGCGCCAGGCCGGGAGCTGAGGCCCGGGGTGCGCTGGGAGGGAGGGAGTCCAGCCAGAGGGAATGGTTACCCTGCCTGCCACGAGGCAGCAGGCAGGGCCCACGCTCCTAGTGCCCCCTGTCCCAGCCATGCTTTCACACACACTGACTGCCACGCATCCCAGCCGCACGGCACCGCCCTGACCGCTGCCCCGGGCCGGCTGAGTGGAGCCCTGGCATGTGACTGTCACTGAGGGACTCAGCCGGCCTCAAGGCTGCAGAACTCGCTGGGAGAAAGGGGACAGGGGGGAGGGGGGACACAAGGACACGATGGTGCCAGACCTGATCAGCTCATCATCTAGCGCAGTCTGACAGCCTGCCCTTGGCAGCGGGTAAGTCAGTGCCGGTCGCTTCGCAGGCAGACGAACCCCCTCTCTGGTTATTCACCTGGCTGGTAGAACGTGGGTGTGCAACTCTGGGCATGGGGCGTGTGTAGCTCTGTGCACAGAGGTGTGTGTCCTTTGCGTTTATTAAAAGGGCTCCATCCAGGAGCTCTGCCATGACTGAAATCTACCCGTCCATGGATTCTCAACCCTGTCCTTCCCGTACTGCTCCATGGGAGGCTGGCTTCCAAGCTGGAAAAGGTTGGGACCCAAGGCACTGATTAGACAGACCTCAGACAGCCTCAGGCTCTAACCATTCAGTAACAAGCCAAGATCACCCTCCCACTGCAGACCCTGAGTTTGGGGGGGGCCGGGGGACATTCCTTCCCAACCTGACCATCGCCTTCCCTGCCTTGGCAGCATGGCATTTGCTCACCCGCCCAGTTATTCTCTCTAGAGAAATGTTACCGACGGTCTCATCAAATGATCTGGTCTTTTTAGAAGTCCAGGCACAGAGCTCGTCTGCACGGAGGAGCTCTGCTGCCAGCGCTGACAGATTAGACGGTGCTGGAGCCGAACTTCCGTTAATCAGAGCCGTGTTCAGCGCTGCAAGGCCAGCCCCTGCCTGTGCCACTGTAAATCACCCCCTGCTTCGTTCCCCACCCACCCCGCCTCGCCCGTCGCAGGGTGCATGCCTCAGAGCTGGACGGGACACAGCCAGCCTCCTCCCATCTCTTCCTCCAGAGCGCCCTCCGCTGACCACACGTCCTTCCCTCAGCTCCCCCCAGCACCGCCCTTGTGGGTCTCTCTCTGGTCTTCAGCCCTGCAGCCCCTGGGCCAGTGGTAAGGCCAGCTAGGCAGGCGGCCCCCCCAGCTCCATCAGTGCTGAGTGCAGTGAGAGACCCAGGGCAGGGGGAACAGGGGCTGAGGACTCGGCTGCTGGCTGAGGGGAGGAAGCAGCACTTCCAACACCCCTAGGGATGAAGGCCAGAGAAGCCAGGGCCAATACCCCACATGGGACGGAGGAAGGGTGGATTTTAACAGGCTCCTCGCTGCCGGGCCGGCTGCATTGCAAAGAACAGCCGGCAGGGCTGGGAGGGGCAGGCAGGGCTGGACGGCGGGAGAGGGGGACCCCAAGCTGAGGAGGAAGAGAAGATCTGAAGGACGTGCCATAAGTAACCAAAATGAGCCCCAAATCTTTCCCAGAGCCCTGGTGGCAGCACCAGGGCAGGAGCTGGGCCAAGCCCCCCACTGGGGCAACGGCACATTCCTACAGCAGGGCCCGGCTGGCCCCTGGGTTCACACATGAACAGGAGGTTGGGGGGCTGAAATCTCGTCATTTCACCCTGTGCTTCCGATGTCCCTCTCGCTGCCCCTCCTGCCCTGGGCACCCGTGGTGCAGCAGCAGCTTCCAGGCCGGGGCCCCTGTCAGAGGGGAGGGGCCCGGGGCTGCTGGCCGGGGCAGGGAGTCACCTTAGGCTCTGTGCATGGGGGGTCACGTTCAGAGCTGCTTGGTTTTTGCCTTTCTCTGAAGTATCGGGGCCTGGCTGCTGTTTGCGGAGTCACCCGGAGCCCTGCTTCTATGGCTCCCCTGCCCCTGAGCGGGGCTGGCCCAGCACCCAAGACCGGCTCCCTCAGTCTTCCCCACCCCTGCCAGGCCTACCACGAGCCCAGCTCTTCCTCCTTCAGCTGCAGGGCCTGGGCGGCGCCTGGCAGAACGGCCGCCTTACGGCTGGTTCCCGGCAGGGAGCTGCCCCCTCCCTGGCATCTGGGGGAAGGTGACGCACAGAGGCAGCTGCAGCCCTGAATTAACCGAACAAGCTGCTCTTAACAACAGGGTTTGTTGTTCGCTGACGCGCCAAACGAAAAAGCGAGGGCCTGCTCCTGCCTGGTGCTGTGCCCCAGTGACTCTGGTGGGCCTGGGACGGCAAGGCCCTGAGCCGTACCCCAGCCCCCACGGATTCCCAGGGGCCCGATCTGGCACAGGGATCCAGCCAGCCGAGTCACCCTGTGCAGGGCTGTGCCCGTTCAGCTCCCATTGTCCCAGCCACCCCCATGTGTCAGCCCCAGATGAGAGCGGAGGGGCGCTGGTGCCTTGCTCCCGGACCACAGGGGTCCCTGTTCGGCTGTCCCAGCAGGGGACAAACTGGGTGGGCTCCCTAGCCTGCCGGGGTGCGAGGCTTCTCCCAGCAGCCGGGAACTTGTGCACACGGGGCTGGACTGAGTGCCACACGAGGGAGTGCCAGCGACCAGGCAGCCAGCCTGTGCTGTTGCTAGCGGGCCATGGCACGTGGCACTCAGCCGTGGCTCTCCCCATGCAGCAGGGCCCACCCCGAGGGGCCCCCTTGCCCCGCATCCTGTGCAGGGACACCCAGCATCACTGCCCCTGCTAGCGGCTGGTGTCTCCCCCTGGCGCCCCTCCTGAGGGCTCACTGGCCTCCCGCCTGCCTCCTCAGGTGTGGCCGAGCAGTTTGCCATCGCCGAAGCCAAGCTGAAGGCCTGGTCGTCCGTGGACGGGGAAGACTCCAACGACGAATCCTACGACGAGGACTTTGGGACAAACACCAACAGCACCCAGCCAGTTGGTGAGCGAGCAGGGGGCATTGTCCACAGCGATGGGGACCAAGAGCCCTCACCCTGGGGCCCTGGGGAGCAGGAGGCCACAGCCATGTCAGGCAATGGGGCAGGAGCTCCCTACCTATGTGAGGGCCCACGTCCATGCCCCCCAGAAGAAAAGCTGGGTGGGCAGGTGATGTGAGGAGGGAGGGGGCCCCTGGGTGCTGAGCTGGAAGGAGTAGCTCTATGGGGGTTAGTGTCAGACACAGTGGGGGCCAGCCCCTGGTTAGCAGGTAACTAAGTATAGCTATCCCCTCTATAGAGATGGGGAAACTGAGGCAGGGAGATGGTGCAACTTGCCCAAGGTCAAGAGTCAGTGGTAAAATCAGGGAGCGAGCCCCACAACTCAGCTCCTGGGCTTCCCTCAGACCCCAACACCCTTTTCATACACACAGAACGACCCGGCTCTTTCGGGGTCCTGTGGCTCCCCCGTGTTTGCTGGGTCTGCCATGACCAGAGCGAACACATCATTCCTAGGGCAGTCAGGGCTCCAGGCCATTCCCAGGAGCAGGCTCCAGCCCTTTAGTTCGGTGTGCTCGGTGCTGTACAGGAGAGCAAAGGACATGGCTCCAAGCTGTGGAGGACCTCGCATGTTGTGGGCTCCGGGTTATAATCCCCCTTCTTGTGGCATTGTGTGTGGGGGGGGAAGGGGCGTGTTTAGGAAGAGGAAGCTGATCAAAGGGGCAGAAGTGGGGCTAACGGATGGTGAGCCACACGGGAGCCAGGAGAAAAGCCTGCAGGCAATGGAGAGCATGGAGCCCAGCTCTGTCTAGACGCAGACCTTCCTTGCCTGCTGTGTGTTGGGCGGGAGGCTCCTTGAACTGGCCAAGCAACACCCGGGTTCCCCCCTCTTCCCCCCCCAAGTGGTGAGAGCTCACTGAGAGCCCTGGCATGAATAGTGCCAGGGTGACACGTCCCCTACCAGGGCGCTGCCCACTGTCCTAGCTCCGCCAGGGTCCATAGACTTTCCCCACAGACTTCTGCCACTTTGGCTGACTGGATCATTTTGTCTCGCCTGCCCATTTTGCTGGCTCACTGCTCCCCCCTTTTCCAAGTCATTCATCTGACCCTGGTCCTGGGACAGGACAGGCTGCAAGGTGGCCATTTATTCCTATTTTTTTTCTGCCCAGCTCCTCACCTCTCACCCTGCCACTGAGATTCCTGAACAACAGCTTGTAAGCCCGTGGGGCCAGCGTCTGCACACGTCTCAGGGGGCAGCGCAGGGCATGCCAGGGCTCCCTCCTTGCCAAGGCTCTGTGGGGGGCCAGCCTCTCAGGCTGGGGAGCCCCATGGCTCAGAACATGAGTCTTCGTGGCTTGACCCCCCACAGCTGCACTCGCCATGCAGGAGCCAGCTGGCATCCATGCGGCTTCCCGCACCACTGATGCTTACAAGCCCCGATCCCAGCCCCTTTGTGGACTGGAGAGGAGGCCGCTATGGGACAGGCCCCTAGGTGCGGGCTGCAGGGAGGAGAAACCTGGTGTGACTTGGAAGGGGGAATGTGCTCAGAGCAGGAAGAAGGGGAAATGTGCAGGGCAGCCCTCTGGGGGGCATAGCCCAGGGGCTGGTCTGCGAGGCCCGTCTCACCCTTCGCAATCCCCTCGCTGCCGCTAGCCCGAGAGTGTGCAGAGCTGTAATGGGGATGGGCAAAGGCTGCCCCATTTTGGCACCCCTCGCTCTGCTGCCTGTCTCCTGCAGGTGCCTGGCTGCCGTCAGCTCTGGGCCTGGCACACTGTGCTGGGGAGGGTCGGGGGGCTGACAAGGCCCTTCCGCCTTGGCAGACAAAGACAAACGAGAAGCTGATGCACGTGTCCGCTCCAGGCGTGTAATCCGTGTCCTTCTGTGCAAACAAAGGTGCTTTCTCCTAGTCATTAGATGCCCACTAATCTTGGGCAATTTGCATATCAAAGGCAGTCAGCAATAATCTGCCCACACTCCATCGAACGAAGGGGCTAATTGCTCTCCTGTAATGAGCGGGAAAGTGGCAGTGCTGACGTGTGGGAACCCAGCCCTGCCTGGGTTTGTGGGCATGGCATGGGGCATGGTAGGCATCCGGCCTGGAGCGCCATCCCACACCCCTGCTCAAAAACATGTCCCCTGCCCGAGGAATGCTGCTGTTCCACCTTCCTGGGTGGGTCCCCTTCTGCCTGGTCTCCGAATTACACCGAACTCCCCCCGCCTGGCTCCTAGCTCAACCTCAAAAGGCAGGGCACAAGCTGGGGGCTGCACGGGCCTCCTAGGGCGGGTGACGTTTCACCCCTTGGGGGAGAGGGTTGCAGAGACGACCGTTCAGATCAGAGATGCCCCTGGCACATGGGCCCCCTTCCCTGGTGGGCTCTGTGCCCGTTCTGGGCTGCAGGCCCAGAACGCGTCTGGATCTTGAGTGCGTGGGTGGAAATCAAAACTGCCGCTTCGCTTCCTTCCCCGCCACCCCAGCCTGGGAGTGCTGCGATGGGAGCGGCCTGGCGCACAGCCCCCCAGCAGCACATGTCAGACCCAGTGCTGAGATTAACCCCCCTTTGCTAACATTTCTTGCCAGCTGTGACGGAAGCCTGGCCCCTGACATCCTCGTGTCCCCCCAGCCCACCCCGCTGTGCCTAGGCTGCATGGCACATGCAGCGCTGCACTGGGGGTGTTGGTGGGGGGTGTCAATCTGCAGGGCCACTTTCCATGTTCGGAGTTGGTGGGGGTCTGACTTTTAGCTCCCAGTGAGGCGCCCAGCTAAGGATCGAAGGGCCCCGCACCTCATAGCTCCCATGGGGATGCTCCCGGGCAGATTTTCCACGGTGCTGTGCACCCAGCGTGCTGAGAACCCGGCCCTTACTCCTTGCAGGTGAGCAGGGCTTTGGCGAGGGTCGGTGTGTGCCCAGGGGCACAGCATTAATTGGGGCTGAATGGCCCCGGGCCCAGTGGGGTTAGGGCCCAGCCACCACTCCAGCCCATGGGTCGCTGGCATGTGTTTGTTTCCGTTGCCTTTCCCTGAGTCATTTCTTTCGACGAGCTGCTGCCCAGGGCCTGGGCCTGCGTTGGGGGCCACGTTATTCTAGCCATTGTCACAGGCCAGGCCTTGCGCGGGGGCGGGGAGCAGTCCTGGCGCGGGTGCAGCCGTAATGCTGTCACTGCTTGGCTTCCCTTCCCACCCTTAACCGCCCTGTGACACGCTGCCCGGCTGGATGCACACAGCAGCCCCTGTGCTACCAAAACCCGCTGCTGACAGATTGTGCGGTCACTGACGCTCAGGATGTTCTTTTCTGCCGCTCCGCCAGAATGCCAGCTGCCCCGTCCGGCTGGGGTGGCTGCTGGCCTGCTGATTGTCCTGGGTGCATGATGAGCAGTTCATGTCCTGGAAGCAGCTGCCCGGCTCCCGCCTTCACCCACCTCACAGTGGTGGCAGCTGGCACTGCCTCTCAGCTCTTTGGGTCGGGGGCTGCAGGCTGGGAGAGGCTGCCAGCCTGGGGGGGGGCGGGCGTCACTACGGGAGAGGGGGCTGTATGGGCCAGAAGGACCCTTCCATGCGGGAGAGAAAGGGCAGGGGAAATAGCCAAGGTGGGGGTAAGGGAACAACAGAGAGAAAGAGCCTCTTTCGGTCACTTCAGTCCAGCAGCGAGGATTCTTCCCTCGGCCGCATGCCTGAGCTCCGGCATTGCCTAGCCGGCTGCCGAGCCACTCCCCAGCGCCCACGGCGCTCTGGAGGGAGAGGGAGGCCGGGCCGGGAAGGGGGCAGCCAGCCACGCTGCTAAAGCCGGTCACCCCATTGTGTGTTGCAGACTCTGCAGGTCAGCTGCCGCCCGGCTCCTTCCTGAAGGATTTCCTCCACAGCCGCCTGTGCCAGCTCAGCGTCCGGCAGGGCTCCTGTGAACCCGAGAGCGACTCCTCGCAGACCATCTCCCCGGAGACCTTGTGCTCCAGTTTGTGCAGCCTGGAGGACAGCCTGCTGCTCAAGGAGCTGGGCTCGCCGGCCGAGCTGGCCGCCAAGCTGCTGGGCTCCATGGCCGGCGGGGAGGAGCTGCTCCTCCCCAAGCTGCCCCCTCAGACTGGAGAAAGTGCCTTCCGGAGCCTGGGACAGCTGGGTTGCCAGGACTCCATGTACTCCATGTCCTGCACGGAGTCTTGCCTCTCACCCTCCGAGGAGGACGGCATGCCTTGTAAGGACTACCACACGGCGTGCCAGCTTCACGGGGACAGCTGCGGGGCCGGCGTCAGGAGGAAAGTCTCCGACGTGGCCTCTTCAGGGGTGGTGTCGCTCGATGACGAGGAGGAGGCTGAAGAGCAGTGAACTGGTCTTGGTCTGTGGCATGCTTCACCTGCCATCTCTGTCCCACTCTGTGACACCCCCCCCCTCCAGGCCCCGTTCCCAGAACCATCTGTTCTTCTCGAGGGCGAGGCCTGCCTGGGGACGACATGCGCCTTTGCTGGGCAGGGGAGGACGGTGGGAGGAAAATCCAGCACCCCCTGCCGGAGGCGACGATGGCGACCGTTGAAGCCAAGGCTTCCAGGCCCGGACGCCGGATGGATTTGCCAGCTTGCTGCGTCTCTCTCTCTCTCGTCCCGCGTCTGTTTTTTTGCATGAGAGTGTTTTGGGGATAACCACAAATCTGCCGCAGAGCCGACTGGACCCAACGCCACCCGGGGCGGTTCTGAGCATCTTCTGCACCCCGCCTCTGATCCCCTGGGGAGGCGCCTTTCGCTGTCCGGGTGGCATGGCTAGTGCTGTTAAAGCAACACGTCTATGTTCCTAGCAAAGATCAAACCATGTGCCCTCCCCTCTGCCCCCCCAAACCCTGGCTCAGGGCCAGCGCCAGTGCGGACTGTGCTGCTCTGTATCCGACTCGGTGTGCCTCGTTTTCAACCCTTTGGCACAAACTTGCTCTTTGCTTTTATCATACTGAGTTTTCTACCGGGCACCGACTTAAAGAGATGGCCAAGGACAGAGCAGGTTTGTTGGGGAGGGACGAACGCTGCCCCTTGTCTTCTGGACAGGAGCTGCCGTCTCTGCTGTAACTGGGGTGGGAAAGGGGGCAGGGCCTGGGTTGGTGGCAGTGTGAGAGCAGATCTTTTTCTATATTTTTGTATGTGTGTCTCTGTGTGGCCCTGGCCAGGAACGTTGAGGGATGCTCCAGGGTGACACGGTGCAGGGACGGGTACTCCCCCAGCCTGGGCAAGTAAGCATTAATTTAACCTGTTGGACATTGGCTTAACGTAGGGTGACCAGATGTCCTGACTTTATAGGGACAGTCCTGATATTCTGGGCTTTGTCTTATATGGGCACCTATAGCACCCCACCTCCTGTCCTGATTTCTCACGCTTTTTATCTGGTCGCCCTAACTGAAGGGTTCTACATCTTTCTCCCCTCCGTAGAGCCCTGGGATGGGGTGCTCTGGCACTGGGCAGTGGGGAGAGGGCATGTTTTCCTTGCTGGAGTAAATCTAAATGATCCCAGGGATGTTTTCTGCACACACAGACACTGGCATGCACATGCACTCCCACACGTGCACACAAACGTGCACACATAGACCCCCCTCGTGTGCATGCACATGTACCCTCCCTCCCACTATTCATGGCATGCCATTGAGTGTGCACAGCGTTTTACAACCCCTCTCCCGGGAACCTCTTTCCTGCCCTGGAGAGCTGACCTCCTGTTCCCATCCCTGTGAATGTCGGGCTGAGGAGAGATCTGGACCTGTCCCTGTAATCTGAACTGGGAGCTGGATCCAATGGGGCTGTTTTTCAGGTTTGAGCGCTGAGATGCGGCTGAAATTGCATGGGATTTCATGCAAATCCTCACTCCCAGTTTGGGATCAAACCTAAACCCCAACGCTCACCCCCAAACCCAGCGCCTGCCCTTTGGGCCAGCTCTGCACAGCTCCAGCACGCACGTGTGGAAATGGGAGCACACGTGTACACAGCAACGCCGGGCGCCTCCAGCAGGCCAGTGGGGAACAAAATCCAGGTCCCTGCTGTGGCGAGTCCACTATGTTCCCATCCCACAAGCTGAGGTGGGCACCAGCGGCCCCTCCTCTCCAGCAGGTCACGCTGGGGAATTGCAGCTGCTTTTCTAGGGAAGCCAGCTTTTCGCTGTAGGGTTTGGGAATGGAAAATCCCCGTGGAAATCCAGCTGCACTGTGAGGCTGGGCCTGGAGGGGATCTCTGCAGCAAGAGTGGCAGCCCCATAGCCTTAGCTGCCCCACGTCAGACTGTAGCTCCAAGAAGCCACCATACCCCCCACCCCCCTGATGTTTTGGGGGAGTGGGTTGGGGGCTGGGCGGGCAGGCTTTGACTGTGTACTAACTGGGACCCTGAGGGAAACAGGGTGTGGGAGGCCTTGGGCATCAGAGAAGCTCCACTCTGCATGTGCCCACAGTCTGGGGTGAAAGGGCATTGCCAGGGGAAGGGTGGCAGCTGTCTTGCTCTGGGGGCATCATCTCCCCTCGGCCTCTGCCCCCCAGCTGGGCTTGTTCATGGTGACAAGATCTTGCACTGCAGCTTTAAGGGCCCTGTTTGCCTGCCAAGTGGTGCTCCTAGGTAGGTTCCTGATGGGGCACTGGCTAGGAAGGGAGGACAGCGTCCCTGGGGCTGTGGGGGGAGCAGCGGGGGGGGTCTGACCCATCCCCTGCAGGAGCAGCAGCCCAGTGACAAAAGACTTGCTGGGTCCTAACAGGGCTGCTCACCCTGGGCCACGGGGCCATCGCTCCCAGCAGCGATTCCCAGGGCAAGGGGGCTCCCCTCGTGCTACAGCGGCTCACGCCGGAGCCCTGGGCCCTAGGGAGCCCCAGCCCCCACGGCCAACGTGGGCAGGTGTGGGCCCTGCTGCTATGGCCTGGCCATGCTGCCTCCCCCCACCCCACAACTCTGTGGCCTGCCCCCATGCACACAATGGCTCGTGCCCCCTGCCCCCCCAACAAGCTATGGCTTGTCCCATTTCCCCCCTGCCCCACTGGCCTGTGATCCCCTCCCCCTACAATGACCTGGCTGTTGCCCACCTCCACTCTGTGGCCTGTTTCCATACAATGGCCTGTCCATCCTCCCCCCTCCTTCCCCCCGTGCCCCCTCCAACAACGGCCCATTGCACCCTGGCCAGGGCTGGTGTCTGGTGTGATGTTGAACGCTGTGAGTCATTAAAGCAATGGATGTGCCCCGCTTGTGTCTGCCTGGCTCCCGGGGGACCTGCTCCATCCCCCCACTTCATGCACGCGCCCTGCTTTCCCCACATGGGGCCAACGCCCATGTCCCCCGCCCAGCAGCCCTTTGGGGGCGCAGGGCGTCCCTAGGCAACGCTTGAAGCGCCGCAAGCTCCTCCTTGGCATTGCCCAGCCCGGCTACAGGCTGGGGCCCTGCTCAGGTGGCACCAGCGCCCAGCGCTGCCAGGGTGCCCTGTGCTGTCCCCGCCCCCAGCTCTGAGGAGCGCCCAGCTCCTGCTTTACTGGAATTCAACCCGGAAATCAAGTGCCTAAACTAGGGCTCAGGTCTGGCCAGTGGCGCTCCTGGGGCGCTGACCCCTGGGTAAGGGATCAGCCCGCTCCCCAAACCGTCTCGTGAGCACCCAGGCTTCGCCTGCCACCTTGGCAGAGCTTGTGTCTGCCTCAGAGACGCCTGCCGGATGCTGTGTAGCACGGGGCACTGCCCAATGGGGGGAGGTTCACGGTCCCCCTGCAGAGAACCAGAGAAGCTGGGGTGGGGGCTACGTGGGTGGGTCAGGGACTCAGTGTTTCCCATGGCCTTGGCACAAAGCCACCGAAGCAAAACCCCAGCACTGTGCTGCGAAGCGACAGGCCCCAGGGAGGCAGGCGGGGCCGCCGTCCCTCTAGGCCAGGGGCCTGAGATAGCGACGCGCCCCCCCAGCTGGAGAGCTGCTGCTGCGCCCCTAAGGCAACAGAGACTGGCCAGCTGGGTGACACAGGGCTACGCTGGAATCCGCCAGCTGTGTGGCGCAGGCCCCGGGAGGGCTCCCAACCCGGGGGCAGGGCCGGAGGGCCAGAATGGCTGGCACAGGCGGAGCGCGTGCAGGGACCATGTAGCAGCCAGCAATGGGACATGGAACCAGGTTTTCGCCACTGTGTGTCTGGCGGCTTGTTGCTGTAGGGGCGCATGAGCGCTGGCCTGTGCATGCTGCGGTATTATTATAGGGTTGCTTGAGAGCCCTGGACCATGCATGCTGTTTTGTCATGGTGTGGGGGGGGGTTCGCTTGCAAGCACTGGACTGTGCATGTGGTTTCGTTATTGTAGGGTTGCTGGCAGAAAGCCTGTGTCAAAGCCCTTTGACGTCGCTGGAAACCCTCCCCTGGCTTCTCCCAGGGTGTGGATGGGGTCCAGAGGTGGGCAGGAGCTCAACTGGGAGCCCAACCACATGCCTGCACCCGTGAGGGGCTGGACCGAGCTGAGAGCTGCTCCCCAAGCGTCCCTGGCCATGGCGGCTAATGCTTGACCCAGCCTGAGCGGGTGACTGCTCGATCTCACTGCTCGGGGTGTGGGGGGAGCTGGCTCACCTTGCTGGGCATGGGGGGGTGGGGGGGGGCACTGGCTCTTTAACTCAGCCAGGGAACCCCGGGGTTTGGGGGAGGAAGCGAAGCTGCTCTGCCCTTCCCCCACCCTCTGCCAGGGACCCCTTCAACCGTCCCTACCATGGGAGCCCGTGTGACACCCCCCCCTGGACGATCTGGGGCAGGCTATGGTCTATATGGGCCTTTGGCAGCAATCTCTCCTGAGCCACTCCCAACCCCACGTCCCCCCCACATCCCAGGCCCCACTAGGCGTGCCCACACGCCGCTCCCCTCCGTTGTTGGGAAGCCCCGGTGCAATGCGTTTGGGTCTCAGACCTGGTCCCAGCAGGGGGCAGGTGTTTGCATCACCCTCCCCCCCCCAACCAATGCTAACCCCACAGCCCCTGGCCCCCTTGCTGGCAGGCTGTGGTCTCCCTGCCCTCTCAGGGCCCGCAACCTCCCTCCCTCTGGGAGACGCTGGCAGGAGGGCTCCCCAGGACAGCTCTGGCACACAGCTGGGCACTGCCTGTAGCAGTTTGAAATGCCCCTTCCCCCGGGAACACAAGGCAGCTCTGCCAGCCTCTGCTGCCCGCTTGCTATATGCGATAATGACCATCTGCCAGCATGCAAGAGGCTCGGCCATTGGGGGCAGCCCTCACACCACAGCCGTGGGGCAGAGGCCATAGGAGACCATGGTAGCTTGCTAGCCGAGAGACTCTGGGCACATTCAAAAACACTCCCGTGTTAACCCCACCCACACTTGTGCCATAGGAATCACCCCCTTATGACAGCTGGGGAAACTGAGGCACGGGGAGGGGCTGGCTCAGAGCCTTAAAGGCAATGAACGCCCAGTGATTTCAATGGATGTTAGGCTCCTTAATACATTTGAGGCTCTGAGACAGTGGCTTGCCCAAGCTGCTACAGTAAATCAGGAAACGAACCCAGGAGTCCTGACCCCCAGGCCATCTACCCTACCCACCAGAGCACACTATCGCCTGGGGAGCCTGGTTCACAGAGGGGCTGCCCCCCCCACCCAGAGAACCTAATAACGCAGCAGCCGGAAGGGGCAAGGCAAATAGGGCATGGCTGGCAGCACTGGGCAGTTACTAGTCCCTGTGCCTGCCCAAGCCTGCTGCAGCAGTACGTGACTCCACCAGCAACTGCACTTGTCCTGGGGGCTGGGGGCACGCTCATGCACACACACACAAGGGCACAGGTGTGGCTGTGCCAGGGGCGCGGTGTTTGTGGAAGGAAAAGTGGACGTGGGCATCGTGCGCCTCCAACGCTAGCAAGGCGGGGACGGGCACCAGGGGGGAAGTGCAGGCGTGTAGAGGTGTGGGGTGCATACATGTGTGGCCCACGTGGCAGTGCGAGGCAGGTAAGGGCGCGTGCACATGCATGTGAGGGGGCGGCGGGTGTGCCTAGCTGTGCCGCGTGAGCGTCCATGCACGGATGTGAGCCGTGCGTGTGGCTGCATGCACACGGGGCTGAGGCGAGCTGCGTGTGTGCACACTGCCGTGCGGGGAGAGGTATATGTGCCTACATTCATGTGGGGGAGGCGGGGGGGGGCAGGAGGTATGTACCTGCACACGGCTGTGAGGGAAAGCTGAATGTGCAACCACACAGCTGTGAGGGGAAGGGGTGTGTGTGCACAGATGTGAGGGGAAGGGTGTGGAGCCGGGCGGTAGGTTGGCTGTGGGGCGGCGTGTCCCATGGGCCATGTCTTGGTCTTCAAGGGCCACATGGCCTCCCCCGGCGCTCGGGACCCGTGGGCTGCCTGTCTGGCTCTGTGGCCGCTTGAGAACCGGGTTCAGCTGTCCTGTGTCCCTGGCCGCCGGCGGCCATCCTGCCAGGCCTCTAATAAAGCAAGTCATGTTACCGGAGCACTGCGTGGGCGCCTCCTTGGCAGGGTTCAGCCACTTCCCTCCACGGGTGTCTTGTGTTTCCGAGGGGCCCAACCCAGGCAGTGACAGGGGCCAGCCCGAGCCCTGGCCAGGAATGAGTTAACACCCCAGATTGGGCCAGATTTCGAGGGGACTGGCATCCTGGGGCCCAGCCCCCTGCTCCCTAGGGTCCTGCTCAGGTACCCCAACACGGCCAGACCTGCCCCAGTGGGAGCCCCCTTCCCTGCTCCAAAGGGGATCCTGCCTCTTTCCTGTTCCCCGGGGGCTGCGGTGGCCATGGCAACACTGGCCCCCCCCACCCCACACGCACGCAGCTCTGCCAGGCGCTATCTGGGAACGCGGCCGCCTTATCTCGCATTCCAGGGGCCATGCCATCAGACACCTTGCTAATTATGGGCATCTCCAGGCTCTGGTCGCCCTCCCACCCCTTCCCCTGCTGCCCCTCCCAGCACGGCCCCGTCTTCTCCGCGGGCCGGCACCAGCACCATGGCGTCCGTCAGCTCGTCCTCCACCTACCGCTCGGAGCGGATCAGCACCTACAGCCAGAACACCCCCACAGGCGAGGCCTGCTTTGAGCCCCGGGGGCGTTTTGGGGAGGAGGGGGACAGGGGCCCCCTGCACCGCGGCCCCTTTGCCACGCGGCCCTGGGACTCCTACGGATACACAGGTGGGGACCCCGGGTGTGGGGGGGGACCCAACCCCAGCACACACCTCGGGGTGCTACGGCCACTGCTTGCGCAGGGGCAGGAGCGGGGAGGCGGGGGCCCATGGGCCAAAGAAGGTGAGAGCCTACTACTGCTACCAGCTCCCAGAATCACTCCCATAGAGTGGTTGGGCGAGGCCCATGCTGTCAGTGCCACGGTCCCGATTCAAATGGGCCATCAGCCTCGGGAGGCACGGGGGCTGCCTCTCTGGGGGGCAGTGGCCACAGGGACGGGGAAGGTCCCTTGACGTCCATGCCTGGGCCAGGATGGGAGCACTGCCTGTCTTCCACCCTTCCTGGTTTGCTAGCCAGACCCCCCCCCACGCAATCCTCCCATTCCCCCACTCACCAGACACCCCCCTTCCAGACACCTGACTTGCTAGCCAGCCCCCCCACTTAGTCCTTCCATCCCTCAGTATCCAGACCCCCCCTTCCAGCCCCCCTCTTGCTACCCAGACCCCCCCCATCAGTCCTCCCACCCCCACCACTAGCCAGCCCCCCCACCCCCTACCAAAAGCAGCCACTGCCAGCCAGGCCTCCCCATGAGCAGGAAGCCCCTCCTCTGCCCCCCCCCCCGCCTGCTCTACAAATAGCTTGTTTGTCCTCAGCAAAACCAGGGGCCCAGCCCCGCTCCCCCCACCCCCCCGGCAACTGTGACCCGGACCCAGCCTGAGTCACAAGCCGCCCTGGTCAGCCTTGCTGTACCAGCCCCGCATCATGGGGAGGCCAGGCTTGTTTTTCTCCCTGCCTGGCGGGTGACAGTCCCAACTGCACCCCCTTCCCCCCCCAGCTTGCCCACTGCACCCTGACAGACTACTGCAACTCCTCCCCCACCATCTACTGTCCCTGTCACCCCACTGCGCCCCCAGGCTGGCTCAGCACCTGCCCTACGTCCCCGGAGTCACTGGTTGCTTGCACCGATGGTGCAGCCCCGTGCCTCTGTGGGTGCTGTTGTTCATCCGTTTCCTTCCTCTGGGTCGTTGTCCCGCCCTCCCCCCAACTGCTCTGGACCGCACAGGGTCCCCCCCAGGGTCCGTGCGCCCCTGCAGCCTGGGCGGCAACGTGCGAGCTGGGGGCAACACGTACCAGGTGACGGCCGACGTGAGCCAATTCGAGCCGCAGGACGTCGTGGTGACCACGTCCAACTACCACATCGTCATCCACGCCGAGACGGTGAGCTGGGGCGGGGGGCAGCGGCAGAACAAGGCACAGCAAGTGTGGGGAGGCTGGGAACAGCGTCGCGGGCAGTGCCCTCGACACCCCACACCTGCCCCATGCCCTATGGCGCCCCCTCCTGGGAGAGGCTGGGCTGAACGGGCCTGTGCTCAGCCGGCCGGTGCCTTTTGCCCGCTAGCGCAGGCCAGGTGCTCACGGGGTGTTTGTTTCCCCGGTAGGTGGCAGAGGACGGCACCGTCTCCAACACGTTCACGCACAGGTGCCAGCTCCCTGAGGACATGGACCCCATGTCTGTCAGCTGCTCCCTCACCGACTCGGGTGTGCTGGTCATCAACGCCCAGCGCAAGGCTGCTGCAAAGGTGGGCGAGACGCCCCAGCCGCTGTACCGCACCGAGGTCAAGCTGTGATGCCCCGGGTCACAGCTGGGCCCCCCCCCCCAGCTGGGGCATGAGCCGTGCCCCCCCTCACTGAGGTTTTTGGGAGCTCACCCTTGCACTTGTGCGCTGCTAGTTCAGCACCACACACGGCCCCATTGTGTGTGTGTGAGCTGCACTGTGGGCATCCAGGCTGGCTCGCTGCGGGGCAAGGCTTGCTGGGACCACTAGTGCCATGGCTAGGCCCAGCTGTTCCTGGCGCGCAAAGGGCTGCAGCCCTGGGCCAGTCACTCATCTCAGCATCACGGTCTCTGCATCCTGTGTGGCCCGTGCGCCTGGCTCCCAGCACCAGGCCGCTGGACTGGCTGCTCTCTCACCCCCGTCTCCTGGCTGGAATAAAGGTTTTCTCCCACCCGAGGCCGCGTCTGGGCTTTGGCTGTGGCCGAGCTGCCTGGGCCGAGCCAGGCGGGAAGCAGCAAAGTCTCTCTCGCATTTGCTCGCCGCCTGCTCTGCTCCCTGGCCCCACATGCTGGGCGCGACCCCTCCCTTGGTCCAGCACAGCAGCTCCTGCGCTGGCGCCTGGTTCCTCGGCCCCTGGCCCCGTGCCCCAGCTTGGTTTGGTGTCTTTTTAACCTTACATGGTGGGCTGGCCTTTGATGGCTGCTCCCCCCGGGTGTGTGCGCCAGTTACTCTGACCCACGTGCCCCAGTGGCTGCTCCACCTGAGGTTCGTCACCCCCCTCTCCTGGAGGGGGGGGGGGCTGCAGCAGAGTCCCCTCCCCCTTCCAGGCTGGTGTGGGTGGGGGAAGCTCGGGGGGTTCTTCACCACCCCTTCCCAGGCTGGGGCTGCAGTGGGGAGGGGCAGAGCCAGCCCCTTTGCACACTGGAGGGGGAGAGGGGAAGTGCCTCTGGCTCCTTTGCACTCCGGATCCCTCCCGGCCCCCCAAACAGCTGCAGTTGGCTGGTCTGACCCAGGAGGGGGGGCAAGTGAGGCCGGCAGCCAGTCAGAGGGTTCACATGGGCTAGAGGGACTGGTCCTGGAGCGTCTCCCCTGACCAGGGCTGGGCCAGAGGGGGAGACTCCTGCAATCAGCTGGAAGGCGGGGGGGGCAGGGTGGGGGCGGCCACCCTCCCCCCACCCTTGCTGAGGCTGGAGCACCCCCCTGCAGGGAGCACAGGGGCCCAAGCTTGTTCCCAGCCTTTTGGAGGGGAGGGGGCGGTACTGCATGTTCCCCTTCTCCCACCAGGCCTACCTAGCCTCCAGTTGTTCGGCTGTAGCAACTGCCCCCTCCCTTGATTGGCTAGGGTAGGAGCAGTGCACAGGCCCCAGGCCTGTGTGCTGGCCCAGGGCTGCACCGCCAGCGGGTGCCTGGCTCTGGCTGCGTCCCCGGGCCCCAGCTGATGCCAGGCTGTAGCTATGCGCCCCAGCTCCCGCGGTGAGGTGCTTGGCACGCAGCAGCTGCTCTTTGGGTTACTTTATTGCTCTATTTACAAAGTCCTTTTATTAAATTAATATAAAAATCTCTGTATTTACAGCCCGACCCCTGCAGGGCCCAGAGAAACGTGGTTGCTAGTCCACCCCCGGGCTCCGAGGCCCTGGGCCCCTGCCCGGGGCCAGGCAGGCGCAGCCACACGGAGGTGGGGAGCCCCCTCCCATTCGGGGCTCAGTAAGACGGGGGAGGGTTGGGCGGGTGAGTGTCCGAGCTGTTCACGCTGGGCTTCAAGCCAACCCAGGCCCGAGGGCTGGTGGCTGGCTGCCCTCTCCCCAGTGCGCCCTACCACAAAGCACCCACAGAGGTAGCATGATTGACAGACTCGACTGGAGACTGAATAGCAAGGGGGGGCCTGCGGGTCAGGACGGAGGAGCAATGGCAGGTCGAGCTGGGGAAGGGGAGCAGGGAAGGCTGTGGATGGCGATTCAGGGGCACCGGCAGAGCTGGGGGGCCCAGGGCTGAGACACGTGCAGAACAGGGGGGCTGGAGGGGGGAAAGCTCAGTGCTGTTTGGGGGAACAAGTGCCCCCAGAGGGCGGGGTGGGTGCGGTGGGCCGAACACTGCCTGTGCCCCCAGGAGCTCTGCGCCAGCCACCCAGCGAATCCCGCAGGGCCAGGGGCTGCACGTGGCGTGTTCTTCCTCTTCTCCACCCGGGGCCGCCGGGACAGCTCCTGGGGCAGGGGAGACGGCAGTGGCTTGCCCGGTCCCCAGCGACGGGCTCCTCCCCTGGCACCAGGAGGCGAGTCTGGCAGTGCAGGCATGGAGTGCCACCACCGCTGGGGCTGGCGGCATGCCCCGTCTGTCATGGCTGGGGGGGGGCCTGCCTCCGGCCCCGCCCCTCACTGGCACTTGTCGTCTGTCTCGGAGGGGCTGGACTCGCGGGGGATGGAGAGGCGCTGGCGCCGGTCCCACAGCTGGTGGATGTCTGCGGTCTCCGTCTCGCTGCTGCTGGCGGTGCTGTCCCGGAAGCTGGCCAGGGGCGGGCGGACCTTCACGCCCTTGGCATTGACGGAGCCCTCGATGGCCTTGCGTAGCTGGAGGGGGGGGGAACAGGACTCAGCAGTGCGACATGAGACACCCTGCCCCCCCCATTGCATGAGGGCACTGTGGGCCCTTCTCCCCCACTCCCAGCTGCAGGGAGCAGGGGAAGGGTACAGGTGGGTCTCCTGAGCAAAGGAGACGGCTGCTTCACCCTCCTCCGGGGGGGGAGAGGGGAGGTTGGTGCCCCATATGCTGTGTGGCGCAGGGTGGGGGCAAGGGACCCATCGCTCACCCCCCAGGAGGGCTCAGGGGTTCTGTGTGATGAGCCCCATAGGGCTGATTTTTCACCCCCTGTCCCCCCGGGGTGTTTGGGAGGTGGCCCTGGCCTGCTCACCTCTTTGAGGGACACCATGCCGATGAGGCGCCCGATGCTGGTCACGTACGCCTGATCCACGCCCAGGAGCGAGAAGATGGTATGAGTCTGCAACAGAGGGACGGGCTCAGGGCCTGTGGAGCGGGGAGCTGGCCAGCACCCCACTGGCTCGGGGCCTGCAGAGCCAGACGGGCCCTGACCCTCACTGGGGGGGGTCCCATGGGGCAGCCCCAGGAATAGGCAGCTGCAGGGTGTTTGGGGGGGTGGATCTGCAGGGTCCACAGCTGAACTTGCAGCTCAGCCACGCCAGCGTGAGGAAGGGGGAGGGGGCACTACTGGTAAGATGGGGGGCCATGCCCAGGTCAGCTTGGTGCAGGGCAGAGGATGCCAGATGGGGAGCTGGTCACCTGGGCTCGGGCTGTCAGCACACCTCTGCTCCGCCAGGTGCTCTGCGCACGGGCAGCCAGCATTCCTGGCCCCTAAGGAGCCTGGCACTCCCGGGGGCAGCCGCCCAGCCTACCTTGTGCAGGGAGGTGCGCTCCACCAGCTGGACGGGTGCGGGGTCGATCTTGCTGTTGTTGAAGTTCACAAGCTGGTCCAGCTGCTGCTCCTCCCACTCCAGGATCTGAGAGGCAGGGGGCCGTGAGTGCCAGAGACCGGGGGGGCTCATAGGGACAATAGCCTGCCTGGCCCAGGCCTCAACGGCTGGGCAGAGCGGGCAGCCCTGAGTCCGGGGCTCTCCCAGCATCCCACCTGCTGCCCCACGCCCTGCCCAAAACTGGCCCCAGTGCAGGTAAAGGACCCTGGATCCCTTCCCCTCAAGGGAGCGACAGCAGGGCCCAAGCATAATGTTTTCGGGCCGGTACAGCCTTGTAACACCCCCCCACCCCTCCCCAAACACACAGAACACAATCCCTCATCCCATATGTACAATCTCATGAGCCATGGACATTTTTTCCCCATGGTAATGGGGGTTGCAGCCTGGGCTGGGCCCGCCCAGGGCCTCCAGGTCCCACAGGGCCTGGGGGCCTTGAAAAACGGTACCCTTTTCCCACCCCCATGTGGGGGCCTTGAGTGATGGCTCTGATCCAGCCCCAGGGTGGGGGACTGGCTGGCTCAGGGCGGGGAATGGGACACCCCTCTCGGAGGTGACGGCTCTGATCCAGCCCCCACGAGCAGGCCCTGTTGGTTACCATGGGGCTGGTTGCCCAGCCTGAGAGACCCCCCCGCCCACCTGCACTAATCAGCCTCGCTCACCACCCAGCCAAGGCTGGATGGGCCCGTGGGCAGAGGCCCCCTCGCCCTCAGCTGTGCAGGGAAGCTGGCTCTCACGGTGGGAGGGGATCACGGCCGTGCTGCCCAGGGACGAACAGGATGACGCCAGCGGCTTCCCCACATCAGCTGGGGCTCTTTGGGTCTCTCCCTGCGTCGACACTGCCCAGCCCAGCCCTGCCACAGTGGGCACTGCTTCCCCTGGTTATCTGTAGCTCTGCCTGGCAGCCAATGCCTCCCAGCAGCTCCACTCATGCCAGGCCCCGCTTGCCCCCATCCACCCTTGCCTGGCACTTGCATGGGGTGGCCTGGGTGGGGATGCTCCCCCCACTCCTCTTCCCGGTGCTCAGGGCCCCCCCAACTCCCTCCTGGCTAGCTTTTGCCCACAGCCGGGTCAATGCCACAAGGTGTAACGTGGGGACTCGATGGGATCCTTTCCCTCGAGAACTGTGCCTCCAGCCAGTGTCCCTCCCTTCTCCCCACAGCTGGGCCCCAGGGACAGGGCGGGCACCCCCTCCCTCTCTCAGCTGCCGGGCGGGCACCCCCTCCCTCTCTCGGCTGGGCCCAGGGACAGGGCGGGCACAGCTGCTGTTGGGATTCTTTACCCATTGCAGAATGGGGGAGTGGAGGCAGGGACTGCCATGTCTTTGGTTCCCTTGAGCACTGCTGGGCACGGGCCCCGGGGCACAGGACCTGTCAGCTCCTGGCAGGGGGAACGGCTGGGGTGGGGGGGGTATTCAGTGGGCAAGTGACACAGGCGGTGTCTGCCATGAGGACGTGGCAGAGCGGAGCAGGCTCTCTGCAGCTCGGTGCTCCCTGAACTGTCTCCTGGCTCGTGGAGGGTCTGGGAACCAGCGCATGTGGCCCCTGGGCACAGCCCTGAACGCACTCGTTGTCCCAGGCGGGCAGCCAGTTGGGGGGTTCCTGCTCACGTGGCCCCTGCTGAGGGGAGGGGGCGGACAGATCCCTTTGCTCTGTGCCAGCCGGCCTGGGGGCAGCTCCTGACCAATGAATGAGGGAGACTCAGCTTGGGCATCCTGCCCTAGCGGGAAGCTTGCCCTGGCCTGCCTGGTCTGGAAGAGCCAGGCACTGCCATCTGCCGGGAGAGTCTTTTGCTCAGGGTGTCGGAGTGGCAGGGCCTGGCGCATGGCCCATCCCCTGGCTCTCACCTCGGAGGGGCTCATCTCGCCGGGCAGCTCATACTGGTCCTGCAAGAGAGGGAGGCAGCGTGTCAGCCAGGCCCTGGGGACGTGGGGCCAGTGTGAGCATGCAGGTACGTGCCCGGGTGGGCACTGACCATGTGCACTTAGGGCTCCCTCCAGTCACCGGCTCAGAGCACAGTGCTGACTGTGGGCACGTAGCTACCCTGGCCAGCAAGGCCCCCGGGCCCAGCTCCCCTTACCCCCTCGTGTCTCAGGCCCCCCCCGCATTGCCTTGCTTGTGCCTGGATTTCCCTGCCCTCCCTGCATCCCAGCTGCCGACTCCAACCGCACAAAGCTGCTGGCCAGGCTGCAGCCCCTGTCCTGTGCCCACTCCCCCTTCAATCCTCCAGGCACATGCCCCAGACACCTGCTTTCTGCCCTTCCTCTCCCCACGCTGCTCCCGACGTAGCTTCCTCACAGCAGTGCATGGAGCAGCCTCCCCGCCTGCCCTGGGACGACAGCATGGCTGTGAGAGGGCTCAGGGGAAGAGGGCTGCAGGGGCTCGGGCCCTGGCCTGGGACGTGGGAGATACAGGTCCTAGGCCCTGCCCCCCCCACATGCTCCCCACTGGCCCTTCAGTGAGTCCCCCTGGCCCAGATCCCCTGTGTGTATAGATACTGAACTCCCATCCATGTCAAGGGAGATGAGGAGCCCAAATCCCTTTGAGGGGCTGGGCCTTTCTCCCTCAGCTCCCATCTAATGGTGGGGGGGTGTGAAGCTCTGCCCTACCCTGGGGGCACTGAGATCAGTGCCTTAGGGAGACAGAACGGCTCCCCACTGCGCAGGAGGAAAGTGGCCAGGTGCCTGCAGGCCAGAGACGCTTGCTCAGGTGCTCCTGGGTCAAGGGCAGAAGCAGGGGGGGGATCTGCCTCTCGGGTTTGGCTGCCATGGGGCAGGAGCCCACTGCGGTGCTACCACCCTTCTCAGCTGGACGCTCCGCCTCGCTCCTGGCCTCCTGCAGCTGGCGGCCTCTCCTGCGCGCACATGCCAAGCCCAGCCCGTCCGTCAAAGGCTGATCCTTCGCTCCGAGCTGCTCTGGGCCCCTCTCACATGGGGCTGCGCGTGGCTGGGGGCGCCTGGCTCTGGGGACGGATCGCAGACCCCTTTGTGCTGGCGCGCCCTCAGCCACACTCTCTGCCCCTCGGGGGCTCCCGCAGCCACCTCTGCAATCTGGCTCAGGCCAGGCTGGAATGCCCAGCCCAGCTGGGAGCCCTGCGGATTGCTAGCGCAGGCGTGAATCGGGTGATCTCACTGCGGAGGGGAGGTAGATCAGCTGGGGCTGGAGCCATGATCAAGGAAACACTGATTTCTGATTGGCCCAGCATGGGTGGATCATTGCTGGATTGGTCAGTTGGAAGGCGCATTAAAAGGCTCCCATTGGGTGAGCTGGGAGAGGGGGAGCAGATCAGGAGGCAATGATTTCTGATTGGCTGGTGTGAGTTGATCATTGCCGGATAGGTCAGTTGGAAGATGCATTAAAAGGCTCCCATGGGGTGAGCTGGGAGAGGGTGAAATAGGGTGGAGGGGGTCAGATCAGGGCCCATACTGTGCTGAAGGACCCCAGAGCACACGGTGGCTCCAGCTGTGGCTGTGGAGTGGGGCTCCCCCTGCAAGTGGCAGATAGACTGCATGGGGGAGGGGCGATTGGGGATGCGTCTTGCCCCCTTGGGCCACCCAGACCATCAGCCGTGCACTGGGAGTCAGGACTCCCAGGTTCTATCCCTGGCTCAGTCACTGAGTGGCTGCACAGCCTTGGGGAGGAGAGCCCTTCCCCCCTCTATGCCTCGGTTTCCCCGCCTGTAAGTGGAAGTGGTGCAGGCTACAGCAGGGCCTGGCATGGTTAATTAATTAATAATTAATTAATGATGATGAATTAATGAGTGCTGGGAAGGGCTCTGCAGGTGGAAAGCCCGAGGGAGGCTGCAGAGGGTAGGAGCTGTGGGGCTCCCTCAGCACAGTATGGGGGAGGGTGGCGCCTGGTTTGTGATTGGCCAAGGCGTGCGGGTGCCGGGCCTGCGACAGGCCAAGGCATGGCACACACTTACCGCGATGGAAATGCGGACGCGCTTCGACTTGCGCTTTTCGGGCGGTGCTGAATTCTCAGCCTTTTTGGCCGCGAGAAAAACAGGAGAGAAGACAGAGACGTTACGGGAAACCGCAGCGTCATGGCCGGGCTCCATCGCCCCAGGACCTCTGGTGGGGGCCGGGCACAGAGCAGAGGCCCAAGGTGCCAAGGAAGTGGGGAACGCCCCTGCAGACACCGCGGGAAGGGGTGGGAGGGCTCTCACCTCACCAGGCTCCGTGGCAGCGCTGGTGCAGAAGAGGCTCTTGAGGGCGATGGCAGAGTGATCCGGGCTCTCGGCTGCGGACGCAAAAGCAGAGAAACTGTCAGTGCAAAGGGCAACAAGCCAGAAGCCTGGCCAGCGCTGCGGGGCTAGGGGGGCTCACCTGGGGGGATCTCCACCATACTGCTGGGAACTCGCTTGAGCGCTGGCTTGAGGGGCTTGTGGGTGTCTCCATGGGACGGGGCCACTGACGATTCCTCTGTGCTGATCTGGGGGCAGTGAGAGAGAGGTGTGTGCAGAGGGCTTGAATCGGCACCTAGGGAGAATGGACCCAAGGCATCCCACTGCCAGCCCAGCCTGGCGGGGGTTGGTGTGTGGTCCAGGGGGGTGGGATAGGGGACCATGGGCCTGGGGTGTCCATACCCCACCCAGCCTAGCCCATCACCAGGCCAATCCAGAGTAATCTGGGCTGGAGGGGGCTGGGCAGGGGCCCAAGGCACACCGTCCAGCTCAGTAGGATGGGAGGCCAGGGGACATGGCCCCACAGCCAGCCCAGCCCCCGAGTGGATGGGGGAGAGGAAGGGGGTGCACTCCCTGACAGATGCTCCTCCAGTATGCCTGTGCTTTTCCCACCCCCCACCTCAGGGGCATTTAAAGGGGCCAGCGTCCCCAAGGGCAGCCCCTGTGATTTGGCTAAATCTGAGTGGGTGCCAATGGTACTGGCCCTGGCAACATGGGGACCATCTTGCCCAGCACCCCGTG
This sequence comes from Mesoclemmys tuberculata, assembly GCA_007922155.1. NCBI lineage: Eukaryota > Metazoa > Chordata > Testudines > Chelidae > Mesoclemmys > Mesoclemmys tuberculata. The sequence goes on from ML675649.1 coordinate 7,387,012, forward strand.
CCCCAGCAGGGACCCTGCAGTGTGGGGGCTCTATCCCTAGGGCCCGCTCAGCACTTGGCCCCTCTGCCAGTGAGGGCCAGGGCAGGTCCAGCTTGGCAGTGGGGATGGGGGCTCCCCAGGCTGCCCCCCACTCACCTGGAACCGCACTCCCACATCGGAGGCCCTGTGGCCGTTTTCGGTCACGGGTTTCTCGGTGGCACTGTTCCTCCCGGCCTGCGCTCTCTCTTGCATGTACTGCAGCCGGCGCTGGTAGCCCACCTGGCTGCTCAACAGCGCTGCCACCTGGGCCCGCTCGATGGAGCCCAGCAGGATCATGGACTCTGCAGGGGGTCACAGCTGTGAGTGGTGTTAGCTTCCCCCAGGACTATATCCACCCCTCCACCAGACACTCCCCCCCCAGTCACCGGGGGGACTCGAACCTGAGCCCTAAGGAGAGCAGCCTTGTCTCCTCACGGGGGGACAATGACAGGTAGGGCTGACTCACCCTGTCTGCCCATCTGACCTTGGGGCTTGGGGCTGGGAGACAGGACTCCTGGGTCCTATTCCTGGCTCTGCCCCAGGCTTGTGTGGTGACCTCGAGCCAGTTTCTTCCTCTCTCCAGGCCTGTTTCCCCTTTTGCAACCCAGGGATAGCGGCCCTGAAAAGCGGGTGAGCAAATGCTCAGAGCCCAGAGAAGGGAAGGGACCATCAGGGTCTCCTACGGCTGGGTCTGCCCTCCTCACTCTCTGCCCTGGTCTGCTCCCTGCCCACCAGTGTGTTCGTGGGACACTGGGTCCAGGTTGGAGAGTCTGTGACACTCGGCTGATGGCCCCTCTGCTTGCTCTGGGGCTGGGCATGAGGTTCTGGGGCAAGCAGGAAGGCCCCACGGTGCCCACCAGCAAGAACTGAGAGGCTCTGCTTCAAGTTCCAGCTGGCAGCCCACATGTGATGAATTGTGGGGTCTCAGCTAACAGCTGAGCCCTCGGCCCCGCCCTCTGCAGAAAGAAGGCCCGTTCTCTTGCCCCACCTCGCCCTCCCTGTTTATTGGGAGTCTGGCTCTGAAGGGGGAGTGGGGAAGGATCCACTGGAAGAGCCTGCACGAGCCTTCCTGTTCCCGTGAAACTTGGCAGATCACCATGGTGACGCAGCATCCTCCGTTGCCACGGTAACGGTCACAGCAGGCCGGCAGAGGTGATAAATGGCAGAGTGAGCACAGGGCCCAGGACGGTCCCAGGGCCCAGCCCCTGACCAGGGAGACGGGCCCAGTGCCAGAGCAGGCAGGACTCGCTAGGGAAGCCTGGGGGCACAGGGTGGGAATGGGGTCCTGACGGCCACTTTGTGGGCAGCCTGCTCTGCCCAGAAAGGCTGTGCTGGCCTGGGGCTTTGCCCAGACGGGTGGTGCTGCCCAGGCCGGCCAGGGCATGAAGAGCTCTTCCCGCCAGCCCCCCCCCACGGCGCCGCCTGCTCCCTCTGCGGCCCCCACGTCTCACCCGCCGACTCCACCAGCGCCAGGCTCTTCAGCTTGGTGCCGCGCAGCACCTCCTGCAGGTCGCGGTACTTGCAGTTCAGGGTGACGTAGTGCACGTCCCGCACCATGATGTCCTCCACCCGCACGTTGTACTTCCTGCAGGTGCAAGGCAGGGCCTGAGCACGGGGGCTGCTGCGGCGGGCTTGGCCCTGCCACGCCGGACACCTCCGGCCCCTTTGCTGCTGTCGAGGCTATGCTCCCCCAGCAGCCCTTTGGGGGGAGGCAGGTGGCTCATCTAGCGTGGCCTAGGAGGGCTGCCATGGAGATCCCTCCTCCCATCCTTGGATGTGAACAGCCTGGGGCATGGCCCCCACAGTCACCCAGTCCTGGGAACCACAGAAGCCGCTGTGGTTCTTGGCAGATGCATGGCTCTAGTGCCCATCACCCAAGCTGAGCCGCATCGGCTGCTGAGTCCCTTTGAGTTCCCCTGTCTCAGGGGCTTCCTGTAGACTCCGGCTCTCCTAGGGAAGGGAGCTAAGGCCTCCACTTACTCCTGGTGCCCCCAGCCCAGCTCGGGCAGGTACGGCAGCTTCTTGATGCGGATGATGCTGTCGTAGAGCGAGGGCTGCAGGCTCTGGGCCACGGCGTTGGCCAGGATGACGGCAATCATCACGGGCAGGATGTGGGAGATCTGGCCCGTCAGCTCGAAGACAATCACCGCCGTGGAGACGGTGTGGGTCACAGCGCCAGAGAGCGCGGCTGCGCCTGCGCGTGGCAGAGAGCGCCACCGTGAGACCTTGCAGGGCTGCTGTGGCCCCGAGCCAGATGTCATGGAGCTGCCCCATAGCAACACCTCAGGGCGTTTCCCTCACCCAAAGGAGACCCCATGGAGCTGCCCCATAGCGAGACCCCCCAAATGAGCCCCCCAACAGCCTCACGGAGGGGGAACCAGTACGTGAACCCCATGGTGCTGCCCCCCCCATGGTCCCAACACCTCAGGGAGCCCTCAAGCTGCTCTGCCAATTCATTTGCACCAGCCTCCCGCCACTGCCCGCTCCCACCCGGGGCTGAGGGGCAAATTCAGCCCTGTCGCTCCAGGGACTCCCCGCTCCAGGGAGGAGCCTGGACACATCTCCGTGGTCGTTCAGTTTTTGGCTCTCCTGGACAGCCTGCCCCGCCCTGGGGGCTGGCGGGTGGGAGCTGCCCTGTCCCCTTGGGCTGGCCCAAGCGGGTTCTCTGGGTGGTCGGATGGGCTTGGGCCCACGGCGGCTCCTCTCCAGATGCGGAGATGTGGTGCTTACCTACCACGGCGTAGCCCCCCGGCACGATGCGGTAGGTGTTGACGTCGGCGTGGATGCCGTCCGGAAACCAGGCGGCCATGCTCTCCCCTACCAGCCGCCCGAAAGCCGCGCCTGCCCAGGGAGACGGGGCTCAGAGGGGGCAGCGGGGGCAGCCCAAGAGCCTGAGTGGCAGCTTGGGGGAGGGGAGCGGGGGCCCATCCTGGGGCGATATGGCTGTTCAGGGGCAGTCTCTGCCGGCTGCCAGCTAGGGGCCAGCTAGTCTGACTTTGCACAGCCGGAGCAGTGGGAACTGGAGCAGCACCAGGGGGCTGAGCGAGCACATGGGACAGGGGAGAGGGGGCTCAAGGTGGACCAAGGGTCTGTAGCCCCTAAGGCTCTTCCCTGCTCTTCCCCTCCCTCCCTGGGTGGACTGGCACAGCACTGCCCCTTTCCCTGGAGAGAGTGTTCGGGGTGGGGAGGAGGGCACTGGGCCACCCAGAGCTACTGAACGCTGAGCCCGGACTCACACCGGGCTGAGAGGTACCGAAACCCCTTCCCAAAGCCCTGAGCAGGCCTGGCTACTGCGGGAAAGGCCCTGCCCCGACAGGCACCCTCTGGTACTTGGACCCTGCCACGCTCACAGGGCACCAGCCGCTCCAGGGCGGGAACAAGGAGCTGCTACAGCTGCCTGAGGACGATGGCCGGCACAAAGGGGCTGTGGGTCAGTCTGCTCTGAGCTCGCTGCCAGGAAGGGCTGGGCAGTAGCTCCCAGAGGCGCTGGCCCTTCGGGAGCTGGGCTGGCACCGCGGGCGCTGCCCTGGGCTCCGCACAGGCAGGATGGCAGGGGGCGAGGCCAGGGGCACCTCCGGGGCTGGTACTCACCGATGACAAAGACGGGCATGAAGGCTCCGCAGGGCACTGGGATGGTGGTGGCCAGGGCTGACATCCAGAACTAGAGGCAGAGGAATGAGTCAGGGGTCTTCCAGCAGTCAGCTCCCCCCATGCTCCCAGATAACACCCAGAAAGACCAGGCCACGCCCACTCCCAGCCAGACCACACCCACCCAAATCAGGCCACGCCCACTCCAGCCAGACCACACCCAACCATCCAGGGCCACGCCCACTATGACAGACCACACCCAGCCAGGCCCCACTCCCCCTGGCTCTAGCCAATCCCCTCAATCCTGGTCCCCACCCATACACAAGCCTGCTGGGTGAGGGTGGGTGCTGCAAGAGTTTATGCTCCTGCAGCCAAGGGAGAGCAAGGGGAGGGGAGAGCCCCAGTAACGGCCTGGGGGACCAGCAGCTCAGCCAGTGCTGGCATGGAGTGAGAGGCAGGGGAGCCCAGGGCAGGGATAGCAGGAGGCGGGGGGGGTGGGACTGAGGGGCAGAGCTGGGGTGGAGGGGGGCCTGTGCATTGTCCCCACTCAGCCTTTCTGCAATTGCGTCACTGAACCACATAAGCCGATGCGAACCCAGGAACAAGGGTCTGTGTGGGGCGCCACATCCTCTGTGAGCAGGGCAGCCCGAGCCCCCGAGGGGGGGCAGCGGGACCCACCTTCATGAGGATGAAAACCACCAGGGTGACGAAGACATTGGCCTGTGGGTGCTTCCAGGCCTCCGAGACGCCAACGTACTCGAACTCCTCGGCCAGGCCCTGCTTGGCCCAGGTGTGGTTGTCAAACAGGGTCACCAGGGTGTCCTTCTGGCTGAGCTGGGGAGAGGGACCGTGGCATGCAGGGTGAGCCTGGGGGCCGGATCTCTGCCCCATCTCTACCCCCTCCACAGGGCACTCCCTGTCAGGAAACCCCGTGAGGGCAGAGCGCCCTCCCCAGCCCAGCCAAGCCCATCTCAGTGTCTCGCCCGCTGGGCGCTGGAGACCTTGGAGACATCAGGGCCATCGCTACTAGAGCTTCAGCACCTGGTGCCCGGGTCCCGGGATCAAGTCACAGCTGGGGCAAGCACAGGGCATCGGGAGTCTCCAAACGAGCGATGCCCACTAGGCAGGGCTGCTAGGCTAGCACTGGGGAGCGGGTTACCTGGCCGGCCATGAACTGTCCGAAGCCAGGCGGGAAGGTCAGCGTGGAAATGAGCAGAGTGACCAGCGCGGGGAAAAGCAGGCGCCTGCGTGGGAGCAACACACACAGCAAGTGATCCCACCGCACCCACCAAAACCCCTCTCCCCCAGCCAGCCCCACCCTGTGCCCAGCAGCTGCTCTCCTGTCCGGGTTCTCCCCCCCACCTCATCACAGGGTCTCCCTCTGCCCGGGCTCCAGCCAGGCCTGGTTCTGGGGGTGCTGCACTCCCTGCCCCTTGCTTCGGGCTCCAGGGGCCCCTCATCTCTGGGGAGGCAGCCTGCCAGCACCACTTACTTCTTCATCAGGAAGCGGTTGATGGCCTTCTGCTTGCGCATGAACTGGACGATCTTGCGGTTGAGGTAGACAAAGAGTGCCCCGCCGAAGCCGCTGGCAATCCTGGGGAGGGGGGCACACAGGTGAGCACAGGGGCACAGGGGGCACAGGCCATTCCCGTGCAGAGTGGGGCTGGGGTGGGCACAGGGCTGGGGACAGATGGCCCTGGCCCCAGGACTCACCCGATGACAGCGAAGGCGGGCAGCTCCTGCAGGTCAAAGGGGAAGTCCAGCCGGAAGCGGGTTTTGAACAGAGCTGTGATGGTCTCTGGGGGGGATGAGACACCCCGGTGGGGCAGAGGGGGAATGTGTTATCCAGGGGTCCTCGCACCCAGATACCGGCAGCTATTCCTGCCCAGGCAAACGCTTGCCACTCGGAGCATCCCCTGCAGTGCATGCCACAGGGCCAGGGCTGGGGTCCCCCATGCCTTTGTGTTGAACTATGGTCCCCACCCAAGCTCTGCCAATGCCCACGACCTCTGGGGCTTCCCCCCCATCTCCGCCAGTGCCCCTCCATCCTGACCCATGGCCCATGGAGCTTCCCCCCAGCTCTGCCAGTGCCCCTCAATCCTATCCATGCCCCCGCTCCCCCAGGCCTGGGCACCCCAGCAGGGCACGAGCCGGTGCAGGCCAGAGGGGCAGGCTCCCTGGGGTCCAGGCAGGCTTTACCTTCGTCCTTGTTCCACACGGCAAGCACGCGGAAGATGAAGGCGCTGAAGGTGGCGGCGAAGAAGCCGCGCCAGTAGTTGCGGACGGCGAAGAAGGTGGAAGTCACCTCAATGCTGAAGAGGACGCCTGGCAGGGGGAGAGGGGTGGGGAGGAGCGGTGTCACTGCGGCCCCTCGGCACTGCTCTGGACAGCCCGTGGCCCCGAGACGGGTCTCCCTGCCTGCCCACAGGGGGCCATCTCTGGGGCACCCACATGGGGAGCCTATTCCAGGGGGCACCGGACCTAGGCACCCCGGGGGCACCACAACTTCTCTAGGCTTTATGTTCTTGTGCCAAGATCACTTGGGACTGTAACCGCAGGGGCAGTCACTGGGTTATGTGGGCACACCACCTCCACATGGGCACGGTAGTAATTTGCAGCTGGCTGGCCCTGAGGTGAGGATGCCAGCTGGGAGAGGGCCACCCCCTTCCAGAGCCAAGGGGCCCCCTCTCCAGCCAACTGGGCAGCAGCCCCCCAATAGCAAGTGGGTCCCGCCTGGGGGCACAGGGGAGCGGTGCGAGTGGGTGGTCAGTGCTGGGGTATAAGCAGGGGCTAGCCCATCTCTAGGGGCGGGGGCTTGTCGACAGCCTGGCTGAGGCAAGCAGGAGGGTCAAGCATACACGGACGGACGGATGGAGGGGGGCACAAGCAAAGGAGTCAGACACGTCACCAACCTAGGAGCACAAAGCTGCGAGGGAGCCGTGGGGCCGGAGCAGGGCCTCCCTGGAGCGCAGAGCGGAGGGGAAAGGAGATGATGTTACACCTTCTGGGGGGACAGCGCCTCCCCCCAGCAGCCTCTGCTGCCCCCACCACAGGCATGGGGCCCTGGAGACCCCACACAGCGCCAGGGAAGCGAGTCCTGGCCTGCGAGGGTCTCCGGAGCCCAGGGTGCCTGCAGCATGGAGGTGGAGGGGTTCCAGGTGCTGCTGGGCTCAGCCCCAGACTGGGAGACCGCCCTGGGGCTGTTTGCCCAAGGCATGGGCAGGGCCATGTGGGGAGTGGCTTCCCTGCAGTTGGAGGGGAGAGCGAGAGGCGACATGGGGGCAGAGCTGGGGGATCTGGGGCTAATCCAGGTGCAGCCATGAGGAGAGAGGAAAGAGGGGGGCTGGGCCCTAAACCTCCGTAGCATCCGCCTGTGTCCATCCCCCCTGCTGCATAGGGGATCCCAGCGATGTGGGGGGCCGAGGCTGTGGGCTGTCCCAGGCCTCGCTCCTGGCCAGTTTGGTGGCCCACCAGACCCAGGTGTGCATCCCCTCCCGGCCGTATGGCTGCTCCCCCAGGTCAGGATCTCTGGGTGCAGAGGCCTGGGTTGGAGATGGGGTCCCCCCAGCCCCCGGGACAGGCAGCTCCATCTGCTGGAGGGTTCGGTTAGTGCAGAGCCATGGGGCGCCCTGAGATCTGGCAGGGCAGGGGTGGGGGAGTAGTGGGTGGGGGAGTAGTGGGTGGGGCCCAGCCCCCCCAGCATGCACGGCCCCCTACCTCCGATAGGAGCAGCAAAGCAGCAGCCGACGCCCACGGCACAGGAAGCCGCCAGCATCTCGATATTGCGGGACTCGTTCTGCAAGGCAAGAGTGGGCACGTGATGGAGGGCAGCGCCCGGGCGGAGCCTACGCCCCAGCCATGGCTGGAGACACCCCGCACAGGGCTCACCCTCTCCCTTGCCAGAGTCAGAGAGAACAACCCCCCGATGCCCGGTGCTCCCAGCCGGGGTCAGCGCCCCCCCCCCCCCCCCCAGTCGGCACCCGCAGGCCGGGCCGCACAGCCTCTCACCTCATAGATGCCTCCAAAGAGGGAGAGGAATTTGCTGAGCAGCGTGGCGCACATGCTGGCGATGTGGACAAAGGGCCCCTGCGGGGAGAACGCCAGGGACAGGTTACCAGGGGCACCCGGCCTCCAAGCAGGAGCCTCGTGGTCAGACTTGCCCCTCAGCAGGACCTCCCACCCCCCGCACCTGGCACCTGCCCCCAGCAGGGCCACCCACCCCCTGCACCTGGCACTTGCCCCGTGGCAGGGCTGTCCCTGCACCTGGCACCCGCCCCGCAGCAGGGCCGCCCACCCCCCGCACCTGGCACCTGCCCCCCAGCAGGGCCGCCCACCCCCCACACCTGGCACCCAGCTTGTGCCCCCTTCAGACAGGCTACCCGAGTGAGCCGCCCCCTCCCCACCCTGCACGGGGCCCAGCAGCCCCCCGCCCTGCTCACCTCCTTGCCCAGCGGCATCCCGCTGCCCAGCGCACAGGTCAGGCCGATCACCTTGGCCACGAAGGTTTTGAGGGTGAGATACTCCTTCAGCACCACGCCCCGCAGAATGGTCTTCATCTCGGGGATGCCGGAGCCTGGGGAAGGGGGCTGGGTGAGCACCCAGAGTAAGGGGCTTCCCCCCCCGGGGGACCCTTCCCCCCCACCCTTTGGGGGGGAGGGAAGAGCCAGGTCCAGCCCCTCCTCCCCAGCCAGAGAGCCAAGCACAGGAGGGGCGATTGCCCCCGGCCTGGCCCCACAGAGGGACAGGGGGCTGGCTCCTACCCACGGCCTGCGGGGCCAGGATCTGGGTGAAGCCGGCTGAGAACGTGATGAGCACCACGGGGTAGGTCACCCAGGCCATGTACTGCAGGAAGACGTTGGTGTCCAGGCCCCCGTACATCCACTTCTGGGCTGCGGAGAGACGGGGAGCGGGGGTGTCACTGAGGGGCCATGCTGGGATCGGGATCACTGGCTGCCCTGATCCCAGGATCAACCCCCACTTCAGAGGGGCTGAGCCAGGCCCAGCCCAGGAGAGGGAGGGCACAGACAGACACCCCCCCACCAACGGGACCATGGGCCCCCATCACTTGCATCACCCGCTTCTGCACGAGGTAGGCACCATGTCTCAGGGCTGAGCCTGCCCCGTGGGGAGAGAGTCTGGCACCCCTGGACAACAGCCTACCCAGCCCCCCACCTGTGCCCAGCCCCCCACCAAGGGCCCAACACCAAGCTCAGCCCCCCACCTGGTCCCAGCCCCCTGGCTGACACCATGGCTGTGCCCCCCGGGCGCAGAGCTGCCCAGCTGCCTGGCTTAGGCTGTGGGGCCAGAGGCAAGTGGTCCTTGGCCCCGCTCACCTTGCAGGCAGGTGGCTATGGCGAAGTCCATGGCCCAGCTCACCAGCGCCATGAGCAGGCCCAGCAGGATGAGGAAGATCCAGTCCTCGCCCACCTTGGAGAGGAGGAACTTCTGGCACCGAACGGCGCAGACTGCGGGGAGAGCGGGAGCTGAGCGGGAGGGGATGGGCCCGTCCTCCCTGCCCAGCCCCAAGACTGACCCACCCTCCAGCCTGTCTCCCACACTGGTGCCCAGATGCCAGGGGGATGGGCATGGCTCAGACAGACAGACAGACGATCCAGCTGCCTCCCCCCTGCGGCGGCTCTTTGCAGGGATCCAAGCACTCCCGCAATGAGCCACTGGGGTGGGAGGGGGTTGGGGTTGGGGGAAGCAGCCAGGACCCAGGCTGCCAGCGGGGCTGGGTCATGGCCCCAGCAGACCCTCGGGGTTAATGCGGCCTGGGTGTCTGCACCGAACCTGGCCCCAGCTGCTCAAGGGAGTGACAGGCTGCGGCTGCTCCAGCTATTCGTCCTGGCTCCTGCCTGGCCCTCGCTGCGGGTTCCAGCCGGTGCCGCTCAGGGGCAGAGGGGCTTGGAGGGGAGAAGCCGGCGCGCTTGGGTGCAGGGGCGAGCTCCAGGGGAAGGGGCACCCTTAGGCCGGGCTGCCCAGAGTGGAGCAGGGATCCGGGCTCTGGAGGGCGCCGAGCCGGCAGAACCCAGCGGCCTTTGCACGTGGCAGCTCCCAGGAAAGGCGCAGGGGAGGAAGCTGCAGGACGGAGCCCTGGTGGGGGTGGGGCTGGGCCGCCCGGGGTTGCCCCGAGCTCAGGGGCACAGGCAGGGCTCAAAGGCAGCGAGCCAACGGACGCCTTGTGTTAGCTCACATGCACAAGGCTGAGGTGTTAGAGAGAGACCCACACTCCACCCCCCAGCTGGGGAGAGAGACTGGGGGGAGCCCATCCCCACAGCTCTGCTGGGCCAGGGAACCCGGGGCAGGGCAGCAAACAGAGCGCCCAGCAGGCCGGTCTCCTAGGCCCGGCCGGCCGGCACTGACACTGCCCCAGCCCAGAGCGCCTCTTGGCCACGGCTTCCCAGGAACCCAGGGGCACAGAGTTGGGAGGTGCTGGGGCAATGGGCGTCCCGCCCCACCGCTCTGCTGGTGCCCCTCAATCCCCCCCTGCAGCCCTCGCTGCTACCCCAGCTCTGGGTGTGTGTGTCCGCCCCAGCTCTGCCAGTGCTTCCCAGTCCAGACTCTGCGGCACTGCTCTCCCTGCCAGTTCATTAAGGGAGCTGAGCTGAGGACAGTCCCGCAGAGACAGCTGCAGCCTGAGACTCACAGACCGCGTGTCTTGCAAGCCAGACAACGCCAGGCTGGGGCCGTCTGTCTCTCCTGGAGTGAGGTCCCTCTCCCCACTGCCCGTCTTTCCTCCTCCCAGCCCTGGCACCGGCTGCACAGAGCGTGTGGCTGCTAAACGCTCGCTAAGTGCCTGCGACGTCCCCGGGGAGCGAGGTGTGCGAGGAAGCGAGGCGAATGCACACAGCCCCGCTTGCTCACTCACTGCACAGAAAGCTCTCAGCAGCTTGTGCCGGAGAGAGGGGCCGGGGTGCCCCCCGATGGGGGAGAACAGGGCATAGGAGGGGGCTCTGCTGAGGTGGAGCCAGGCCAGAGGGAGGGCGAGGCTCTGAGTGGGGCAGATGAGTGGCAGGGCTACGTCACAGCCGAGCACCAGCTCCCTACCCAGCCAGGCATCTGTGCCCTCTAGTGCAGTGGTCCTCAACCTTTCCAGGCGACTGTCCCCCTTTTGGGGCCTCATTTGTCTGGCACACCCCAAGTTTCACCTCGCTTAAAAACTGCTTGCTTACAAAACGACACACAAAAATCCAGACGCGTCACACCACGCTGTCACGGAACAAGCGCTTCCTTTCGCGTTTTGCCCATATAATTACAAAGGAAATCAATTGGACTAGAAACATTACTTAACTTTTCAGGGGCTAGAGCGGTGTAAACAAGCCACTGTCTGTCTGTCTGTTTTAGTCGGCCCTGGCTCAGCGAGTGCGTTCGATGGCGCCTGTTGTGAAGCTCGGCAAGTCTCTAGATGAGCTGATGTACCCCCTGGAAGACCTTTGCGTATCCCTTGGGGCACGGGTACCCCTGGTTGAGTAACTCGGCCCTAGAGACCCAGCCGGGGAGGAGCCAGCCCCACGGGGGAGCGTGCAGTCAGCTGACCCCAGGGAGGACAGGGGCCCCGGCTCAGCCCTGGCGGCTGGCGGCTCTCTGGCAACGAGCCAGCCGGTCTCCCGGTGAATGTCGGAGCAAAGCCAAGGCGCTGCTCTGCCCAGTGCAAGGTGCCTCGCTCGGCAGCATCTCTGCACCCAGCCCCCATGGCACGGCCAGCCCCAACTAGCCCCAGTGGGGCTGAGGTTTCTCCGCACCACGCTGGCACAGGGGCAGCTCTGCCCAGCTTCAGCCCCAGCCTGTCACCCCCCGGGTTAGCCCAGGCCTCCCCCCAGAGATCCCACCAGGCAGGCCCCCCGTGCCCCTGCAAAGCACTGGGGACCAGGGTCAGTTCCTCAGCCTCGTCCGCCCTCTCGTGGCCGCTGGCAGTAGCGCAGCCCGCAGCTCGGGGCTGACGCCAGGCAATTGGCACCAACGCTGGGAGAGGGGGTGGGCCTCAGCCTAGCTGCAGAGGCCAGCAGCCCCAGAGCCTGACCCCCGGCTGCAGAGGGGAGGCTGGGGGAAGAGGGAGGCAGTTCCAGGTCACCTGCGCCCCCCTCATCCCAGCAGCGCAGAGTCCCGGGACAGTGGACAAATTCCCCAGAGCATCTCTTTACCCCCAGGGCCCCCTTCTGCTAGGGGGCACCATGAGATCCCTGGGGCACAGACACTGCCCCCACACACGGCTCCTCTCTGCCCCTGGAGACTATTGGCACCTGAGCCACCAAAACACGTCACAGCGCTAGACCCCAGCCCTGGCCGCACAGTGAACTGGGCACGCCTGTGCCCAAACAGCCAGGCGAGGAGCTGGGAGGGAAGGGGCCTGCTGGCAGGAGACGAGGACATTTCACAAGAGAATGTGCCTCGAGAACAATGCGAGCCGGCGCCACGCCAGGTGCCGAGGGAACTATTTTAGGGCTCCCGAGAGTGGAGTGGGGAGGTTCTGAGCACCACGCCCAGGGCTGGGGGACCAGAGACATCCAGGGCACAGAATGGCCCAGTGTCAGGAGCCCACATGTCAGCGCAGCACGGGAATGGAGGATGGGGAGGGGTGAGGACCGCCCCGCAGCCCTGGCACTCAGAGCAGAGACGCTGTAGGACCCCCTCCACCCCTACTTTACATGCCCTCCCCTCCCCAGACAGGCACACAGCTCACACTCACCCCCGCCATGCGGGCTTTGTACCCTCTGCACTCAGTAGATGCCCGCCCCACTCGCACACCCGCCCCCTCCCAGCAGTGCTCATGCCCCCCGAGTGCTGAGGACCCAAGGGGGCGACCCCGTCCCCCAGGGAAATGCAGGCGACCACACGCCTCCCCTGCTCCAGCGCACGGGGGTCGAGGATTGGCCCCGTGGACAGAGAAGGGGAATCTGGGCCCTTGGCATGGGCACAGGCAGGGAGGGGGAATTGTGCCCCTCCCCATGTAGGCACAGGCGGGGAGGGGCTGCCAGCTATTTCTGGAAGGCCGCGTTTCTGCGCGGGCCTAGCTGGGCAGGTGTCACTCTCCTCACTTGTGAGTGCCCAGTAACGACGAGCGAGTAATTTTAGCTCCAGCGGCTCAGCCCGACTGCCCGGTTTGTGCCAAGGACACAGCCCAAACCCCCGTGTTGCACAGGGTGAGGTCACGCATGCTTAGCCTATTGTTATGGGTCACCGGCTGCTCTCCCTCCGGGAGGCACGGCCAAGCTCCGGGGCTGGGGCGCGGGCAGGGATGGAGACTTGGAAGGAGACGCAGAGCCAGGGAGCGAGAGAAAACGAAGGAGAGGGGGGACTGGCGGGCGCAAGAGCCAGTAGCGCAGCGCAGGCCAGATGGGATGGGAGAGAGGCAGGGATGAGAGGAGAGGAAAGGGGGGCTGGGATGGGTGGAAGGAGGGAGGTACAAGGGGGACTGAGCGTGCACAAGGGCCAGGGCATGCCCTGGAGTGTGCACGAGGGCTGGGGCGTGCCCTGAGGTGTGCATGAGGGCCTGGACGTGCATGAGGGGATGTATGAGAGGATGCACAAAGGTCGGGGCGTGCACAAGGACCTGGGTGTGCACAAGGGTGTGCTTGTATGTACACTGGTCCTGCGTGCACCCCCTGTGCAGGAGGGACTCCCTGGGTGAGGCCGCAGGGTGCTGGGGAACCTGTGGTCTCAGTGGGTAGAGGCGGGCTCCTTACTCCGGCAGCAGGCGCAGCGGCTCTGGCTGTACTCCAGCAGCTCTGGAGCACGGGCGCGCTCCTTCGGGAAGGCTCTCCTGCGCTCCTGCTGCAGCCGGATGCGTGCCGCCTCTTCCTTGGCAAAGGCTCCCAGGTCCTGAGTGTAGCGGCCATACATCTGGCAAAAAGAGCGTGGTGTCAGTGCAGTCCGGCCGACAAGGAGGGCAGGCGACCGGCCAGACGCAGGGAGAATCTGCCCTGTAGGCCCACGCCTCCATGGGTCCCAGTCTGCCAGGTCTAACCCCCCCACCCTTCCTATGGCAGAGGGGGAAATCCACAGGCAGGCAGAGGTAGGCGCTGGCCTCCCAGCCTGGCCAGAACAATGCCAGGCAGATAAGGACACTTCACAATCAATAGCAATTGTTCCGCCAGTGCAATGCGTCTCCCAGCACCAGTGCCGGAAACGGGCCCCAGCGCCCAGCTGGGGCGGGTGGACTGGCACCAGCCCACAGCACCGCCTGGCCCAGTGACCCGCCGGCGGCAGCCCGCCATCCGTGGAGGGTGCGTTCCCCAGCCTGGCAGCTCTCCAAGACCAGGCCGGGAGCTGGCAGACTCCAAATAAGGGGGAAGGTCCCGTGGCTTGTGTCCCCAAAGTTACCTGGAAGGCAGCGCAGGCAGTGCACAAGGGGCCTCTCCACAGCCAGGGAGACAGGCAGCCACTGTGCACCAGTGATGGGCCAGCCCATGCCACTGGGCTGGGCGTAGCCTTTCTGAGTGGGGTCCCAGCCAATTTCCTGCCCTGCAGCCCCCACCCCGCTGGGTGCAGGGCTGGTGGAAGCCCAGCGCGGGGACTAATACCCTAAGCTCGGCGCGTGCCCAGTAGGAATGGGGCCCGGCGGCTTGCTCCTTTCAGCCCCAGCGCCCTGGCGATCACCCACGCTGCCATGGCTCTTCAAGGAGGAGTCTCCTCATTAACCTTCCTTTTGTCATCCCTTCGTTAGCAGAAGCCGAGATTCCCCTCTCCGGGGCCAGCTTCCCCAGTCTGGGGGTCCCTGCAGGCTGCGGGGGCTGGTGCAGAGCAAGGGGACAGATGTGGAATGGGGGGGCCCCGTGGGCCCCGGGGGCCCGCCCCGACCCCGGGGGGAGGGCAGATGTAGTGTGACAGGAGGGACCCCGTAGGTTCTGGGGGGAGCTGCAGAGTGATAGGAGGGGAAGATTTAGAGCGGGAGGAAGGTCCCCATGGGCTATAGGGGCAGGGACAGAGTGGGGTGCGGGCCCAGAGCACTGGGGATCCCTTCAGGCTAGGGGGTCCCTGCAGTTGCACCACCCAGGTGCAAGGCTGAGCTGATCCAGCTGTGTGTGCCTGAACTGGTGAGTGGGGGGGGGGGGCTGGGATGTAACATGGAGCCTGTAACCCCCATGTTGCTGGCTCAGGGGACGGTGACTGAGAGCCAGGCCCGGAGACGAAGCCTTTCAGCTCTAGGTCCCGCTGGGAGCTCAGATGCAGCCCAAGCCAGTTACTGGAGAGTCACTGCCAGCCCCCGGCTGCCTAGGCCTGGGTGGAGTGACCCCCCTGGATCCCAGCCATGGCAGCTTCCTTTCCATGGCCAGGGTTGATGGTGCAAAACAGCATGTGAAAGACTAACCGCCCCCAGTGGAGGGAGTTAAGCCTGTCAGTTAGTGGGGTCTGAAGCTTCGCCCTATCAAGTGTCCCTGCAGATAGCACCCATAGGAATAGCCAATCCTCCATGTCAAGCACACTAAGATCTCGGCCTCACTCATCTGGTGGCAGGGAGTTCCACAGGCCCGCCATGTGTTAGGGACAGAAACATTTCCTTTGATCTTTCTGACATGTGAACGTTGGGCTCCTGGGCCAAGTAACCACGTCCGACCCAGCACCACTGTTGTTGGCCTCCTTGGGGCAGCCAGGAGTGCCTGGACAAAGGCAGAGGGATTCCCTTCCGGCTGGAGCTGGGGCCTGCTGGCAGGTGGAGCGTGGGCCTGACCCAACAGGGAGCTGACGACAGGGAGTGCCCCCTGCGCCTTCCCCCAGGTTTGCAGAGGCAGAGGCCAGGAGTCACGTCTCAGAGGGCGGGGGTCCCTGTGGGCTAGGAAGGCAGGAATTGTCCTCTATGAGCAGGAGAAGCCTCGGCCCTTGAGACTTTAAAAGTGAAGCTGGTTGGAGCCACGGAGCCACTAGCTCCATGTGCCCTCTCTCTCCAGCAGGAGGAGGGTGCAGAGCGGGCACTGATCCGGTTCTGAACGGGCACTGCCAAGGACTCCCCCCCCGGCAGGGCCGGACTCCCGAGTGCCAGGAGAAGTTAGCCAGGAACAATGGGAGGCTTTAGCTAAAGCCGGCCCCTCACGGGAAGCAAAGCCGAGGGGCCTGACGGCTTTGGCACCAAGCGCATTGGAGCTTCAGCACAAGTGCTACGTGAGGGCCATGCCGATTCCCTGGGTCCCAGGGCCGGGTTAGCGGGGCCCCCCCTGAGCCGGCGCAGCACCGGCCCTTGTCTGACCCAGCTCCTCTATCCAGGACACAGCTCGGCCCGTGTTGGCGGCAGGGCTTGGCTTCCTGTCCCAGCAAACCCAGGGGTGCCGGACCCCAGGGGACGAAGGGGGGTCTCAGGAGCTCTGCCCTGCCCATCACTTGCCGAAGGCAGGCCAGACTCACCCCCGCTACCCTGCCCTGCTTCTCGCTGACCCATGCAGACCCCAGGCCCTGCTGAGCCTCTCCCACAGCAGCGTCTCAGGCCAGGGCCCAGAGGCCGGGGCAGGGCGGGTACGCAGCACCGGCTCCTGGGGAACCGGCCAGGTTCACCTCAGACCCTCTCTGAAAAGGACCCGAGCAGCCCCCCGGGAGAGACAGCAGAGACGTACGGGGGCGGGGAATGACCCCACCGGCTGTGGCACCAGCACGGCATGGACCCGGCTGCGGGATTCCAGCCTCCAGCCCTCTTCAGCCGAGACGAGCGCTGCCAGCAGGCCCTGGGAGGGGAGGGGGCGACCAGGAACAGGGAATGGGACCAGACCCAAAGGGATTCCCAACACGCTCACTCGGGAGCTAACCTGGGGGGCACCTGGGACTGGCCAGACATGGCCAAGTCCTAGATCCCTGCCCCCGTGCCACCACGGCCACTGAGAGAAACATCTGCCTTTTAACGGAACCAGCTCTGACCGCAGGCTCACCGCTGCCCCTCGCCCTGCAGGGGTGCACAGGCCCAGCGATGGGAGGAGGGGTGCAGGGAGCAGAGGGCCACACTGCACCGGGAGGTGGAGCAGGCACTATAGCCAGAGAGCCACGAGGGGATGCCAGGGAGAAAGGGAAGAGTCAGGCCCTCTGGGCATCACGGAGGCAGCCGGGTGCCAAACGGACATGGCAGCAGAGAGGAGAAAGCCCCAGAGCGTGGGGTGAAGAGGAGGATGAATGGGGCTAGTCTCTGGGCCTCTAGGGCCTGAACATGGGATCAGTCACGTAGCTCAGCAGGCTTTTCCCGCGGCTGGTGAAGGGGCCCGAAGGCCAGGTTCTATGAGGCAAGCAAAGGGCCTTTCCCCACAGCGCACACAGACCCCAGAGCTTGTCCTACAAGCGAGGGGTTGAAGGATGGAGCTGGGGGTTCAAGCACTGACCCAGGAGAGCTGGGTCCAGTTCCCTGCTCCGCCACAGACTCCCTGTGACCTTGGGCAAGTCGCTCAGCTCCCCATCTGTCACTGGGGGATAATGGCCTGGGCTGGGAGGGAATCTGTCCCCAGGGAGGTTGGTGATAAGGATACTGGATGAGATCAGGCTACTTCTCCCTGCCCCCACCAGGACCTGGGCCCTAGCACTCATGTCACAATATGAGGAAATGTCTTTGCCCCACCCTAAGCCATGGTGAGCCTGTGGAACTCCCTGCCACCAGATGGGTGAGCCACAGACGCTAGGGAGTTTGAAGTGAAGGACTAGCCAATTCAACAGGTCATGTGTGCAGTGGCACCGGTGAGGATAAACACATTAAAGATTTCCAGGCCCTGTTAAGGAGACAGAAGTACTTTCAACAGAGATGGATGATCATGCCATCATGAGAGGCAGGGTGGAGCGTACCCACTGCCAGAGCTCAACAGCAATGCAGCATTCATGGAGCTTTGCTGGGGGGGGTAGTTTTGAGGGGTTTTGTCATTGCTTAAAGGGAAAGAAAAATGCATCAGTGGAGAAGAAGAAAAAGCCTCCCCACCCCTTGCAGGGAATCCAGCCCCCGCCAGGCACATTCTGAGCCCAAGCACATGCACGGCAGAGCCACAGGACAGCATCTCCAGTGGCTTCCTCTGGAACAACAAAAGGCCCCGCTCCCTGGGAGAGCTTATCCCTTGCCAAATTCCAGCCCCGTCAGCTGCAGAACTGCTCCAAGGGAAAACAAAGCAGCTTGCAGGATCTGAGAGGAGGGTGGCTACCACCCGAACCCCCTTCTCATCCTTCTACTGGCAGATTCACCTCTGGTCAGACTTCCCCTCCTGCCAGAGGCCAGCCCTCGGACT
Source organism: Mesoclemmys tuberculata (assembly GCA_007922155.1). NCBI lineage: Eukaryota > Metazoa > Chordata > Testudines > Chelidae > Mesoclemmys > Mesoclemmys tuberculata. Next base: position 7,404,795 of record ML675649.1, read on the forward strand.
GCCAGCGAGTGCCGCTGCAGGGGTTTAGGATGGAAACTGTTATACACCCTTGACCATTACACAGAGCAACTGTGCTGCCATGTGCCATTGCAAATCCCTCTCTGATTTGCTGCCCCACCCTCCAGCTCTCCCGGCTGTTCCTGCGCCCAGGTTTTGCCCTTCCAGGGACTCTTCCCCAGTGGGCTGAATGCATTACCCTCAGCTGCTGTGAGCTACAGCCTGGGCCCCTGCATGGGACTCAGTGCACAACATTTGCTGAGGAGGGACCCCCACAAGCCCAGGATTCAGTTCCCTGCTGTGACACAGCCTCCCTGGTACATCCTGAGCAAGCCCCTTTGTCTTGGTGGGTTTCAGTTCTGGGGCTAAGGCTGCCTTTCTCCCGCCCCGCCTGTCTGCGCAGACGGTCTCTGGCCGGTCCCTCTCCCAGCACGCATCAATCACAGTTACACAAACAGCAGCTTAGTCCGGCGGGGCAAATTACACTCTGCCCTGCAACGGACTCCACAGCTGGCCATTCACAGCGGCTCTCGTGCTCAGGGACAGCAGTCGGACGCCCAGGAAAGACACAGGGCAGGCCTCTGGGGCAGAGCGAGGTGCCCCAGCATTCCCTGACGAATAGACTGGAACCTCTGCCCCAGATATGCCCAGCTGCCGCCCTCCCACCCCTGTCCCTCGCTCGCCCGCTGGCCGATCCAGAGACACTCTGGATTGCCCCCTGCTTGGACTTCATCAGTTTTGTTCTTTCCCAAGTAAAAATATTGACACAACTGGGGCTGCGGCGATCCCCGTGTCCTGCCTGCCGGCTTGCCCTGAACCACAGCAGGGTGGGGGGCCTGGCTCACAGCACCCCCCCTGGGGGGTACAGATCTCTGAGAAGGGGCCCCAGGGGGAGCCTCATTCCCCCAAGGACGGAGGGTTCTCCTCTGCGCTGCGCTGGCCGTGCCCTCCCTGTTCGCTCTTTCAATGGCCGGGCGCTTTGTTTGTGCTCCTGGGGGGGTAAAGGGGGGGCCGTTCGGGCACAGATCGCCACCTCCCCCGGCTTATTTTTCAACAAAGGCCTTTTGAAAACAAACAGCAGCGAGTCTCCAGCCTCCGCAGAGAAGCAGCTGAGCAAGCACGGCTCTGGGCTGGGGGAGCTGGGGACAGTGGAGGGGGGTATCTCTGCTGGACCTTTCCGCAGGCGCTCAGCTCCAGGGGCTGGGTTACCCCCTGGGGCAGCGCCTGGGCCCATTCAAAGGGCTCCTCCCCGAGACAGCCCAGTGAAAATGCAGATCTCCTGGCCTGGGGGCTGAAGATGGAGGGGGTTGGCTCACCCAGCCCCCCAAGGGCCCTATCCCAGCTGAGCGGAAGGGAGAGGGGAATTGATCAAGGCTGCACTGACACCAGCGGGGCACAGAGCGCCCCGCATGCTTGGGGAGAGGGCACTGGGCTGGGCGTGAATCTGCATCGGCCTGTGCCCCCCCCCCCCCCCCAGCGGAGATTTGCATCTCTGGCTGCAGGAACCTGGCCTCGGAGATAAACCTGAGCCTCCTCGGAGGGAAGGGAGGGGCTGGGCACTGGTGCTCCATGTCTCTTCCCCGGCTCCAGCGTGGCAGGCTGGGCAGACGAGGGGAAAAGAGGGAGGTCTCAGCAGATGTCTGCGGGACGGTGCCAGCATGAGTCTGGGTGGGAGGAGGGGGGATCTTTCTTGGGCTCGGGTACCCTGGCGCAGCTGTGCCCAGGCCTGCTTTTCTGTGCCCGTGGGATGGACACGCTGGCATGGTGCAGTAATTATGCCCCCAGCCAGCCTGCACTGGCCCTCCAGTGACTAGCCACCCCAGGCCCTGCCCTGAGCTCAGCCTGGGGATGCAAAGCAGAGCAGCCGACCCAACCTCCCCAGTGCCCGATGCCACTGTCTGAATGGGCAGCGGGGAGACCGGAATCAGGCCCCACCCCACTGCAAACGGTGCCCAGGCAGGAAGGCGCCAACAAGGCAGCCAGCCATGGGGCCACTGCCAGCCTGCGGGAGCCATAGCTGGGCACAAGACGCAGCCTGAATTTCAAGGGGGCTGAGCCAGGGGCGGGGATGTCGCAGCCTTTCAGCTGCCCAACGCCAACTCTAGGACTTGGGCACCCAGAGCTGGAGATGTTGGCATCCTCGCTCCCAGCCTAGGTCTCAGAAAGTCTGGCCGTTAGTGGGCTAAGAAAGAATCAGCCATAAGGCCCACGCAGACTCACGGGGCACCAGGGGTCTCAAAGGCTGGGGAACCAGGCGAGCATGGGGGGGCTGCCCCCGCTGCACGGGGACTCTCGGCTTCTCACAGAAAAGGCCTTTCCTTCTGGGCTGCGCTGTGTCCCCGGGCGCCAGGAGCGTCGGGGACAAAAGGAACGGCAGCAGCAATCTGTGTCACGCTGCTTTTATTAAGAGCCCTCTCCCCGGTGGCTGGAATTGCCCTGATCCGCAGCGACGGGAACTAGAGGCGCTTGAGAGGCATAAGCTCCTCCACCCCGGAGCTGCAGCTCTGAGCAATGAGATGGACTGATCCCCGGCCACGGGCGGGCCACGAAGCATTTTCAGGAGGGCTTGGGAAAAGGTGGGGGAACCTGTCTATGCCCGCACGAGGGGGGCAGGGTACAGCCTTTGGCCCTCCCCAGGGCGCGCTCCTCTGCCAGGACGCTGGGTGGAGACTGTGGCAGCACGTGGGGGCCCCTGTGTCTGCCTCTCCCTGGTGCCATCCTTCCCTTCACACGCTGCTAACCTTGAGCCACCCCCTGCGAGGTGTTGCACAACACCCACAGCCAGGCAGCGATTGACTGGGCAGAGCCAAACATCATAAAAGGGCCTCGACTGCCGATTAGGGGCGGGAGATAAGGAGGCTGGAGAAGAGATCAAGGTCACCGGGAAAACAGAGAAGGATGGAGCTGTCGGCGGAGGGGTGGGGAGGGGGACCTGTCCCAGCCCCAAGGGGGAGACTGGGGCCTGGCTATTTTGGGGGATGGGGGGAGAGACGGGGAATGGTGGGGGGGTGGCAAAGCACAGACTGTTTCCTGAAGAAGCACTTTAAACCCCACAGCGATTTGAAGGGCACAACGGGGGAAGGGCAGAGCCAGTGGGGGATGGGGTGAGGGGGACACAGCCAGCATTCCCCATGGGGTAGCGTGCACTGGACCCCCTGGGCACATGCACCGCTCTGAGGGATCTTCCAGGGCAGATCTGCAGAGACAGGGAGCCCATCAGCACGGGGGTGGAGGGGGGACCCACAAGATCCAAACAGTCCCAACGTTGGGGGCTTAACGATCTGGCACCAGAGAGGTCCCAAATTCCGGGGCAGAGCCCCCTGCACGCGCTGCACCAGGACAGCTGATCCTCTGGGTAAGCACAGGGCAGAGAGTGCTGGGAGAGGCCCCTGCTCCTCCCATGAACCACTGACCAGATGGGAAGAGGGTTGGGGGCGTGGGGGGGGTATTTATCAGCTGACACCCTCCTGCTGGAGCCTGGGAGGGAGGGGCAGGGGGACTGAGCCCAGCTGGAGGGAAGATTCCCACAGCCCTCCTTCAAACCAGCCAGGCCCGGCTCCCGCTGGAGCCCAACTCCGGGAGCTGCAAAGGAGCCGAAGCAAGTCACCAGTTCGGGTGCGAACAGAGCATCAGAGTCACGCACTCCGCCGGCCCCGTGGCCACAGGCGCTTCCCCCAGCCCAGCACAAGGCAGCTGCAGCTCTGGCCCGGTGACTACTATGTCCTCCCGCCAGCTCCCTCCTGCACTCAAGCATCCAGGCAGAGGTTTTTCGCCTTCCTCCGCAGCGTGGGGCATGGGTCGCTTGCTGATCGATTCCCTGCAGCTTGAGGTCTTCAAATCTCACTTTTGAGGATTTCAATAACTCAGTCATGGGTTCAGGGTTGTTATAAATGTGTATGGGTAGGGTTTTGTGGCCTGCCTTGTGCAGGAGGTCAGACTAGATGATCATATTGGTCCCTTCTGACCTATGAGTCTATGAGTCTATGAGCTGCGCCCATTGCAACTCCAGCGAGGGTCCCCTGGTGCTTTCGTGCGCGCTGCAGTGGCTCGTGCTTTCAGCTCTGCAGGTCCCCGGTTCGATCCCTGGTGTGTCGGCCAAAAGGCAGCCATCGGCGCGGGAGGAAGGCAGGCCGCCCTCCACCCGGGCACGGGATCCTAAAGTAGTCAGCCAGCCAGCTGCAGGCTGTGCAGCCCTGGAGGGCATTCTCCTGGCTGTTTGGTGCCCGCTGCCCACAATGCCCATGCTCCAATGGCAGGGACCTGGGTGGGAACTCTCCCCAAAACAGCCTGCCCCATGTGCAGATGTGCAGTGAGGCTATTTAGCTATAGCCCCTGGAAAACAACAGCTGCCCTGCTCTAGGGGCTATCACCCCATCCGCCTCTTCCCAAAGACTGGGCTGTAGCGTCCTAGAAACTGCGCCCGCCAGCCTGTGTGTGTGTCCACGCAGACAGCCGCTTCCTTGCGGGGCACTGCCGGGAGACACCACGGGGCCGATGAACGGGCACATCTCCCCCGACGTAGCAGCACAGGTGCCCACTGCACCAAGTCCCTGGGCAACACTGCAGCCAAGAAGTCCCCCTCCTCTCCACGAGGCAGCCCCAAGATCTCCAGATGGCCAGCGTGAGCCAGCGAGTGGGGAAGGAGTCTCCGGAAAGCTGCCGGCCTCCTCGCCATGCCACCTCTCCAGCATGCGAGCGTGGCTGTAACCCCGGCAGCCTGTGCCCCTCTTGATGCTGCGCAGTCACTCACTGCTCCCCCAACATTGCACGTGCTTTGCTAGTATCCCCTCCGCCAGCTTGCTCCCCGCACCAGCTGCGATCCAGGCACCCTGCCTTGCCCCAGCCCCTCCGAGGCTCACATCCAGGGCAGGGGGATTTCCCCAGACACCCAACAGCCGCAGGACGACGTCTCCGAGCCAGAGAGCAGTACAAGAGATGGGGGGAGCCATTGGGGAGAAGCTAGCGTCCCTCTCGCCCCACCTCTGAAAGGAGAGGGGCTGTTGGGATCCAGACCAGGTGCAGTCCCTGGCTGGGCCCGCTCCAGGGCTCCATTCGCCCATCTGCCTCGAGCTGGCAGATGTCCGAAATCTGAAGTGCCCTCCTCAGGCCTGCGGCTGCTCAGAGCTGGGCCCAAGCGGCCGCAGTGTGGAACGGACTGGGTTTCTGAGCAGCCCCAACACACACGGGTGGGAGAGGCGGTCTTCACTCTGCTGCAGCGGGGCAGGGCTCTGGCCAGCAGCAGAGGCACGGGGGCTGGCTGCCTGCAGGTTCGGCGGGGGGCACAGGGTCTGCTATGCTCAGGGGGCTTTCGGAGGACTTTCTTTGCAGCCAGGTGGCTTTTAAACAGAGCTGGGATGGCACCAGTGCTGGAGGTGCCCATCCAGGAAAGGCGCCAGCGCATCCTGGCCTGCAGGTGTGATCAGCTCTACACCCTCCCCTCCCCAAGGAGCAGGCCCCAGGGGCTGGGGCCTCCCTAGAGGTGGCTGCAGCTTCTTTGGGTCCCAGAGAAGGGACCGGAGTTGGCACAACCTCGCACTCCCCTCCTCAGATAATGCCAGGCACCCCCAGTGGCTCATCGCTCAGAGGGATTCAGCCCCTGCCGCTTCACTGGACTCGCCCAAGGTCACGCTCCGTGTCAGGGGCAGAGCCAGGACTCCTGACTCCTAGGCCCCTTCCTCCGCCTGGACTGCCATTCGGCAGCTCATCCCCGGCAATCAGAGAGCCAAGCCCACACACAGCCACGGCCCTGGGAACTAGTTCTAGGCCCTGGGGTTTGGGGGAAGGGAGGCGCACAGCGAGTCTGTTACCGAGTGTGTGGGTGGGGGGAAGAAATAAGGCAAAGCCCACCCACGTCAGGGAGCAGCAGACGCAGGATTTCCCTAGAGGAGCTATGCTGTGCATAGACAGCCACAATGCTTCCTTCCTCCTACAGGGGGACAGCTACCGGGCCTGGCTCAGACGCCCCCGGTTTGCCCCGCATGGGACTAGGCAGCACTGAGCTGGGTGCATGCCCATGCTTGCTAAGTGCTTACATGCGGCCATAAGAATGCAGCCACCTCTGGGGTGCAGCATGCAAGTCCAGTTCACCCAGGGCACAGCACAACAGCAGGGACATGGGGAGAGCCGCCACCTCGTCCCATGGGGCTCAAGCCTCAAAGGACACATCCAGGCACATGGCGTTCCAGCACCTCAGCAGCTGCGCCTTCCAGAGCTCACAGGGCAGTCGAGAGCATGCTGTCAGCGGCGCCTCCCGCAGGGCATGTGAAGGGCTGCATGCTTCTCCCAGCTGAGAAAGGGCTGCATGCAGCTGCACACCCCTGAGGGGAAACAGGATTAGAGCAAGGAGGGGAGCGCCCCCGCTCTATACAGCTCTGGAGAGATGCCACCTGGGTTGCTGCACCCAGCTCTGGGGGATTCTGGCATGGGGGGAACACATAGCCCCAGCCATGTGGGGGAGGGAGGAAAGGAGACAGGCCAAGCATGATGAGGGTGGGGGAAGCCCCTGAAATAGAGGGGGATGGGAGGGTGGCACACAGGGAGCTTGCGGGGAGGGAAATGAAGGAATGCCAGGAGCTCCTGGTGCATGCCAGGAGCTCGGCCTACTCAGGCTACAATGTGTGAGACCCTCAAGTAAAGCTGTATTCACAGCCACAGCCTGGGCTGTTCAATGGAAGATGAGATCCCGGGACACAATATTAGCTTGCTGAGCCCCTGACAGCCAGTCCAATCCCGCCCCAGGATGGAGCAAGTCCGGGGACCAAGAGGAGCACATCTGGCCTGGACGCTGACGTGAATGGGGAGCTGGGGGAGGAGAGGTGGATGCGGGGACACGTGGTACCCATGGGGAGATGGCAACACCAGACTGTGGGGGCTGGAGGGGTGGGACAGAGGAGGGAATTGCCACCATGGAGGCAAGAGACAAGGCTGGGAACTGCCAGAGAGGTGGGGAGCTGCGGACAGGCCTCGGCACAAGCAGGACACTGCTGCTGCTGGACAGAGAAGAAGGAAAGCTCCAGGCGAGGGATGCTCCATTCCCAGGTGTCAGTGAAGGGAAGGAAGTGGGAGGAGGGGAGAGAGGGGATGGAGGCTGGTTCCCGTCACACTTTGGTCTCCCAGACATTCAGTTGCAGGGAGCTGAGTAAAGCCGTGTGTTTACTTGGTGAGAACAGGCAGGAGTCATCACAGGCCTCATGAGATATGAAGACATGTAGGGCGCAACACTTGCACCATAAACATGGGAGCTAAGGTTAAAGGTGGAGAAGATATGCTCCCTCGGGAGCCAAGCAGCAAGATGTGAGCTGCGTAGAGCTGGGTCTGGATGCAGAGGAGAGCCACCCCCAGAGACGGGTGCTGTAGGAAGAGAAAGGAGGCAGCAGGGAGCCAGGGTTACCCCCCACTGTGCAACAGCAAGACGCTTGGGGCTCGGAGGGAGAGATTAAAGGAGTTAAATCCATGTAGCTGGGCTGCATGACATGCTACTCGGGTGGGGGAGCAGAGAAAGGGAGCGGGCTGCAGCTATGAGAGTGGTCTTAATGGGGGGATTGTAGAAGAGGCATAAGGCGGTGTAAGGAGACAAAACGGATCAGTGTAAATGGGAAGCTTCCTGATGGGGGGATGGATCCAACTGGGAATCGCCCCAGGAAAGGGCTGGGAGCCCCATTGCTCCCTGATGGGGGGGTGGATGTGGCCAGGGAACTGTCCCCCAGGGATGAAGGAGAAACCCCATTACCTGGGGAAGAGAGCGCCATCCTACCCAGGCCCTGGGGAAGGGAATGGAGGAGAGGGGAGGCAATCTGTGTCTCAAGTTTCTATGAAGGAAGGTCTGCAGGAGTACAGAGAACGCCCAGTTTGGCCACCAGGCCAGGTTCAGCCAACGCCCTGCCAAGCTCCCACCCCAGTTAGGGTCCGGTGTGAAAGCGCATGGTGGGAGGACGCAGCAGCTCTCCTAGAGGCACCGAGCCTCCCCTCGGCCCACCCCCAGGGACTCCTAGTAGGACGCCGAAGTTCACACACAGAAAAAGTTGAGCAACTAGATGAAGTTGCTGTGTGAAGAGGGGTCGGTGCTGGCGGCAGGGGTGGCGAGATGAGGGTGACGAGGGGACGGGGTCCCAGGCACCGACATGGCAAACGCGGCGCAAGCTGAGAAAGGAGCAGCTTGGTGCCACCAGCAGGCACCGAAGGGCCGAGCCCCTGCGGGGGAGAGGAAATCAGCAGAACCCCCTCCGCCCTGGCACCCGCCCCCCCATTCCAACGCAGGCCTGGCCCCAGGGTGGTGGCAAGCAGGGAGGGGGAAATGCCCCGTGCACCAGCTCAGGGAGTCGGCACCCGGATTGCAAGGCGGCAGCCCCACGCCGGGAGGTGGGTGCCCACAGCCCCAGCACCCGCTCAGGCGCCACCTCTTCCTGGGGGCGCCCTCGGCCCTGGCACCCCCCCATTCCCAGCCAGGTACCCTGGGGCCTGGCATTTGCGGGGGGGGCGGCTGGCACAGCCCCCCACGGGGCACACGCTCGCCCGGCCCCCACGCTCCGGGGGTGCCCACGCTCCAGCCCCGACCGTGCCCCACGCCCCGATTCCCGGCCCCCCGCCGGGCTGCGCTCACCAGGGTCTGCTCGTACTGCAGCGCCCGCGGCTCCATCCCGTCCGCGGCCATCGCGGCCCGCAGAGCCCCGGCCCCGGCCCCGCTCGCTGCCCGGGCTGCACCCGCCCGCCCCGCGGTCCGGCGCGCGGCTCTCCCCGCCCGGCCTGGGGCGGGCCCGGCCCGAGCGCTCCGCCTCCGGCCGGGAAGGGGCCGGGACGGGGGCGCGGGGCCGGGGCTGGCCCGGGGCAGAGCCACGGCGGCGCCGCAGGCTGGAGACCGCGGAGAAGGGCTGCGGGCTCTGCCCCGCGCCTTGGCACATCTGCCCCTGGGTGGCCCTGCCCCGTCCCGCCCGTCCCGGGGGCTGCCAGGTCCATGCACCGGCCTGGCCCGGGCTCGGGAGCCGCAGGCCGCCTTGCTGGACCCATGGAGCCGGCTCCACCCCAGCTGCTATGGACGGGGGCTGAAGCCCATCCCTGGGCTGCTAGGGAGAGCCCAGGTGGGAGCGGTAGGGTCCAGGAGACAGCCGAGCTGGGTCCACACGAGGCCTGGTTCGAGTCCCTCCGGCCTAGTGGATGAAGCAGGGGTCCAGGGACTTCTGGTCCAAATCCCAGCTTTGCCACCCCATCCCTGGGGCAAGTCACTTTATCCTTTGCCTGGGTCCATAGACTGGGGCAAAGCATAGCCCCTACCTAGTGCTTTAGTGTCCTGCCCTGCCCTGGCTGGGATACACTGTGGGGAGCCCAGAGCCATCTTGGAGGGGAGCCATAAATCACAGGCCGGGCGCACTTTGCAGGAGGAATGGTTCCTGGAATAGGGCTCGCCTTCGGCTTGGCCGTAGCCCGCTGCAGAACACGGAGCTGTACGTGTGCCTCGTTAGCGAGCTGGCCCAGGTTAGGGAGCACGGCTAGCCGCAGAGGCCTGAGCCTTGCAGAGAGGTTGGGGGCAGCTTGCATGAGGGCAGCATCCTTTCCTGTGCTCTGCCAGCCAGATGTGAGGGGGCCCTTCCCTCTAGTGTTTGTATTTGCTGAACGACTACCTATCCTGAACTTATCATTCAACAAGGAACAATCAACACATCGTCATACTTGCTTTCCACTAACCGACCTCTGTATTTCTTTTGTATGAGTGGTGTCCCCACTGTTTGAATGATTACATCTCAACCGTATCACTAAACTGATAACCCTTAACCTGGGACATTGCAGATTATGTACTCTTTGTATTGTATGACCTTCAAACCAAACCGTGTACCTTTTGGATGGTCTGTGCTTTATTCCCAGACGTACAGAAACTCTTTCCTTCAAAAACTCTGTGTTTGATCATTTTATAACATTAGCTTTAATAAAAAAATTTAAATCAACTTAGGTGGTAGGATACGATTGGTTAACGGGCTCGGATTGGTATTTTATAGTACTTTACTTTAAAATGACTCCTGAAGGTAGAGTTAAGCAGGACCCAAATTTTAGCTATATAACTGGGATCCAAAAGGAAATTGTTTGGAACCTCACGCCAGGCCACACAGCCCAAATGATCCGAGCTGCCAGATCTCAACACCTTGCCAAGTGTATTTACAGAAATTGGAGTCCCCAGATGGTCTAAGTCTGACTGGCCACCAGGAGAAATTTGCCTGCTTTATTGGGAGTGGTGGGCGTTGTATGCTTAGCGTGTGTGTTCTCTTTTGGTCATTGTTAATACATAGAGAATAAGGAGATTGCTGTGTATGGCTCCCTCACTGATAAATGGTCCTGCAAGCCCACAGAAGATTATGCCCAGAGCCCTACAAATTGGGAAAGGGCGGATACTTAAAATAACCAGGTTATGTCTGGAGCCCTACGACCTGGGAATAAGTGATCCTGAGCCCTAGAGTGTGAATTAGGGAAGGGTAGGTCAGAGCCTTTCCCCCGGAACCCTATAGATTGGGAAAGGATGGGGGTGTCTTAAGTGGGTTATGCCTTGAGCCTTATGGATGAGTGTGCCTTCTCCAGAGGCCTGTGTACCAGTTCCCAGCCAACCGGCACGAAGCCAAGTGCATTTATTCTTCGGGTAAAAGCATGACAGTGAATACAAACGGTTTCAAAACGTTCCTCTTCACATGCGAAATGTTTACTGGGGCTCACCCTCAGTTTTACAGGATCCTAAAAAGCCAAAGTCTGTCTGACCCTTCTCCGAGTCCCGGCTCCCCTGGGACAGAAGGTCCTGTCCATTTGCAGGATCAAAAGAAGGCTCTGAGTTAATTTAAATGCAGCCTTTTTATGCCAAAAACCCTTTCTTTGTGTGTTGGTCTCTGGAAAAACCAGTTTGACCCAGTATATGCCAGCCTCCCCAGGGGGTGGCATCTCTCTGCTGGTTTTTATAACCAGAGTAATTTGCTTTAATTACACACCCTGGTTTTGGTTCCTCGAGGAACCTGATAACCCTCCCCCCTGTGTTGCATATGACCCTGGCTCACGGTGATACATCAGCTGATCCCAAAGGTAATACAATATCTTTCGCAACCTCAACCCGCTGCCTTCAGCACAGCCCCTCACAGCCATCTCCTCAGGCGTCTTACTCCCTAGTCCAACATGCTGCACCCATGCTGTGCCATTCTGTTCACTAGCCCAGTTGCTTCCCAGCCCCCTCCCGTGCCCCGGCCCATTCACTGGCCGCCTGGCTGTCCATCTCCAAAGTCAGCACACTTGCCTTCCTAGGGTTGCCAAGTCTGGATTTATTCCGAGAGGTTTCATCACATGACATAACAGCATTACTGACTGGCCTATTGTACTCTAACACTCTTTCACTACAGAGCCCTCCTTTTGTCGTCGGTGGAACTCAGGAGCGTTGTATGAATCGTACGGTCGCATTTTAAGTGTAAAGAAACGGTATTGCAAAATCGCCAGTTGTCATGCGAATCTTATTTTTCAGTCGCGACATCGGCTTTAGGTTACTTGACTAGTTCATGCATGTTTCAGTGTTTGTGTGAATGCATGCACGTGTGCTTTACATTAATTCCGGTCTTTACAAATACAGAAAATGAAGCGGTAGGCCATTAGAAAGCGACAGAAACAGCAAAAACTCAGTGATTAACTTATTTAACAGGAAAATGCATGACGACACAAAATACTTTTGGCTGTAAATTCTTTGGCTTTGTGATGCCATGTTTTATATAGTCAGGGTCTTTTACACCAGTGTCACTGTAACAACAGCACTTTGTATTTTTTTAGGGTATCTTTGGAGCTGTTTTTTTTTTTTTTTTTGAAAAGCCCTCTCCCTCAGCCAGTTCTGTTCTCCTGTTTTGAAAGCGTGAGGCAGTTGCAGTGTAGCGGAGCCTAAAGAGACATGCTGAACATGCCCGCCGGGGATGCGCAGATCGGCTACGGGGCACAGGCTTTACGCCATCATGACATAAAGCCCCAGCCGCACAAGGTAAAGCAATCCATGCACAGTGCAACTGTTGGGCAGGCAAATGCACGTGACGTCACCGTGGCATTTTAAACACCAGCTGGACTCCTGTATAAATCCGATTCAACGGTCAGTGCTCATTTTCAGAGTGCCCTGTGATTCATTACCTCCCTGGGTTGCTCTCAGCAGTCTCCTAAAGATTGATATGTAATTCCTGGAGACTCAAGGGCAATCCTGGAGGGCTGGCAACTCTGAGCTTCATCTGGATTTGCTCTGGCCTCACAGCCCCACTGTCACGTCAACTTCCCCATCAATGGAGCTTCCTTTCTGTGCCCCTCCCAGGGCTGGAGCCGGGTTGAATTGCTCATATGGCCATGGCCCAATCCCTAGCTGGGAGCCTGTGGTTGTAGAGGGAGTGCATTGTAACTCTCCTCTGTCCTCCTGCAGAACAGTGCTGCCATTTGAGGGCCCAACAGGCTCGAGCGTCAATACCCCACCGAGGCTAACAGGGACAGCTCACACTCCTCAGAGATCTCGGCCCTAACTCAGCCCTGAGGAGTCACAGGGGGACAGAGGGTTTGGCCACGTGGAGGGCTCTGGAGGTGGAGAAGCAGACGCCTATCATGATGGAGGGATGGGGTCTCAGAGGGAGGAGGGAAGTCGTATTGGCAGGTTCCTGCTAACCCTGGGGACAGCAAGATTAAGGGACATAAGAACATAAGAACGGCCATACTGGGTCAGACCAATGGTCCGTCTAGCCCAGCGTCCTGTCTTCCGACCATGGCCAAGGCCCGGGGCTTCAGAGAAAATGAATAGAACGGTGATGATCAAGTGATCTATCCTCTCACCCATTCCCAGTTTCTGGCAAACAGCAATCCCTGCCTATCTTGGCTAAAAACCATGGATGGACCTGTCCTCCATGAAAATATCTAATTCTTTTTTGGACCCCGTTATAGTCTTGGCCTTCACAACATCCTCTGGCAAGGAGTTCCACAGGTTGACTGTGCATTGTGTGAAGAAATACTTCCTTTTGTTTGTTTTAAATCTGCTGCCTATTAAGTTAATTGGGTGACCCCTAGTTTGTGTGTTATGAGAAGGACTAAATAACACTTCCTTATTTATTTTCTCCCCACCAGTCATGATTGTATAGACCTCTATCATGTCCCCTTTACTTGTCTGGTTTTCAAGCTGAAAAGTAACAGTCTTATTAATCTCACCTCATATGAAAGCTGTTCCATACCCCTCATCATTTTAGTTGCCCTTTTCTGCACCTTTTCCAATTCCAATATCTTTTTTGAGATGGGGTGACCAGATCTGCATGCAGTATTCAAGATGGGGGATACCATGGATTTATAAAGAGGCAATATATTTTCTGTCTTATTATTTATCCCTTTCCAAATGATTTCAACATACTGTTAGCTTTTTTGACTGCCACTGCATATTTGAATGGATGTTTTCAGAGAACTATCCACAATGACTCCAAGATCTTTTTCATGAGTGGTAACAGCTAGTTTAGACCCCATCATTTTATATGGATAGTTGGGATTATGTTTTCCAATGAGCATTTCTTTGCATTTATCAACACTGAATTTCATCTGCCATTTTGTTGCCCGGTCACTGCCCAGTTTGGTGAGATCCCTTTGTAACTCTTCGCTGTCTGCTTTGGATTTAACTATCTTGAGTAGTTTTGTATCATCTGCAAATTTTGACACCTCCCTGTTTACCCCTTTTTCCAGATCATTTATGAATACGTTGAACAGCACTGGTCCAAGTAGAGATCTCTGGCGGACACCACTATTCACCTCTCTCCATTCTGAAAACTGACCATTTATTCGTACCCTTTATTTCCTATCTTTTAACCAGATACTGCTCCAGGAGAGGACCTTCCCTCTTATCCCATGACCACTTACTTTGGTTAAGAGCCTTTGGTGAGTGACCTTATCCAAGGCTTCCTGAAAATCTAAGTACACTGTATCCAGTGGATCACCCTTGTCCACATGATTGTTGACCCCCTCAAAGAATTCTAGTAGGTTGTCGAGGAATGATTTCCCTTTACAAAAACCATGTTGACTCTCCCCCAACAAATCATATTTATCTCTGATAATTCTGTTCTTTACTATAGTTTCAGCCAATTTGCCTGGTACGGAAGTTAGGTTTACTGGCCTGTAGCCGCCAGGATTGCCTCCAGAGCATTTTTTTTTTAAATTGGTGTCACATTAGCTATCTTCCAGTCATCTAGTACAGAAGCTGATTTAAATGATAAGTTACATACCACGGTTAGTAATACTGCAGTTTCAAATTTGAATTCCTTCAGGACTCTTGGGTGGATACTGTCTGATCCAGGTGATTTATTCCTATTTAATGTATCAATCTGTTCCAAAACCTCCTCTAATAACACATCAGTTTGAGACAGTTCCTCAGACTTGTCACCTAAAAAGAATGGCTCAGATTTGGGAATCTCCCTCACATCCTCAACTGCGAAGACCGATGCAAAGAATTAATTTAGTTTCTCTGCAACAGCCTTATCTTCCTTGAGTACTTCTTTAGCACCTTGATCATCCGGTGTCCCCACCGGTTGTTTTGCAGGCTTCCTGCTTCTAACGTACGTGCAATTTTTTTTGCTGTTACTTTTTGGGACTTCGGCTAGCTGTTCTTCAAATTCTTTTTTGGCCTTCCTAATTATATTTTTACACTTCACTTGTCAGAGTTTAGGCTCTTTTCTATTTTCCTCAATAGGATTTAACTTCCACTTTTTAAAGGATGCCTTTTTGCCTCCAACTGATTTTTTTACTTTGTTTAGCCATGGTGGCACTCTTTTGGTCCTCTTACTCTGTTTTTTTAATTTGGGGTATACATTTAAATTGAACCTCTTGTGTGGTGTCTTTAAAAAGTTTCCATGCCGCATGTAAGGGTTTCACTTTTGGCATGGAACCTTTTAATTTCTGTTTAACTTCCTAATTTTTGTGTAATTCCCCTTTCTGAAAATAAATGCTACCACAGTGGACGATTTTGTCATCTTCCCCTTCGCCCCCAACAGGGATGTTAAATTTTATTATGTTATGGTCACTCTTACCAAGCGATTCAGCTATATTCACCTCTTGAACCAGATCCTTTGCTCCACTTAGGACTAAATAAAGAATTCCTTCTCCTCTTGTGGGTTCCAGGACTAGCTGCTCCAAGAAGCAGTCATTTAAGGTGTCAAGAACCTTTTTCTCTGCATCCCATCCTGAGGTGACATGTACTCAATCAAGATGAGGTTAGTTGAAATCCCCCCACTATTTATTATTTATTTTTATAGCCTCTCTAATCTCCCTGAGCATTTCACAGTCACTATGAGCATCTTGGCCAGGTGGTCAGTAGTACATCCCTACCGCTATATTCTTATTATTCAAGCATGGAATTACTATCCATAGAGATTCTGTGACACAGTTTGGTTCACTTAAGATATTTATTTCATTCGACTCTATGCTTTCTTTCACATATAGCGCCACTCCCCCACCCGTACGACCTGTTCTGTCCTTCCGATATGTTTTGTACCCTGGTATTACTGTGTCCCACTGATTATCGTCATTCCCCCAGGTTTCTGTGATGTCTGTTACATCAGTGACCTCGTTTAACACATGGCACTCAAGTTCACCCATCTTAGTATTTAGACTTCTAGCTTGTGTATGTAAGCACTTAAAAACGGTCACTTTTTAGCTGTCTGCCATTATGTGATGTAGCTGAATGGAACTCTTTTTCATTTGACTATTTCTCATCAAATCCTACCCATGTTTTATCCTCTTCCATCCTCTTCTCCTTATGAGGATATAGAAAATCTTCATGAATAGATCTTCCTCTAAGGGATGTCTCTGTCTGAACTATGTGCTCCTCCGCACCTGTCAGCTTTCCCCCAGCCCTTAATTTAAAAACGACTCTGCAAACTTTTGAATTTGACATGCCAGCAATCCGGTTCCATTTTGGTTTAGGTGGAGCCCATCCTTCCTGTGTAGGTTCCTCCTGTCCCAAAAGTTTCCCCGGTTCCTAATAAATCTGAACCCCTCCTCCCTACACCATTGTCTCATCCATGCATTGAGACCTGCAGTTCTGCCTGTTGAACTGCCCTGCGTGTGGAAATGGAAACATTTCAGAGAATGATTCTATGGAAGTCCCAGACTTTAGTCTCTTACCTAGCAGCCTAAATTTGTGGACCACTGATGTCAGACAGTGCAGCAGGAGGGAAAGCCCAGGGAAGGCCCCGGATAAGGAACCAGGTCCATCAAGAGCAGCACCATCTCTGCCAGCCCCAGTCTGAGGGTAGGGATCAGCTCTTGGATGGCTTGGCTAACCCATCCTGCCATGGGAGGCCGGTTGGCAAGGGTGCCCCAAGCAGCAGCTTTTGGAGTGTGCTATTCCCTCCCAGCGAGAGGTGCCGACAGGCTGTTAGCAGAGATCCCAGGGGTTCCCGGCTCCATCTGCCAGCCAGGAAGGGCTGGAGTCTGTGCGATGGCTGGGTCTCCTGAGCTGCTCCTAGGACGTCTGAATGAGACCAGCTCTGGAAGCCTGGCCTTATGGGCAAATCTTAGAACAGCGCCAACCTTCCTGCCTCTCCCCGGCTGGGCCTTGACGGCGAGCCCCGTTGCCTTCCACTCCACGTTTCTCACCCGCCTGGACTCCACTCCTTCGAACCGCATCACCATAAAGTTCCTGGTGGGCCCAGAACTGACCAGCTGAGCCTTCCCACGGCCCTGGCCCCATCCCCTCCCAGCCAGGGCCAGGCCCAGCTTGGAAACCCTTGGTAGGAACGTTGCACCTGGCCACCCCCTGCGAGCCATCTCCTCCCCTCCGCTCTCAGTCTGAAGCCTCCTTCCTCCCCATGCAGGGCATTGTGGGACGCTGGGATGAACTGCAGCCATCTGCCTAGTCTCCCTCCATCATTAGACCAGGCAGGGAACACACAAGGGCGGGAACTATCAGCACGTGCACAAGAGATCAGAGGCCAGATGTTCAAGCACCCGAAGATTCCCGGCTATCTCCCTTTCTCCAGCCCATGCCTCCGAGTCACCTAGATAAGGGCCAGATTCCCAGATGGACCCAGCAGCTCCCACGGGGACACTTATGGCCAACGTGCTGTGCCCATGCTGTCCTCAATAAGAAGGGATGGTTTTCTTTCCCCAAAGCCTCTCCATTCAACAGATTAGCACCAGTGGGTCCAGACCCCCTGCTCTACTGGGGCACCAGGCTCTCACATGCAGTCTGTGCTCAGGGCCTGGCCCTTGGATGGGTGCCCCCCAGCCTTGGACTGTAAGGTACAGGGAGTTCTTCCGCTCCAAGCTGACGCCACCTTCCCTGCTTTGGTTGAGGTGTTTTATTGTTGAGCACAACCTGGTTTATGGCGCGGTACAATAAAGGCCTCGTATATTGTTATAGCCTAGAACATAGTTCATTTCTCTGGCTCAGGCTTCTGCCCTCCTGGGTGTGTTCAAGAAAGACAGAGCCTTGCGTGCTATAAATCTGGAGGAACCAGACCCCACGCGGGTGAAATATGATGCCAGCAGGTGCATTCCTGCCCATCCCCGCGGCACGTCGTAGCAGAGACGCTCGTGGCAGGCACCTTGGCATCCAGGCAAGCTTGTTTGAAGAAAGTCAACCTGCCTTGGTGCTTGCGGGATGCTGCCATATCAGAGCCTAGCCTGCTAGGAAACCAAGCCAGGGTTTTCCTGCCCCAGCACCCCAGCTTTCGGAGCAGCAAATGAAGCCAAAACAGAGCCTCTCAGGTGCTACAGAAATGGGTGCCTCCGCTGGCAGGTCACCTAGCCTGAGGGATAGATAGAAAATGTGCAAACCATTCTAGCACCACTACCTGATTCAGCTGCATGGCCTCGCCAGAAACACGGGGGGCTCCCCATCTCAGACAGGCGATAGCAGCAAAAGAAGGGGATCAGACATAGGAGACAACACGGACAGGAGCGGACTCAGCAAAAGTGGAAAGCAACACTTCTAAAGAAGACAGAAGGAAAATCCCTTTTTACATGGCACACAGTTAACCTGTGGAACTCCCTGCTACTACGTATCATTGCGGCCAAGCGCGTAGTAGGAGTGAAACAAGTGTCAGACTGAGACCAACAATCTAGAGGATAAAAAGAATAAGGAAACCCTCCTCCTTCAGGGCATAAATCACCCACTAACTGATGGGGTAGAAAGGAACTGCCCCGAGGGGCAGGTTTGTCTATTATGGCAATTCTTGTGTCTTCCCCTGAAGCACCAGAGCTTGGCCATGACCAGAGACAGGAGACGGGTCGCTGTTCTAATAGTGCCTGGCAATTCCTCTGTCCTACACGTGCACCGGCTCATTCGGGTCTCTCGTGAGCCAGAAAAGGGAGCAGGAAAAGGTGGGGTTCTTGGGCCCCTGGACTCTCCCACCTGCAGATGGCCCCACAAGCTGCCAGGCGATGGGGCTCTGCACAGGGCAGACAATCCCATGTGGGTTCAAACTCACTGCCATCAAGTTTCTGCCTTTCTTCTCAGCCCTTCCAGCGAATGCCCCTTGGCCTGCCTTCCCAGGCCTTTGCCCATCCCCGGGAGATGGATAAGGCCCCCTGCCGCCCTGCTGGAGCCCAGCTAGGCCTGTTTCCTCCTGCTAATCTGTTGTCCTGAATCGACCCAACTCCTCCAAAGAGTTCCATCGCTCTCCTCGTCATTCCTCCCCGTTTATCAGCTGCGTTCCAGCGCAGGAGTGCTCGGGACTGGACACCGTGTACCAAGCATGGGCTCACCCCTCCCCAGCACTGCCCGTAATCGCCTGACCCATCTGTGCTGTTAAGGGCCAACCTTTCCTTTTGAAGCAGCCCCGTTATTGGCACACCAGGGACCTGGGCAAGGAGAAAGGAAGGCTCCCGCTAGCTCATTTCCAGGGCTGCCCCCCCAGATGCTTAGGGCTGGAATGGGAACCTGTACCCCAGGGACAGGCAGATAAGACATAGTCTCTAATGTGGGGGCCAATGCCCCAGCGGGTGTAAATCAGCATGGTTCCACTGACGTCTAGAGAGCGACATCCATTTGCACCAGCCGAGGATTCGGCCCTGCACCTCGATGGTGTCGGGGGTCCCACACAACCCCAGTCTTCCAAACTACTGATATGCACCAGGGCTATTTCTGTAGCACTTGCATGGTCTTGGGGTTACTATTAAGGATACAGGCCCAGCGTCACGCACTGCGTGGCAGCCCCGTGCCCTGGCGGGGGAGAGGGGCCACTCCGATGGGGAGAGAGGCTGCAGGTCCTCATTGCCTCTGGGCTAGCTTCAGCCCCACATTCTGTCTCCTTCCCTGGCTTTTGGGATGCGGAACCCCACATTTCCAGCCAGAATCCAGATACTGGCCACCTTGAAACAGCATACCATTTGGAGAGAAGAGCCTCCGGGGTAGGCTGGGGTGGGCTGGGCACCTGGGCATGGTCTGTAGACTGGGTGGGAGGACTTTAGCTGTCCAGATCCCTGCCCCAGGGCATTTCTGTCCTGGTCACCCTGCACTCGGGGCTGGCAGCCGCTGGAGACCATTTCACGTCAATTGCAGCCCGCCCACAGCAGACTGGAATTCTCCTGTTTTGCATGGCTGTGGGTTTTGCCCTGGCCCGGAGTCCCAGGCTCTGCACATTTATGCCCCCTCCACCGCTTTCTCAGGGCACAAACAGCGTCCCTGTTCCCAGCGCCAGGCCTGTGGGCGCCTCCCCCTAGAAGCTCAGCACCTGCCTCCCAGGACCCACGCCGAGAGTCAGACGCCGCTGACAATGGGTTCCTAAGGTGCGAGCGCCCAAAACACATCCCTCAGTGAAAGGAGAGGGCAAGCGAAGGCAAGACTCCAGAGGCTGGGCACAGCGGGCGTGCCTCTCGCAGGCCCCTGGCCAGGTGGGAACCTGCTTCTTTGCCACAGTGCCACCCCCGGGGACAGCTCCATTCCTGGCTTCTCCCAGGTGGTTTTGCTGGGGTTGCCGCCTGACGTGTGACCGTCTCCCCCCGGCCGATGGGAACGGACTGGTGCAAAGGGTGCTGACCAGACAGCCCCTCGCATGAGCCCCTGGTGCAAACACAGCACCGGGGCTGGTACCTGAATGCTCCATCTTGGGCTGAAGGCCTGGCCTGGACCACGGGGGGAGCGCTGTGAACCCGCCAACCTCCATGCAGGACAGGCTACGCAGCCTGTGGGACCATCTTGCTGGCTCTCTCCCACATGTTGCAAGGATTTACCCTCCTGCAGGCAATTAGGCTCAAAGAAGTTAATTAGCATTAAAGGGGCACACTAGCACGGCTCGCCCTGCGGTGTCGCAGACTGCAGAGTACCGACTTGGTCCCAGCTTGCGGCACAGGCACCAGTGCTGGTTAGATGCCCCATAACACAGGCTGCCCTGGCAACAGCCATCAGGGACCATCTCCCCAGAGGCCATTGGCCGAGTCCCTGGCAGTGCAGCCAGTCTCAGACGCTTGAGAGGGAAGTGCAAGAACCCCCCTGATGGGCCATTGTGGCATAATCTGCCAACAGGGAAAGTTTCTTCCAAGGCACTTGCCGGGGAGCGGTTCATTTGTTTATTCACTAATTGTATTATGGCCTGACGCAGAAGGGTTGTACCCCATCAGATACAACAGGGAATAGTCTCATTCTCCGTAGTAAACTTCCAAGCCAAGCCACGCTCCTGGCTTCATGGATATCTAGTGGCAGAGAGTTCCACAGGCTAGGCAGACATGGTGCAAGAAAACAACTTTGCTTTCATCTGCTTACCCTGCTGCTCAGACTCGCCGAGCCGCACCTTCAGCCCATTGTCTGCAAAACATCCTAGCCTGCAGTGAACAGCTCCCCCCCAAGTCCTCATGCCCATGAGCCACGCCAGCTGACGAGGCTCAGGTGTGCCTTGCTCTGTGTTTGTACAGCTCAGCTGAAGGGCTGGGCACTGTAGCCATGAGTCATTAAGAAGATGCTGGCTGCTCCTAGCCGCTCTCCTCCCCAGGCTGCTGCAGTGCTGCTTGGGGACCCCATGCGCTCGTTCCTACCCCCCCACCCCACCCCACCCCACCCCGAGCGCCATTTGCACTATCAAAGGTAAATAAAATAACGGGCTCCCTCCCTGCCTGTCTTCTTGGCTGGGCCCCCTCCCCTTCCTGTGTGGATCCAGCCCCCCGGTGGGACGGGCATGGGGGGAGCGAGACGCTCAGGTGAAGAGCCCGCGCTTTGGTGGTGGGTTACTTTGGAAGGGCTACAGTGCGATACCTGTAGTGGGTGTGGGGGGTGTCCATGGGGGCGAGGGAAGGCAGTGAGGGTGTGGATGAACTGTGGGGGGCAGTGGGGGTGAGGGGGTGCTTTTGAAGGGGCCATGCGGGGGGGAGGGACCGGGGGGACGAGGGAATGTGGCAGATAAAGAGCAGAACGGGGAGGAGGGGTGTCCCTGGGCCTTCCAAGGCCCCAGCCTGCTGGGCCCCGCGCTGCTTGCTAAGACTGCTGGATCGGCCCCGTCATGCTGTAGGGTCTGGACCCCCAGGAGCTGCCATCTGCTCTGGTGGTGACCCCCCCCGCCCCACACTACATGCTCTGTTGCCCTTTGACTCCTGAGCGTGCAGGGGATACAATCATTTATAGCCCAGCGTTAGGCTGCTTGCTGAACTAGTGCAAAGGAAACTGAGCTGGAGCACGGCTGGACTAGGCAAAGGCGGGTTATGGCTGTGCCAAAAGGGGCTTTGCAATGTAGGAGAGGCTAATGTAGCTTGGGGCCCGGTAGGTATTTATGCTTAGAACCCTGCCTTGGTTAGCAGGTTTAGCCACATCCCCCTGGTGCCCCTTACAGCGGCACGCAGGGAGCCTTCAGACAGCGCAGCTGCTTACAGCTGTCGGAGCCCCCAGTGCGGGTGGCAGAAATTGCCCACCAGGCCCCCAGGCTAAATATGGTCTTGGAAAAAGGTGGGTATAAGGAACAGGTGCATAAAAAGGGATCTAACCCCTGGCCCGTAGCAGGCCGGCAAAAACCTGTGGCCCTCTTCTCCCCTTTTGGGGAACGCCCAGCCCCGTGGGTTGGGCCGTTCCCCGACACGCCCTGGGATTGTTACTCGTCTCGGGTTGTTCTTGTTCTGGGAATTCGCTGAGCGCGATCGTGGCACAGACAAAACGCTGCGGGTCTCGCCAAGCGTCCTCGCTGCTCAGTAGCCCCCAAAGACCGAACCTGGGCTCAGCGACTAGCACATTTTGGCCCTCGGCAGATTAATCATAAAGCTCCAGCGTGTCTCTACAGGTGAAATCTGCCCCTCCGCTCAGAGCGATTCAGCCACCCTGTGCTCTAGCAATGCCCCCAAAGCGGCAGCGATGCCCCGAAAGGCACAAAGCTTGGAGATGCCATGTTCCCCGTACCTGCCTTCCCTCCCTCCACTGGCCCTTCCAGCGTCCTGGCCTCAGCCCAGCTCTTGTGTCTCCTGGCCTTGGCAGGTGCATGTGCTTTTCCCTGCCTCGCAGAAACGAGTGCCAAGGCCAGGCAAGGCCCCACGTGCTGGGCTCCTGCCAGCTGTGCCCAGCGCTATGCGGAAATCACAGCTTGGACTTTCAGCTGGAGGGCAAGGTCCCATTACAGCAACGCAGCAGCAGGGCACGGCCCGGGGGGGGTGGGGGGGGCGGGCTGGGGGGTCTGGGGGACGCAGAAGTGCTGGTCACGGCTTTGCTCAGACACTCGCTCCCTTGGGACCCGGGGCAAATCCCTTCAGCTCCCCGGGTCTGTACCCAGCAAACGCCCGCCCCGAGCAAAGCCGCGCTGGTGGCCCGACGCTCCGGATCAGCAGCTGTCACCCCCACGCACCCGGGGGCAATGGGGGCGCTGCTGGCAGGCACATTTGAACACGGCAGCCTCCCGCACTGATCAGCATCATTTACAGGGCCCCGGGGCCACGCAGAGGGGCCAGTGCCAGGCACTGCCGGTGAGACGCTGCACAGTGTGGGGGCTGCTCGTTGCTTGGGGGCGGGGGGGGCAGACTTTCTCCCCCCCTTTTCCCTGGCATCCCAGCAGCTCTCCCAGCTTTGCGCTGTCCCCCTCTCCCACCATCATTAAAGCTTTTGACCTTCAGAGCCCCCCCTGTCCCCCCTCCCAATCAGCCATGCAGGGCACCTGGGCACTACATTTTAACCCAGCTCCGATGCTGCTGGGCGACGTGCATGCATGCTCGCTCACGCCAGGGCCACGCAGGGAGGTTTCTGGGCAAGGGCCAGACCCGGGAGGGCTAAGCCGGGCTCGATGTAGAGAGAGGCCGTCGTTGCCGGACCCGATCGGTGGCCGAGCCCAGCTTTCCTTGCCAGGCTTTGCAGCGGGAGACCCACGGTGCCAGAGTGACGGAGGAATCCCGGCTCTGCCCACAGCCACCTCGTCCCTGGCACAGCCCGCTGGCTCTCAGCTTGTCTCGCCGCAGGGCGCAGGCCAGAGTCCAGCAGCTGGAGGGACACGTCTCTAGCAGCATCTCTGCAACAGCTGCTCTCCCTGGTGGTGGAAAATGCAGGAGAGCCTCCCTCGTGGTCTTCTGGTAAGTCCATGATGCAGTCAACCCGCCCGGCTGACTTGGGCACGCAGGGCTTGGGCAGCAGGGGTTAGCTCCCACTCCCAGTTGATGGGCAAAGCCTCCCGCACAGGCAGAGCATCCTGCCACCGCAGCTCGCTCCGGGCTTGGCTTTCCCTCCTCCTCCTCTCCTGGGACCGGAAGCCCTGGACAAGCATCTCGCAGCTCTGCAGCTGCCCCGTTGGCATTAGCCTGTGCCAGCGCTGGGGGAGCCAGTGGAAGGCTGCCTTTGGACATCAGGATCCGGGCAGGCCCCCCCGCGCTGGCTGCTCACTGGAGGCCTGTGTGATGGACAGAACAGCAGCAGCATCCCACCATGCCTAGCAGCCTAGCCCAGCTAGCTCGAGGGCTACCTTCCGCTCTGGGGAGATGCCCCTCTCTAAGAGCCCCAGGCCTTTGCCATTCTCAGCGCTGGCCAGGCTTCCCTGGTGCAGCCAGCCCCCCGCTAGCCACGCTGGGGAGCATTTCAAACCAGCCCTGGGGCAGATGTCCCCCTCGGGACGGAGGGCAGCGCGAGTCCTGCGGGAGGGACAGGCTCGCAGGATTCCCGTTGGCCCTCGTGTTGGGAGGTGGCCTTGAGGCTGGCGTGGCGCGCTCTGCTCACGCTCAGCTCTGCTGGACACCTCCAGGGTTGCGTGGCTCCATCTTCCTAGCACATATCAAATGGGGTGACGGGGCCACGGGGCAGCTCCCCGCTGATTCTAACCTTGGCTGGAGGCAATCGCCCCGGGAATGTCCCTCTGGATTGACCCATTCCTGCAGGACTCTAGGCCTCTCTCTTACCACGGAGAGCTGCAGGTCCAAATACATCTCCGAGTCGCCATCCGGCCTAGGGCCGGCTACAGCATTGGACCTGCCAGCCAGGGCCTTAGCTGCTTGTGTCCTCCTGTGGGGCGCTGACACAGCCGCTTCCACGTGGAATCCCTGCCCCTTTCCAAGCCCCCACAGGAGATTTGCCACCTGCGTCCTTACTGGGGCCTGCATCCCATGCGAGAGGAGAGCCCCTCCTGGGCCCTGGCCTGGAGAACGGGCCCTTCTCAAAGACTGGCGCACTGGCAGCAGCCCAGCTCAGCGGTGACCATTTAAACGGCTGTGTTTCGGCCCTGCCTCCCTTACGCTGCAGCTGTCTTCAGCTGAATCCTTGGCTGGCTCGGTGCACCCCCGCACTAACAGCCAGGGGCCGCGCCCCGGAAAGCCTAGTGTGACACGGGGCGAGCGTGGCACCAGGGAGGGGTACAGGCAGCAAGTGGGCATTGCAGGATGGCTGCTCCCACCCATGCCAGCCGGGCAGCCCTGGGGCCAGCCCGAGTTAACTTGGCCACGAGGATGTACCCGCCCGCACAGGCAGCAGCCCTGGGGCCAGCCCCACGTGGCCGTGTGTCTGCAAGGTGCTGACACCTCGCATTTGGCCTTGGAACAAGAGCTGGGGTTGGCCTTCAACCCACTGAACGCACAGCCATGACCAGGGCTCCTCTCCTGTGGCCACCTGCCTGCAGCTGTGACGAGGAGCCCCCCATCTCAGAGCACCTTATGGTGGGGGAGGGGGGGAGGATCATCCTCCCCATTTTACAGGTGGGGAAACTGACTCATGGAGGGGGCGGGACTTGCCCAAGGTCACCCATCTATCAGTGGCAGAGCCAGGGAAGGATCCCACGTCTCCCAGCTCCAAGCACAGGAGCCGGGAACCCAGCAGGGAACCTCAGGAGGCAGCAGTGTCTGCAAAGGGAAACGTGATCCTGGCACAGGCCACCACAGCATGGCAGAGCAGAGCCAGGGGCACAGGGCCCCAGGATGAGGGACAGGGACCCCCACCTGCCCAAACCAGCCAGGGAGGAGCAGGCCCATGTAACCTCGGCCACTGCCATGCCTGTGACTCCTCCAGTGGCCCTGCCCGGCTGCCTGCAACCGGAAGCACATGGTTCTGCCAGGCACATAACTGCCCCCTCGGTGGGCAGCGCCCTCCAGCACCGGCCCGCCAGGGGCTCTGAGCCGGTCTGTGTCCCTGCCCCACTCATCCCACTGCTCCCAGTCTCCCCAGAGCTGTCCTCCCTCCGTGCCCCCCCCCCCGCCCCCTGCTTTCTCTCCCCGCCTGGGCCTGCCCCGCCTGTCTGCCCCGGGCCCAGCTCCATGGAACAGCTCTCCCATTTACCATCACCTCCCCTGGCCGGGACGGGCCAAGTGATTGCTCACGCAGTCACAGGAGCTGCTCCCCGCCCCTGCCATCCCCTGGCCTTCTCGGAGCAGCCCTGTGGCAAGTAGTCCTGGCCCTGAGACCATGGGAGCCCCTGATCCAGAACATCCCCTGCACGGAGCCCCCCGGCTGTCCAGTGCCCCGCGGCCACAGCGCCTCCAGCCACCCTTCAAAACAGTGGGAAAATCCCCCGTCAGGCCCACCAGGGGGTGCTCTAATCCCACCACGCTAAACCCGGGGCAGGGAGAAGGGGTGCCCGGGCTGGGTGGGACGTGAAGGAGAAGGGGGGCCAGCAGGGACCTTGGGCCCTTGGAGGAGAGCCCTGGCTGGAGGGGGGCTGTCTCGGGCCAAGGGGGTGCTAATCTCAGAGGAGGGCAGGGGGTGCTCACGCCAGTCCACGCGGGTGTGGCCGCTGCCAGCGGTGCCCGGGGGCAGCAATAAAAGCCAGAGCCACAGCGGGGCAGTTTCGTTTGTTTTAATAAATACATGATCTCCCGTTTGCCTGCTGAGGGCAGGGAGGGGCCCGGGGCCCGCCCTGAGCAAGGCGGGGAGGGGCCCGCCCTGAGCAGATTAATTAATGAAGATTAATTTGTCTGCTCAGGGCGGGCAGGCCCTCCTGGAACCATAAATTACATGAGAAGAACAAGCAGAGAGGAGAAGGCAGAGGGGATTTTACACTATGTACAAGCCAGGCCTGGGGTGTGGCGCCCGCCTTCTACCGCTGCCCAGGGAGCCAGCCGGGACGGGTGGGCTGCACCGCCATGGATAGGGGCTGGAGGGGAGGCAGGGGCTTTTATGGAGATGCCCACCTGGGCCCTGACCTCCACAGCGACTGTGCACCTCCCCAGAGGGAGAGCAGGTTTGGGGCAGCAGCCACAGGCTCCTCAGCCTCCCCGTGGGATCATGGCTGCACCCCCCACTCTGCCGGCCCGGGGGGCATCTGTTCCCACAGAGGGGGGCTACTGCCAGGTGCAGCACAGTCTGCGCCCCCGCCCAGCGTCAGCCCCGAGCCTCGACAGCCCGTGGGGGCCCCAGCTTTGCGGCAAGGGCAGCCAGTCCCCGGAGGCGAGGGGCCCGAGGCTGGCGCCGGAGCAGCGGCTCAGGCCTGGGTGGAAGCAGAAGGCAGAATCTGTCACGTTAGAGAAACCAAAGAAACACAAAACTAGTCTAGGACCGTCCAGCTGGCTGGGGCGCCGGCCTGGGCCACGCACCCCAGCCTCCCTGCGCCAGCAGGGGGCATTGCAAGGGGCTGGGGCAGCACAGATCTCGGCTGCGGTGCCAGGCTGCTGCTCCACACCCGCTCCTCCTACCAGCTGTGTCCAGCTAGGGGCTCCAGGTCTCTGGGGCTTCGGCTCGGAGTTTCTCCTGGGCTTCTTCCGGAGCAATGTTGGGGGCTGCGGGACAGAGGCAGAGCAGGGCTAGCGTCAGGGAGCAGCAGGCTCTGCCAGCCCTAGGCAAGCAGCCGGGCCAGGCTCTGCTCGGGCTGGGCCCTGTGTGCCCTGCCGCGAGGCTGGTCTCAGCCCGTGGAGGAAGCGGGACAGACAGGGAGATTCCTCAGCAGCAGCGAAACCTACTCCTGGGAAGGGAGGGGAGGTGCCTTTGATCCCCTGGGACGCAGCGACTCGGGGCCCACCCTCTGGGATCGGGGCTGGCCCCCCTGGGGGCATGGCTGGATCAGACACCCGGGAGCCATTGGAGAACAGGTCCCGCCAGCTCTGCACAAGCGGGGGAACAGATGATGGATGGACAGAGAGACGGGCTCGCCAAACGCCCCCTCCCCTTACCCTGGCACCGGGAGCAGCAGCGGGTCTCTGTCTTGGCATGGCTGGAGCAGGCGGCAGGAGAACATTCCTGGCGTTGGCAGTGGGTCTCCCCGGACTGTGGAGGGGAAGAATGAAGTTAGGCAGGGCCCAGCTGGGGAGGGGAAGGAAACCAGGAGGGCTGGCTAAGTCGCAGGGCGGAGAGGGGACGTGTGGAAAGATCAGGAGGCCTGGCCAGGCTGGGGACGGGGAAAAGCTGCCCTAGAATCGGCAGGGGAAAGAAACCAGGGGCCTGGCTGCAGATAGGTTAGTGCTCAGGAAGCCTGTTCAATGGCCTCTGCTGACAGAACCCCTGCCCCCTTCACAGCTTTGGGGTGGGGGGGGACTCTTGTCCCCCCCCCCCACTTGCTCTAGAAGGCTATTCCTGGGCTTGCAAATGTGCAATGACCCGAGGGCCTGGCCCCACACACTCACCACACACCAGCAGGTGATGCACTTCATCTCCCCGAAGGGGGGCACCGTGGGGTGCCAGCTTTCATTGTTCATGTACCACTGGCGCCCGAACCGGCAGGCTCGGGGCCCGTCCGCCTGCATCATGTCCGACAGCTCCGGGGGGCCCTTTGCTGGTGCTGCGGGGATCAGAGACATAGGCACCCCACTGCCCTTAGTGCGGCGGAATGGGTGCCTGCCACGCCCCCAGGAGACACCTCCCTGCTCCCCAAGGCGGCGCGCCCGGCACACGGTGCAGAGCAGGAGACAGAGGCTTCCCCAGGTTTGGCAGACCGTGGCAGCAGAGGCCCGGCAACAGGCAACGGGGGTGTGTGGATGGGGGGGGTGGGAAGAGACCCGATCAGACCAGGGGCCCATCTAACCCGGCCTCTGGTCTGGGGCATGCCCAGGCCCAGCCACTTCTGAAGGGGTAAGAACTCCCCCTAGTGGGCAAATCGAGCAATAACCACCCAGAGGGGAAGTTTCTTTGCAACTCTTGCAGTTAGCAGCTGCCAGCCCAGGGGGGTGGGGAGGGCGCATGAGAACAGGGCTGGGACCACAGATCCTCCAAGCGGCCTGGCCCAGCCCAAGGGGTGGAGGATGCCCAAGGTTGCAGTGGAGATGCAGTCCCGGGAGCCCGACTGCGATGCGGACAGCGGCGATGCCTGGCTGGCCGCGGGGGCCCGCCAGACGGGAGGACGCACCTGGGCACTGCTTGCAGCAGTCGGACGGGCTGACTCGGACGGGGTTGCTGCAGGTCAGGCGCGGGCACTGCACCTTCTCACAGTGCACTTCGCCCGTGGCTCCCTGAACGGAGAGAGAGCGGGGCGGGCTCAGAACGCGCCGCATCAGGAAGGCGCAAAGGCAGGATCCCAGACCAGACCGTGCCTGGTGCCAGGGCGAGGCGGGACAAACCAGCTCTCAAGTGTCCGGATAGGAACACAAGGGGAAAGGGAGTCGCTGGGCCTCCCCACGGACGGGGGGCACATTCACACATTGGGCATGGATCCCATCCCGGAGGCAGCTCTCCATGCTGCAGCCAGCCCCCGAGCCCTTCTCTTGTCCCTGTTCAGCTCCCCGTGGACATGCAGGGCCATGCCAGGTGCAGGGGGACCAGGCCTGCCCAGGGCTGGGTTCACCAGGGCTCAGCAGTACCTTGCAGATGCAAATGGCGCATTTGATCAGGCCAAAGGGGGGGACCACGGGATGCCACCGGGTGCCGGCTCCTCGCCACGTCTTGTCGCCATCGAAGTAGCAACCTGGAGGAGCAGCCGGGGAAAGCGTTACAGACCCAGCCCTGGGCTGGGCTCATGGCCCCGTCCGCCCACCCTGGCCCCCGCCGCGCATCAGGACTCACCCTCGCTGCTGTCCCGGGCCTTCTCCGCCCTCAGCCCTTCCTGGCCTGCTTTCTTCTCTGTCCAAACAAGAAGGGACCATGAGGGACAGACACTGACTGCCCCAGCTGAAGGTGCAGCCAGCCCCTTGCTGAGCACACACAGCACGGCACCGATGTCTCCAAGGAGGGCTGCAGCCCCCTCCCCTCCCCAGGGCAGGCTGCAAGGGGGGGTGTCATCTCCCAGGACCCTGCCTGTCACAGGGCGTAGCCCCCTCTCCCCGGACTCCAGCCCCAATGCACAGTACCTTCACAGACTGGGCAGCACCGGTCCTCCAGGCGAACCAGCTGGGTGCAGTTCAGGGGCTGGCAGAGGATCGGGTCGCAGATCACCGTGCGCTTCTGCAGGAGGGGAGGGGCAGGGTGGGGAGAAGAGGCAGGCGGGGGATCACACATTTCATTCGACACTGCCTGGCAGAGGCATCTGGTGCCTTTCTGCTCCTGGGGAACTTGGGATGGGGATCCGCAGAAGAGGGAAACCAGGGGCTGACTGTCACCCCAAAGCCCCAGGGAGCGGGCACAGCCCTGGGGTTGAATCCATGCTGCAGACACAGAAAAGCACTAGACAGAGCCCACCTGCCCCTGGGCGAGAACCCTGGCCTTGCAGCGCCAAAGCCACAGACATCGGCTACTGGAGCCAAGGGAGCTCTCCCTCAAGGCAGCAGCAGCAGGTCTCATCCTTCGTAGGGTCAGCTGGTGGACACATGGGTGCTTGGTGGGAAAGCTGGCGGAGTGGCGGGGGATGCCAGGGCAGCTGCCAGCATTAGGGTGGAGATGTGGGTGCCAGTAGGAGGGAGGGGTGCACTTCCACCTTTTCCAGGCTGCTGCCCTCCCGCCCGTTCACCTGGCTGCGAGGCCAGCCCCTCACGCCCACCCTGGGGGTGGCTGCAGTAACCGTGCCCCTGGGAAGGCAGCACCTCTCCTGGCTTCATGGAGCTCAAGGCAGATGCAGGGACACCTTGCCATGCCCCGCCCTGCTGACTTGGTCAAAGCCACTGGCAGGTGCCAGGGGGCGGGCGGCAGCCGTGGGGCTCCCTTGCACCCACCTGGCAGCTACAAAGGGAGCACTTCCTGTCGTAGGCAGGGGCCCAGCGAGACCCATGGGCCCGGTGCTGCCCCTCAAAGAAGCAGGAGTTGGGGTCCTTCTTCAGCTGCTCGGGGTCCTGGGGCTTGGACTCTTCCAGGAGCTCCTCCTGTTCAGGGGCCAGCCGCACCCCTCCCGCCTCGCACTGGTTGGGAATGTGCACCTGGGGGAAGGAAAGAGCACGGCGGGTAAGGGGCAGGGCTGCAGGGGGTGGCGGGGAAGGGGCAGATCAGCCAGGGTCTGAAACAACAAGTTCATGAGAATGGGCAGGCTGGGTCAGCCCAAGGGTCCATCTCGCTCAGTGTCCTGTCTTCTGACAGCGGCCAGGGCAGACAATCATCGAGTGATCCAGCCCATCTTCCCCTCCCAGCTTCCAGAAGTCAGGGGCTCGGGACACCCAGAGCACAGGGTTGCATCTGCACCCATCCTGGCTCAGCCCTGGGGGGCCCTACCCTCCAGGAATTCACCCAGCTCTTTTCTGAACCTCGTTATAGTTTGGGCCTTCCCGGCTTCCCCGGGCGATGAGTTCCCGTGCGCTGTGCGATGCAATACTTCCTTCTGTGGGTTTCAAACCTGCTGCCTATTCATTTCCTGGGGTGACCCCCGCTTCTTGTGGTGTGGGAAGGAGTCAACATTTCCTTATTTGCTGTCTCCATCCCAGCCAGGATTTCAGAGACCCGTGCCACATCCCCTTAGTCGGCTCTTTTCCAAGCTGAACCCGTCCCCGTCCTCTTAACCGCGCCTCAGGCGGAAGCGGCTCCGCACCCCTCGTCCTTTTCATTGCCCTCCCTACCTTTTCCAGTGCTAATAGCTCGGCTGGGATGGGGCGACCAGACCTGCACGCAGCGTTCCAGGTGTGGACGCAACACAGATCTCTATAGGTGGCACTGGGACGTTTTTGGTTTTATTCGCTCCCCCTCTCCTCGTGGTTCCTGACTTTCTTTACCATAGGTCAGAGTGGCACTGCTGAGCCAGGGGGCCCAGGCCCCCGTGCTGCTCCAACATCACAGGTACCAGCACTGGCTCACCCGGCCAGCCACTGTCACCCTCACGCCACGCGCTGCCCAGCAGGGACTATCTCAGAGCGCTGCTCCCTGCAGGATACCCTGGCCCGCTGCTGCCTGCAGCGAGGCGGTGCCGTTTGCACCTGCCCCATCTCCCCGCTGCCGTCCCCTCCCTGTGCTGTCGGGAGACGAGGACAGAGGAATTAAGGCAAGTTTCCCGTAACGAATAAACTCCCTGCCCAGCTCTAGCCATGCCAACCCTGCCACATGGTGCCAGCCAGAGCAGTGGGAGCAGTGCCAGGCAGCAACTACCCCTGTCCCTGCACGGCCAAGCCCACTCCGTGGGGAAGCAGGTCCCCCGGGGTCCCCGGGCAGCCAAGACACAAACACTCGCTGCAGCTGATGAATAGGGAGGAGGCAGCTGGAGGCGTCCCAGCCAAACACCGCTTCTGGGAAAGCTGCCGGCGCGCCAGACCCAGCCAAGGAGCGGATGCTGCTCTGTCTGCAAGTCTCACCCGCCCCGTAGGGTTTTCCATCCCGGGCGCCAGCGGGGTTAGCACCCGGCCAGACCTAGGGCTGGTGCCAGGGACAAGCAGCACCGGCCCAGCCCGATGCAACCGCTTCCGGGCCGAGGGTCCCAAATCGGGACACGAAGGGGGCCAGCTGGAGAAGCAAGGGAGAAGAGGGGCTGGACGTGGGGAAAGACTGAGCCAGGCTGCTCCTGCCACCCCAGCGGGACGTTGCCCGACCCCTGTAGGAGAAGGCGCAGAGCAGGCGGGGAGGGCAGGACGGGTAGGGGGATCAGAGGAGGCTTTCCAGTTCGGCCCAGTCCCTAAGGCGCATCAGTGGCCAGCACGGGCCCTGCGCAGTTTGGTCCCATCCGCAGTGGCTGATCAGCAGAGGTCCAGGCTTGGGATGGCAGGGGGCTGCGGGTCAGGAGCGAGGGCCATCAGCCCCAGAGAACTATGCATGCAGTGCTGGGCACCCATTGCCCCAAAGCTGCAGAGAAAGGACCGGGAGCAGAGGGGTGGTACCGTGCGACTGCATCAGCCCCAGCCAGGGGAGGCCGAGGCCAGGAGGATGAGTAGGAACAGCGGAGACACAAACCACAGGCGGGATCAGAGCTTCCCAGGGCACCTCCCAGGTGAATGGCAGGAGCTCCAGGGCTTGGGAAGTTGGCACCATGGTTCCCAGGCCAGGGCTCGCTGGGACACTGGGACCCAGCTGCTGCTCGCTCCTGTCCCCAGGATGCTGAGCTGTCCCCAGCCTGGGGGGGGGACACTAAAGCCCCCAGGGGGACACTGAAGCCCGGAGCAGCAGGCCTGAGACACGGAAGCAGGGTGGCCGGTGCCGGGGTCCCCTCTCCTGGGCGGATGAAGCAAACCCAGCCACACAGTTCCCCGGCCCGCTGCCGAGGGGTCGCCTGCCCTGGCAGGCTGGGACCAGTCCGGGGTGAGTCACCCTTGGCAGAGCCTGGCGCCGGGCTGGGACTCCCGCGGCTGCTGCCGGTGGAGCGGAAAGCTGGCGGGGTGAGTCAGGGGCACCTACCCTCCCTCGCAGCTCTCCGCGGGGGTTGACTTTCGTGCTGACTTGCAGGAAGGCCGTGCCCTTGGCCAGGTGCTGCAGCAGCTCCGCGTCCAGGTCCTTCACCACGCCCTGGGCCTAGGCGGAGCGGAGAGGGGCATTAGCAGAGCCAGCAGGGGCACTGGAGCCTGTCCCCTCCCCTGCCCCACGGCCAGGGCCTGCACTGAACAGCCGCGGTGGAAAGCGACACCATGCGATGGGTGGTGCTGATCCGAGAGCCCCAGGGCTGAGCTGGGGCATCCAGGGGAAAGGGAGGCTGTCACCCCCCGTGGTTCTCATGCAGCTCACCCTGAACGCCTCCGCCAGCATCCCCATGCCGAGCCGGGGCGGGTCAGCACTGCCAAGTGAGCCGGGGAAGATTTAAGCTCTAGGCTCTGTCTCTGGAGCTGGGCGCAGACAGACGCCCACCCCAGTAACCCCTGGCTCCTCACCCTCTCCCCTTCCTCCCCCTCCCCGGCAGCTGGGCTAAAGAACTCAGCCCAGATCCCTGAGGCCCCTCGTCTCTGCCTGGGCCCCCTCCTGCAGCCCTCACCTCGGTGCCGTAGAAGCCCTTGAGGAGCCGGGCGTGGTCCTGGCTGCGCTCGCCCATCTCGGCAACGCCGTGCAGGTGGGCGCTGGTGGCGGCAGCGTCCGACTTGCCGAGCCCGGCCACCACGATCTCATAGTGCAGGTGGCAGTGCTCGTCCAGGGAGACCCATGCGTGGCCTGCCGAGCCGGTCCGCACCGGGGGAGACACCAGCTGGCCCGCCAGGGGGATGGGCAGCTCTGGGCACAAGGGGCACAGGTCAGACACATACATCCAGCTGTGCCCACCCGTCCGTCCCGAGAGCTTGACGCCAGCCCGCAGGGACCCCCCACCCACCTCATGCCCTCCAGCTCAGTGGGGCTGGCAGCCATGGGGAGACAGGACACAACCCAGCAGCAGGTACCTGTATATCGGGCCAGGAGGCCGCTGTACAGCAGGGAGCTGATCTGGCCCCGCACTTCCCCCTCCTCAAAGTCCTTGGTGGCCACGTTGAGGAAGAGCTCGCTCTGCAGCAACATGTGGGTGTCCCGGCCGTTCATGTGCTGCCAGGTCCCGCTGGCCTGGCCGGGGAAGAGGGGAGGGGCTGAGGTTAACATGCCTGCTGTGAGAAGGCGTTATCATACCCCAGTAGAACCCAGATGATGGCAGAGGTCAAAGAGGTCGGACATATAATGTGCTAAACTAGCCCCTGCTTGACGATGTTATCCTCTCGTAACAGCCCAGGGGGAGTGAGATGGAGCTGGATCAGACAGACAGTCTGTCCCCCCAATCGCTTCCCCACCAGCCTCTTAGGTTTCCCATCCTGGCCTCTGCCCCATCCCGGCAGCATGGCCAGCTGGGGCAGATTGAGTGCCGTGCGCAGTCTGCCTGCTCCCGATCGGGTATGCAGCATGGGATGGCTTCACAATCACTCCTGATCTCATCGGGAAGGTGCCCAGACACTGCAGTGATGGGCGGCAGGCCAAGCTTTTTAGAGTGATGAGCTCATGGCATTAACTCGGGGCCACCCGGCCTGGCATCCTGTGCTCAGCTTTCCGCCCCTCACCTCCCAGCAGAGGGAGGGAGTGGCAGTGTTCAGCGACAGGTGACACACTGGCTCAAAGGCCTGGCTGCGAAATCCGCCTGGAGAGGGTGAGAGACGGGCTGATCCCTTGATGGTGACCTCTTCTGTTTATTCCCTCTGGAGCACCTGGCATTGGCCACTGCGAGAAGACAGGACACTGGGCTAGCTGGACCCGTGGTCTGACCCAGTACGGCCCTTCTTACAAGAAGTCTGACTGTTTAGAGGAGATGGGATAAAGGGCTACAAACAAATGAACGGCAGAGGGGGAAGGTAAATGGGATACGCCTGCTCCACCCTCTCCTAATACCAGGGTGAGGGGACAGTCACTAAAACAACAAGACAATGTGTTCTAACACTGAGCCAAGAGAACATGCTTGTCCTGGGCAGCCGATTAACCTTTTGGCAATGAGCCCTCCAGGCACCACGCTGAATCCTACTGAGTTCTTGGCTTCAGACCAGGATGTGCGTGATGAGAACATCTCTTGCTGCGTCAGAGCGGGTGAAACATTTGCGAGGTGGGATACAAATCCTCAGGCTTCAGGGCATTAGGGCAACTGCTGGCTGCCCGGGGTCAGGAAGCAATGTGGGTTGGTCATTCCACAATTGCCCACTA
The DNA here is from genome assembly GCA_007922155.1 of Mesoclemmys tuberculata. Classification (NCBI taxonomy): domain Eukaryota; kingdom Metazoa; phylum Chordata; order Testudines; family Chelidae; genus Mesoclemmys; species Mesoclemmys tuberculata. Next base: position 7,440,007 of record ML675649.1, read on the forward strand.
GGGCATTTCTCACACCTTATTTTGGCAATGACAATTGTCAGAGACGCGGCTGAGCTAGCCGGACCCCTGACCTGATCCGGTCTGGCAATTCCTATCAAGTAGGAAGGGAGCAAAAGCCAAAGGGAAGCGTGCAGATTCCACCTGGACACGTGCAGGCCAGGAAGTGGCTTCTATAGAGCTGGCAGGAACAGGCTAGGGCAAAGCCAGAAGGGGCAGGGAGGGCAAGAAAGGGCTTTGGAATCTAACTCAAGAGGAAACAGGCCTATTCTGCAAGCAGGGGGGGTGAGAGAACAGGGGCCAATCTACACAGCCCTGGAGGAAGGAGCGGCTCCGAAACAAAACAAAAGCAGATCAGTAAGAAGAGGTGGGAGGAACCATCAAAGCAACAGATCAAAGGCGACAGACGTGGGGGCGGATTCTGCATAGCCCTAAGCTATGTGCGGGCGTCACACCAGCACAGTACAGAGTGTCCAGTGGGTGTAAGATGCTGTCCTTCAGCTCTGGTGGTATTGCACGCTCCCGCCGGGTCTGGTACACACACATCTCCGGGTTGGACCGAAATCCAAACTGCCCCGGGGCTCTCAGGGTTTGGATCAGGCCCCTCTCTAGCCTGGGGCTACCTTGCCCCCCCAGGATTTGCCACGTGGCTTTTGCCCATCATCTACGTACGCTCCTCTTCAAGGGAGGTGCTAGCTGCAGCCAGGGCCAGGTTTCCCAAGGAGTCTTGGCCCTGCCTTTTCTGCACTGGTTTATTCCCAAGGCCTCTGCCCTGGCAATAGGGGAGCAAAGGGCCTTGCTGGATTTGGCTTGTTCTGGCTGATTTGTAGAGGGGGTGGGGCAGTAAGTAGAACTGCTCAGACAAGAGCCTAGCCCGTCTCACACACCCGGGGCCCCTGGGACTTCACTGAGAGCTGGCAGAGGGCCAGAGGGAGCCAACTGGTGTGGCTAGGAGAGCTGTCACTGGGATGGACCGGGGAAGCCACGGGGCTCAGTGCCGCGTGGAGCAGGGACGCAGTCACGTGGCAGCGCGGGGACATCGCTGATGGTCTGGAAAAGGGAGGCCACGGCCCGTGAAATGCCCCAAATCCCTGAAGGTGGAGCAGCAGACACCAGCCACGGTGGGGGAGCCAGAGACAGCGCATGGGGAGGATACGGCTGCGGGGAACGTCTGAGAATGCAGCCAGTGTGACGTGACCCAGGAAGCAGAGCCCCGCCTGAGAACAAAGCCCCAGGATTGGCCTCTCACCTGCGGTCTAGCTTAACGGCACTTATCACCCCTGGGACCAGGGCCATCTGCCCAGAGATCTTCCAATGGGCAAGATGGAGGAGAATGGACCCAGACATCAACCCCAGGAGCTGGACCAGCTGAGGGAGTGGGCAGCATGTCAGACAGAAACCTGTCTGGACTGTCCCCCAAGATGGCCAGTGTGGTTTGGGGGTGACAGATGCAGGAGCCTGGGGGTACAGAGTGCAGAGGGGAGGAGAGGTTCTCAGCCGGATGCAGCTGTTCTGGGCCTCCCCGTTGCCAGGCAAACAGAAGGGCACAGAGAGAAGCAGCCCAGGCGGGCTGGAGATCCAGAGGACTTAGCAGGAGCTTTCAGCCAGGGCACCATGATCTGCCCGATCAAAAAGCTCAGCGTGGGACCCAGTGACAGAGCTAGGTCCGGCAGAACACGAAAGCCCAGGAGAGGATTTAGAGAGGGAGGAGGGGGCACCAGGGATGTAATGCGGAGTAAAAGGGGGCAGAATCCAGGAAGCAAAAGATAGTTGGAATCGGGAGGAACCCAGCTGGAGAATTGTCTCCAAGGGAAGAGCTGGGGGTGCCATCGCTCGCCAAGGGGGGATGGATCTGGCCAGGACTCATTCCCAGAGCCCCATCATGTGCCCCTTTCCTTTAGGGGAGGGGTCTAGCCATGGCCCCCTGGATCCCCATCATCCCCCACGTCTCTCCCTCGGGGGGTGCTCACCAGCCCCTCCCTGTAGCTGGGCGTCATGTCGTACAGGATGTTGCGTTTGTTCTTCCTCCGGGGCTTGGTCTCCAGGGTGACGCTGATGACTTCACTCAGCACCCCTGCTACCTGGACCTGCGGGGGGGGCACAAGGTGGGGCAGTGCCCCAGAGAGGGTCTGTCTGGTTCATAGCGTTAGCAAAGCTCCCTGGTAAAAATCAACACAGCCAGGGCCCACTGTGACCCATGAGTGTGGGTAGAGGAGGGGGTGTGGGTGGCCCACCCAGCCCCCGACAGCGACCAGCTCCTCATTTCCAAGACACAGCATGGCAGATGTTACCCCATTCAATCTGCAGGGCCACTAGCCCCATTTCAAAGGGTGTAAACTAAGGTTCAGGACAGGGAAGGGTCCTGATGTCCAGGCAACTCCCAAGCCCTCTCTGCTCCAACCACTAGACCGCACTCCCCTCCCAGGGCTGGAAACAGAATCCAGAGGTCCCGACTCCCTGTCTCTGTGGCAGGCCCGCCCTGGGGTTCCCAACGAGTTATGGCAGGTGCCAGGGGGTCATGCCCTCCCTGCTAACTGGGAGTGGGTCCCGGTGTGGAAAGGGTTGAGGACCAAGGCATTCATGAAGGTTTCTCTACAGACGCGTGCCAGAGCGTGCCCCCAACCCCAAGCTGTACCGTGCCCATGTTGCCCTCGCACAGCCCCTCCCTACCTGGTACTCCAGCGTCCCATTCTCATGGAGCGTGAGCTGGGCAGAGCCCACAGCCCCCGTCTTGGTTGGCATCAGGGCGTCTCCTCCACACAGCACGCTCTGGATGGCTGTAACCAAAGGGCCACAGGATTCTCAGGGGTGGTATCCATGATCCAGAGCCACCCCCTACCCCGGGCAGCTGCACGGCCAGACTCCACGGGCAACATGGGCTAAGCTACACTTCAATCTGCCCCCAAGGGAGCCAGCCTTGTGCTCATGCAGCCGCCCCTCCCTTCCAGGGAGGTGGAAGGCTCGGCCCATTCTTTAGAGGCTCCACCTGACACCCCATGCCAGCCCCCTACTTTCCCTGAAGAGGTGCAGACCCAGCCCTCCTGCTATCCTGCCATTCCCACGGCCCTGGGGCACAGAGAGGCCTCCATGTCCTCTCCCCGCCACTCACTGTCACAGCTCTTCCTGGTAGTGATGTAGCCGGAGATCTGGCGCCGGCGCCGGCCTTCCGTCTGCGCCGCGATCCTCAGCTGCCCCTGCGCGAGCCACAGCATCTCGCGGCTTGACAGGTCACTCAGCACCTCGGCGAAGTCTGGGTCCTGCGGAGACAGCCATGGGAGGACGGGAAAGCACCAGCGTTTGGCCTCCAGGGGGAGGGTCCCGAGGAAGGGGGAATTAGGTGTCCAGGGGGCTGCTTACCTGCACGGTGATATTGGCTCGGACCTCGCGCAGCACCCGGTTCTGGTGCAGGATTTGGACCCTAAGTGAAACCCAAGGAAATTCTGCAAAGACAAAGAGCATTAAACAAACTGCCCCAACCATCTCCCATCTTATCCCTACATGCCATCGACCTGACCCAACAGTCCCCACACAGCACACCCCTACTCCCCCCAACCAGCCCCACAATTCTCCCACCTTGCACCCCTGCAATCCCACCCCCTAATGACGCTACACAGCCCCTGACCCCCCACATACCCTTCCACCCTAAACCCCCCTGCCCAAGGACGCTGTGCCTGGTGCATGAGCCGCACGGCTGCCCCAGGTCTCGCCCTGCTATCCCCACTCACCTTTGTCTGCCAGCTCCAGCAGCCCCTTGGCCATGAGGATGAAGTGCAGGTTGTTCTCGGTGTCACTCAAGGTCAGCATGGCAATGCCCCCAGTGCCCATGGGGCTCGGGTCTGCGGAGGTCAGGATGGCGCTGAAGGTCTCTGGGATTGAAAGGGCAGAAGGCTGTGAGGGTCACCCCAAGGGATCCCGGCAGGGGCACTGGGGACACCCAGAGAACCGGGGGTGGAGGCAGGGAGGCATTGGGCATCCAGGATGTTGGCTGCTGTGGAGACCCCAGCAAAGGGTCCCAGGGCCAGTGGGAACCCCATGCAATGAAAACCCGACACCCAGGGCATTCCACAGGGGGTGCTGGGTGCCGGAGAATTCCCACGGCCACGGGGGGAGTTACCTGCAAAGAGGGCCCGGTGCTTGATGATCTGCCCTTGGACCTCGCCGGCTGGCTGAGACTTGGTGACCAGGGAGACGCGCAGCTGCTCAGCCTTCAGCAGCCGGATGGAGGGTTTGTGCAGGTTCCGCCACATGCCACAGATCTGCAGGGAGGGCAGCTGGTGAGTGGGGCAGGGCCAGATGAGGAGGGGCAGCTCCCCCGAGGAGCGGGGTGAGGGAGGGAGGAAAGCCAATGCCAGAGCTAACAGGAGAAAGGTCCAGGGGGCTGAGGCCCCTCTAGGGGCAGGTTTCCAGCACAGAGCCCCAATGCCCCACCGCACCGGGGAGAGCAAGAGGCTGGGGCAGGCGAGCGCCACGCAAGAGGCCACGGGACACGAGGGAGGGACACCGCTGGCCAGGGGGCTGGCCCAAAGGCCCCAGCACGAAGAAGGGAAGCAGCCTAGCAGGCATGGGGGCCTGTGGGCAAAGGGCCAGCGGGCGGGACGGCCTCCTGGCTGGCACAGCCCCTGCCACCCCCGCAGGCCGGGGGCTCAACTGCAGCTGCCCAAGGGGGTGCTCACCATGCCGTCCTGCAGGGAGACGCTCTTCTGCACGGGGTGCTCGAACAGCACGCTGCCGTCGGGGTCCGTGAAGCGGACGCGGCTCGGCCGGCCCAGCCTGTGTGGGGGGAACCAGAGCAGCTGAGCCTACAAGGATGGCCAGGCAGAGGGGGCGGGGGGAGGACACGCTGGACCGGCCTGGCCCCAGCAAGCCCTGGCTGTGACCCCCAAAGCTGAGCCCTTCACCCCAACAAGTCCTGGGGAAGATCTCCTTTCTGGGGCATTGCCTGGTTGATCCCCACCCCATGGAAGGTCACTCAGCACCGTGGGGCTCCCTGATGACCCCTCTGGGGGTGCAGCTTCTCCCCGGTAGGGGGTTGCTATAGCAATGGTGACCATAGAAACACACTCAGCACCAGGTAGGCAGGCTTCTCACCGGCTAGCCATGCCCTGTGCCCCCAGCTGCCTGCATCAAGGCCTCCGCCCGGAGGGGATAGACCCTCTCCCGGGCTCTGAGCCCCTCAGCGCAGACACTGACATGCTGGGCGGAGAGGAGAGCCATGATCCGCGTCACTCCGGAGTCAGGAGGTGACACTTAGGGCTGGCTCCCTCCCCCGGGGGCTGAGGGCGGGTAGCATAATGGAGGAGCTGAAGGACAGAGGAGTGAGATGGGTCAGGGCAAGACAAGGGGTGCACCTAGGAGGGATGAGGAGAGAGCAAACCGCGAGACCAGATCTCAGGGCAGCTCGCTGGCAGGGAGGGGCTCTGGGTGGGGGAGGTCTCCCCACAGATCTGAGAAGGGGGATGAGCCCAACACATGCTCAATGCAAAGCTGGCAGAGAAGAATCAGGCCTGGACGCGGGGCTGTGCCGGGCCGTCTCCGTACTGCAGTCACATGCAACGAGAGCGCAGGTGCTCATGAACAGATGAGCTGGCCAATCGCAGGTGGGGGCTGGAATCGATGGTTTGAAACTGGGCTCCTTGTAGCCTGTGACTGCGCAGTTCCCCTCAGATCCCGGCGTGCCGGGCAGGGGGGTGCAAGGCCCTGCCTCTCTTCCCCCTACCTACCCCTTCCCCATCATCTCACAGGCCAGCACATCCTGGCGGCGCTCAGTCTGCTACAGGGCAGGCTTGAGTAACACCTACGGGCCCCAGGGCCAGAAGCACGGTGGAGACTGGAGCTTATTATTAGCATCGGCATATCTATTCAGTGGAGGCCCCGCTCCCCACAGTCAGACCCTCTGCATTGGCCTGGAGCCCCCTGATGACAGAGGGGCCACTCCCAGGCACAACCCATAGCTCAAGGCAGTGCCGCACTGACTCCAGCCCGGTCAAGCGCTCCTCCAGCACAGAACCAGTTGCAAGATGGGAGCTATGGATTTGTAAACTCCTTGGGGCAGGGGCCAGATCCTCTCCCAGGTCTGCCGAGCGCCAAGCACTCCAGTGTGGCGATAAACAACACGTGTTGCGCCTTCTTTGGCTACACTGACTTAGTTTAAAATTAGTCACCACTTCACTATGCAAAGCCCTGGACAAAGAGGCGGGCTGGAGCATCAGAGAAGCTGAGCTTAGCTCCTGCCTTGCACTGATCCGATTGAACAACCAGCGACCTCGAAGGCGGGGAGGGACTGACTGCGGGCCCCGGAGCCAGGCCTGGAGCCGAGGAGTCCCGCTGACAGCTGCGCTCCGAGGAGCGTGGAGAATCGGCTGGGCCCGCCACCAGGGGCGTTTTGGACCCTGTTTATTGGACTCTTTCCCATTTCCCTGAATTTGTTTTTAATAAAAACCTTGAGCAAAAGGAATGTTCCTGCCTGTGACGGATTCTCTGGAGTCCAAGAGAGGAATTACCAGGGCTGTTCAGCTGTTTCATAATGATATTAGAGAAATACCAGCTGTCTATCAGGCAGAACTCTGACGGCCTAACAGAGGCAGGCTTTGCAATAACCCTTTCTTGTCTGATAAAGAAGAGCCACTGGCTACCTGCTTGCACAGCGGGCAGCCTGGCTCTGGGGTTGGACAGCTGGCGCACCTGTAGGGCACCAACTCCGCCTTGGTCACGACAGCAGAGCCCAGAGTGGGATGCGAGTGCAGTGACCTCCCCGCCCGCCTGCACTGATGGTCCCAGATAGCATGCAGAAGCAGCCCGGGTGTGTTACAACCCGGGCCAGGACACTGGGTTGTGGCTAGAGAGCTGGAAACGGACTAGGGGAGGAGGCGCTGAACGTTTCGGGGTTAGGCCTCCGGGTGGGAGTTTCCTTGGGGCTGTCCCAGAGCCTAGGGCGAGACTAACCTTTCGTAGTTGATGGAGAAGAGCAGGTGGGAGCGCACGAGGGTGAACCTGGCTTTAGCCACGGCGCTGGACAGAGGCAGCCAGGGTTCCACGGCACTGGTCAGCAAGGCCACAAAGTCTGGGGGAGGAAAGTGGAAGGAGGTCTCTGTTATTACTTCAGGTCGAGGCCTGGGCCACTAGATTCTGCGTCAGGGGAGGGGCAGACTGCAAAGAGCCTCTTCCTCCACTGACGTCCGGGCTGGGGGGGGGGGGATCGTAGCTGACAGCCGTTACTCTTCTACACTTAGCAAATACTGAAACAAGCCTGCGACACATCCCCAGCCCTCCTGCCCCATCCCAGGCCCGTCTCCCTCCTGCCCAAGGCCATTGAGGTCAGGCAGAAAGCTACCCAGGCGGCTGTCGTCCCGGGTGAGGTCCTCCGAACTCAGGTAGGAGCGGTCATTGTAGCTCTTATGCAAGTCATCTTCTTTATCCTGGAAGTACTCGAAGCTGTCGAAGATGGGCTCGGGCCTCTTCTCCAGGACGCTGGGGGAGGCTGAAGGGAGAAGGGTGACAACCATTCTTTGCACCGTCAGCGCAAGCGGGACACGCGTCAGAATCCCAGCCTCACAGAGGGGGAAACTGAGGCCCAGAAAACGGATGGGGCTTGCACAAAGTCACCCAGCGAGCCTGTAGCAGAGCCGGGAATGGCACTCCACTCCCAACTGCCTGTCCTCTCTGCTCCAAGCACTAGCTCACATGGAGCATGGCTTTATACAGGCACCCAGGACCCTGCACGCGTGACTCTTATGGCAGTTGTGGCACCAGGGTTTCCTAAGAGCTGAAACAGAATCTCAGGGACTGATTGGAAACCCTGGGCAAGAACCCTACACCCACAGCAACTCAGTAATCCCCTCCACATACACACCAGCCAGGCCCCACACGAAGCATCAAAAATGCACCTCAGCACCTTGGGGCTTTAGAGCCACCTGCCTCGCCTGCTGGAGCTACAGAGACCCCTCTCCAGACGGTGGCATTGCCACTCGCAGCTTCTGGAGGGGCACAGATGGCAGAGGCCAGCTTGGATTCCATTCGGCACACAGCCGGAATGGGGAGGGGGGAGCACAATCCTACACACGGCTGGAGCTGGGGTCCATTTAGCGTGCTACCCTGTCCCCAAGAGCACCCGGTGCCTCCGAGAATGGGGCAGCAAGTCCCCTGGTGGGCAATAACCTGCCCATGGAGGAAATTTCCTCCTAATCCTGCTAACTAGTGGAAGTCTCTTGCCTGGAGGCAGAAGGGTCTATGCCCCTTGTATATCGTGCAGTTTATGAGTGTAGTTCCAGCTGCTAACAAGAGGCCTTTGCTGTACATTTCCCGCCTCCACTTCTGGGTCTGAGCATTTCCTGTTTCAATAGTAAGCTCCTTGGGGCCGGGATGTTGCCTTTGATTGGACTGTAAAGCCCCTTATGATGCTCCATTAATGAATGGAAAAAAAATCACCAACTTCCCATGCAGTCAGTTTCAAGAGAGGAGTTAGAAGGCGTTGCCAGCACTGTCCTCCCCGAGTCACCCATGTCTTCCCCCAGGTTGTCCTCCCAAGCTTTTACCCCCTCTTCCCCATTGCTGTGAGAGACCCAGCCAAAGGGGAAATGGACTGCACAGGGGCCCAGGGGCACAGTGGTGTCAAAAGCACAACACAACCATTCGGAGCAAACCCTGGTTTCCCCCCAGCCCTTCCAGTCCCAGCATTTGCAGCGAGCGAGACCCATGGCACAGGAGCACCCCGCCAGGGACATGCAATGTGTTGTGACGGGCACTCGGTCCCAGGAGAGAGGCAGGGACTTTGCTCTTACCCTTTGGGCAGGTCTTGCAGCAGTGCCCCGGCAGCAGGACAGACTCACTGCAGGCCGGTGTAGGACAGTTGTGCTTAATATTCTTACAGCTGACTTTGCCCGTGGGCTTCCCTCGGCGATGCCTCTGCTGGGATGAGACACACCCAGGAAAGCAGCGTCACTCCCCTAGCATGGAAACACGCTGCCCCGTGCCCTTGAGTGGCCTGGTTGGTGAGGGACCCAGCTCGGCCTCTGCAGGGCACCAGAGAGGACTCCAGGGAGCCTAATCTCAGAACCACCCACACTGGGCCAGGGGAAAGCTGATGAGCCCCAGTAATCTTAGCCATGCTTAACTGCTCTGATCTGCACCTGGTCCCTGTGGGTCTCTCCAGAGCCCCAAACCCCAGCTCAGCCCCCCCAAACCAGCCCATGCCCCCCTTGCAAGCACCTCCCTTTTTGTGCAGGCCTCTCTTGGCTGCATCCTGGGGCCTGCCTGCTGCTCCTCTACCTGCAGGACCCTGCACTCAGCCTCGGCTGCCTAGAGCTGGTTGTGGTGCTGCCAAGCGGCAAGTCTCGGGTCGGGGCTCTCTCCAAACCCCAGCTGTGCACAGCTGCTTCCCGGCCCTAACTGCCCCCTGCTTCCTGGCCCGTGCTGCGCCAGGAGGGGCTGGGCTCTGGGAGCGAGCGCCAAGGCCCCCTTTCCAGCCCCGCTTCTCTGCAGCCAGAGGAGCAGGGACCAGCCAGGTGTGCGTGGGAAGCTGCCATGGCTGATGCCCAGGCCGTTTGCTCTATGCCGCCAGTTACGGGATCCCCGGCAGGGAGGGGCTTGAGGGAAGCACTTAAAGGCCAGGTCCACTAGCAGCCCCCGCCGCTCCCAAAGACCCACCGCCCGCAGAAATGGGGGAGGTGCCGAAGGGCTACAGCAGACGCGCCCTGCTCCTCAGAAAGGGGGGGAGAAACGTGGGGAAGGGTCAGACCCCCCCAAACAGTGCCCATTCCTACAGCGGTGTCCTGCCCCCCACCCGCAGGGCTCTATATTGCACCCCCCAGCACAGCTGCCCCCACTCCCCAGGGCTCTGTGCTGCGCCCCCTCCCCCGAGCGCTCCACGGCCAGTCCCCGCCGGGGTCCGGCCCGCTCCTGCCCCAGCCCCACGTTCCCTGGAGCCGCTTCCCACCTGGGAACCGGGGGCAAGAGCCTGCCCCGCCCGCCCGCCGCACGGGGCCTCCTGCCCCGGGGGGAACCCCCCGCCCGGCCGCCCCCTCGACCCCGGGGCTCCCCGCAGGGCGGCCCACGGCACGGCGCCCCCTGCCCGGGGCTGCGGATCGGGAGCCGAGGGGCGCCGCGTACCGGCTCGCAGGAGCAGACCACGCAGTGCATCACCCCGAAGGGCTCGCCCAGGTCCGGGTGCCAGGTGTCCTCCAGGGCGTAGAACCGGCCTCCGAACGAGCAGCCTGCGGGCGGGGAGCGACCTCCTGAGAGCGCGGCCCGCACCCGGGGCCGCCCCGGCCCCCCCGCACCCAGCCCGGGCACACCCCGGCCGTCCCCCCGCAGCCC
>ML675649.1:7455314-7603542 GCA_007922155.1 Mesoclemmys tuberculata
AGCCCCGAACCCTCATACCGCCAAACCCCGCACCTCCCTGAGCCCCGTACCCTCATACCGCCAAACCCCTCACCTCGCTGAGCCCCGAACCCTCAAACCGCCAAACCCCGCACCTCGCTGAGCCCCGAACCCTCAAACCGCCAAACCCCGCACCTCCCTGAGCCCTGTGCCCCCAAACCGCCAAACCCCGCACCTCCCTGAGCCCTGTGCCCCCCATACCGCGGAACCCCGCACCTCGCTGAGCCCCCGTACCTCTGTGCCCCCAAACCGTGGAACCCTGCACTTCCCTGAGCCCCCGAACCCCTCAAACCACGGAACTCCATGCCTCCCTGACCCCCATACCCCTGTACCCCCATACCGCAGAGCCCCGCACCTCCCTGCCTCACTGTCTCCCACGACCTGTACCCCCACCACCCACACCCCCATACCCTCAAACCTCCCTGCCTCACTGCCATCCCCACCCCCACCGCCTGTACCCCCCACTTGTACCCTCTGCACCCCCAAAACTCTGCACCCATACCCCTGAACCCTGCACTTTTCTGTCCCACCCCCCACCACCTGGACTCCTTGTGTCCCCAGCCCCATTGCCCTCTGTACTCCCCCACTGCCTGTACCCACTGCACCCCCATCTTCCATACTGTACCCACTGCACCCTGTATGGCCAAACCCCCCCCCTCACTGCACCACTCATGCCCCCTGCTCCTCATCCCCCCATACCACTTTGTAACCCTCAACTGCACTGCCCCACTGCCTGTTCCCCCTGCATCCCCATCCCACTGCATCCCCCATACTCCTCATCCATACCCCTGCACCTCCACCCTGCTACCCCATCTGTACCCCCCATACCAGCGTATCCCCTGCACCCATCCCAGCCCCACTGCACTGCCTGTACCCCTCTCACACCCCTGCAGCCTCGAATGTGCCCTCACACCCCTGCAGCTTTCCCCCGTATCCCCCATCCCCTCAGGAAAGCCTCTCTCCCTCCTCCATAGCCCCTCCCCTCCCTGTCCTGGCATCTCCCCACCTGCTATCCCCCTAGGCTCTCTCCAGCCTCCCCAGGGTTTCGCCCTGAGCCGTGGGGAAGGTTCGAGGCCCACACGGGGGGCGCACAGGAGTCCCTGGGAAGCACTAAGGGCTGGGGTCCTGGTGTGAGACCCACCGGCCCCTTGACTCTGAAACGGGGTCAGCTGCTGCTGCGAGCCTTTCCGACCGGGGCCAGGCGGCTGGGTTGGGGGCCGGGAGCTGGCGAGGCCCCTGCCACAGGCCGCACAGGACTGGCGGCAGACGCGAGGGGAGCAAAGAGCCCAGCAAGGAGAGCTGTGTGCACGTAGAGCTGTGGGGTGCAGAGGCCCAGGTATTTGGGTGCTAACTGCCGTAGGAATCAGGTCCCTGAATCCCCCTGAGGGTCTGGGTCAGAGAGAAGTAGGGAGAGCAGGACAGAGAGGGGGATGGAGAGACGGTCCTCTCCTACCTCCCTAGCAGGGGCTGCTGCTCGCCCTTCACCCTGTCCTGGGTCCTTCTGGTCTGCAGAAGTGTCCAGCACTGGTCAGGACTCCTGGGTTCTCCTGTGTGACCTTGATAACCAGGGAATGGTCAGGAAGGGCCATGGCCGCACAGGCTCCGCGTGGGACCAGGAACCACCCCAGCCCCTATGCCGGAAGAGGCTGAATTGACAGCCACAAAGGGGAAGTGATGTGGCCAGTTCTCAGGAGTCTCCTGAGAATGATTGGTTTCCTAAAAGCCCCAGCTCCAGGAGTCAAGAGAGTGGATGATTTCAGCCTGCAGCCCTAAAGAAAAAGTCAGTTGCAAGCCCTCAGAGCGATGGAGAATGCTTCCGAATGCACCCTAACAGCTTCAAAAGCAGAAGGCACCTAAAAAGAGCACCACCGCTAGTATTTGTGTATCATCGCATGATTTTTAAAGCCGGTCTCATGATTTTGGATGAGCCTGACTTGATTGTGGAACATTTGGGGTTGGCAATTCCGGGGCAGGGCTAGGACTTGGGGCTCTGATCCTAACTCCAAGCAGTAGCCCCTCCCAAGAGGGTTCCTTCCTCAGTGAGGATGAGGCCCTATCGGCATTAGGGAATTTGCACCTACATGGCTGCCTTGCCCTACACCCTGGTGCCCACCCCAGTGCAGACCCAGCGCTCCAGAAAACTAGGCGGCTATACTCCAGTATGGCCTGGTACGCAGCCCAGACCAGCAGCAAGGCACAGGTGGTGGGGCAGTGCCAAGGCTCCATGGGCACAACCAGCTGAGCATTTCCCCAGCTAGAGGATGCATCTCGGGCAGACCAGCTAGCTGTGGACCCTGCAGCTGGGATTTACGCTGAGGGAGGGTGCTGCTTCCAGAGGAGGGGCTGTATGGGGGTGCCTGAGGCTAACAACACTCCCTGCTGGCCCTCTGGCTGCTGGGGTTACCCTGCCATAGCAGGGATGGATTTCACTTAAAAGCTGTGGTTTTATAAACGGCGAGGGATGATGAGAGGAGCATGGATGCAGTGTCAGCTGTTATAATATGCTAATACCTAGCTCTTGTCTAGCGCATTCCAGCAGTCAATCTCAAAGTGCTTTACAGAGCAAGGCAGTACCATTAGCTACATTTTATAGTTGGGGAAACTGAGGCACAGGGCAGGGCTGCAATACTGCCTCCCTTAGCGGCTGTTGCTTCTAAATACGAGTCCTGTCTCTGTTGGCAGTGGCTCTCCTTACGTAGCAGGCGTGCATATCTTCTCCTCGTGGCTTCAGCCTCAGCTAAGGTGAAGGGTTTTTGGAGGCGTGATTTATTGCTGTTCGAATACTTTACACGGAGGTAATGTGCCAAAAGAAATGTTCAGACACACAAACATGCCGGCCAGCTGCACCGTGTGTAGCCAGGGAAACAGCTCAGCTGAAGGAAAATAGGCTTTTGATACCACAGGGCTATGAAATGTGTGTCCTGTGGGGGCCAGTTTTCTCCCCCCAGACCCACGTAGGGGTGGAATGCAGTGGGAATGCACACGAGGTTGCTGGACAGTGAGGAACAGACCAGTAGCTGTGCTGGTCCCGTGCCACGGTGTTACTGGAGAGCACGGAGCAGACCAGGAGGTGCAATGGTCCCAGGCCATAGGGAACTGCACCTCCTGGAGGCTCACTCCTCCGTTGTGTGCGAAATATTCCCGCCAATGGGCTTTATCTACCTCTTGCTCCTAGCGCCTCTTGCTTTGTCGGTCCTCATCCAGGCAGGGTCCCTCTTCATGGCCCAAACCGGATCTTTCCTGGCTTTCCCAATCCAGACCCTCAGTCCATTAAACATTTGCGTGCTCGCGAGCCCATCCACTTGCTCTGCGTGGTCCTTCGGCCGCTCACTGCACTGAGCTGTGGGAGGTGATGGGGGTACCAGCCCTGCTGCTGGCTCCCCACTCCCGTAGCCCATCGGGAGCCCCATGGAATAGCCAGGCTGGGCCAGCTCCAAGTGCCAGTGTCGTCTCACGTGGTGCTGGCTTGGGAGGAGCATGGTTAGGAGATTGCTCATATTATTAGATGGATACAAACAACAAAAAGGGCCCTTGTTGAGGCGCTCAGGGCCCTGCTGAAAACAAACCGAGATCATTGGCCGAATGCCCCTTCGGCTGCCCCACCCACGGCGAGGCTAGTCTAGGTTGGTTCTTTTACTGCTGTCCTCCCCATAGCATCTGAGCACCTTCCAATCACTCGGGAAACAACTCACTAACACCTGTGATGGGTTTGCCCTCTCCCCGGGGGAGAATTGTGCGTGCAGTGGAGCGTCAGGTTTGGGAGCTGTTCTTTAAAGAGCCTCACCCACTCCGGGTTCATGGCAGAGGAGGCAGGTCACAGAAATGTCCCCTGCTCTTGGCGTGGGAGGTGTGGGCCGGTCCTTGGCTGCGGGGGCGTTCGTGGCGCTGTCTCAGCAGCCCCCGAGAAGTCTCTGTCTCCCGCACAGATGAGCTTCACCCCAATGGCAGAGAGTGCCACTGGGCCAGCGGGGCGGTGCAGTCGGCCGCGATCTTCGTCCTGGAGCTTTAGGCTCTTGTAGGTAATCCTGCGTCTAGGCTGTGGAGCGCCACGAAGGCAAGGCTCACGGCCTTGAACTTGATCGGCTGTTCTGCGGCGCAGCGGGCAGGTGGGATGTGCTCTCGGTGGCCTGTGTTGGGGGGGGATGCGCTGCAGCGTTCTGTAGAAGTGCGGTTTCCTGCACACTTCCTGCAGGGCAGGGGGCCAGTCGGGAAGGGACAATGGTGGGTACAACTGGGGCCGGGCCATCAGCTGGCAGGATGGGATGGAGTCTCCTAGCCGGCCAGAACGCAGATAGTGTTACTTGTGGGCCCCTCTCTCGCACACGGCAAGAGACGGGTCTTGCAGCGTGCTCTGAAGGTCAATTGACCTGGACTATTTACTCCTCACAGAGGATGCTACGAAGGTACCGCCCCCTCTTTTAGGTGATGGGGAAGCCGGCTCACGTGCCCCCTGTAGATCATAGCTGCGGGAGCGCGGCGAGGGAGAGCGCCATCCCAACCCACTAAGCACTTCAGAGCTCAACCCCAGCATCTCCCATTCAATTTGGAAACAGCCTGGCAGCCGGGGCAGGCCACGGAGCCCCGGTGCCACGCTGCTGGCGGGAAAGGCTGCTCAGTAGGCAGGTGGCTTCTCTCTGCACCGGCTAATGTTTCCAGAGTGACTGACGGTGCAGGAGGCATTGGCCACGCATTGCCATAGTCCAGGCTGAGGGGATAAGGGCCTGTCACGTGCGCAGCTGCGAGAACATTTCCGGGTGCCCCTGCAATCCGGCTAACAGAGAGCAGGGGCCAGAGCAGCGGCGGGGCTTAGTCCAGACAGCTCTGGACTGCGTGCCATGGGGTGCGCACGGCACTATCTGCACACACTCCTGGGCCTGGCCAGGAGAGCTCAGGACGTAGCCCAGACACACGAGCTAATCCAGGAGCGGTGCATTGCTGGGAGGGGAGTCGCTTTGACCCGTGAGTAGAGACGGCAGCAGGGGATTGCCGATCTGCCATCTCTACTGTGGCGGCTCCACTTGGGTGTATCGCTCCTGCCTGTTGCTGGGGGGAAGCATGACAGGGTAGAGGGGAGCCGGTGGCCACGCCCATTTCCCAGATGGCCACGCCCATTTCCCAGATGGCCACGCCCATTTTCCAGGTGGCCACACCCCCCTCTGCACCGCACAGGAGATCCTGCCGTGCCCGTTGGTGCTGTGTGCAGCAGTTGGCATACTGGCGAGAGGCAGCTAACAGCACCGCCCTGGGCAGCGTGACTGG
The DNA here is from genome assembly GCA_007922155.1 of Mesoclemmys tuberculata. Classification (NCBI taxonomy): domain Eukaryota; kingdom Metazoa; phylum Chordata; order Testudines; family Chelidae; genus Mesoclemmys; species Mesoclemmys tuberculata. The sequence continues at coordinate 7,460,592 of ML675649.1, forward strand.
GCCCGGGGCTGCTAATGCACACCGTGGGCTCAGCGGTGCACATTGCACCCCCAGGGGATGGCAGTCCCTCCCTGGAGAACTCACGTTAACTCCTTACGATGAGCCCGATGGCAACATTGCAAACGCAAAGCCATAGGGCCGGCTGGACGCTGTGCTCAAAGCGGCGTTGCTGGAGTCTTCCACAGCCCTGCGGTCAGGGCATCCCGGAACCACCAAAGCCAACCCCAGGGGCTCCCGAGATGTTGTGCTTCCTTGGGCCAAGGCTCTGTGTTTCTGGACGCGTGTTTCTGAGATCTCCCGCTGTGTTGCTCTCCACTCAGCTCTGCACGATCCGCAACGTCTGGGCTCCCTACCGTGCGTCTGCGTCACTCTTTGACCGTGCAAGGGGCCCTGAGGGGCAGGAAGGAGCCACTCCCAAAGGATCGGTGCAAAGGAACCCGCTGAGAGACAGCACCGGACCTGGATGGGGCTTCCCTCCCCTCACTGTGCCCCTAGGCTGCTTCCCTTCCATCCCGTGGCCAGTGGAGGGTGATTTCCCAAGCGGAGAATTGATGCCCAAAGCTGCAAGAACTCTGGGACTTCCAGCGCCGACTCCCGTGACTCACCGGGGGAAAGAAAGAGCCAAACCTTCCCCAAAGCCTTGTGAGGATCAGAGCGTGTTCCCATGACTAATCCCCCCCTCGGTACCCCCCTCCAGTGGAGCTGCGCTGGCTGGCTGCTGGTGCTTCACTCTGGCTAAGGCCTTTAGGCCCTGGGGAATTACTTTCCGTAATCTGTGGAAACATCTCATAATTCACGTTAGACACGGGGATTACGAATATTCCGGCAATATTTGCACAACTGGCTCTCTGCGCTCGCCCAGCCAAGACAAAGGCGCGGGGAGGGGGCGGGGGGGCTGTCAGGTACAGGCCAGGGGGGGCGCACGGGGAGAGCAGCTGCCTTTCGTCTGTAACACATGGACTTTATTATTTTCTCGTGCTCGCTCTGGAGCAGCCCTGGCTGGCAAGCCGCACTCGCTTCTTGGCTGTTCCGCGCAGAACCGTTCTCTGGCAACCCGAGCGCGAAGGCAGGGGAAATCAGGCTGGGACGCCCGCACGGCTCCAGGGGCTGGGAGATCTGGGGAGGAGCTGGGACAGAGGCATGCCAAGGCCCCTACACCCGCTTTGCAGGTCTGTGCCAGGCCTGAAAAATGGGTCACGAGAGGCCAGGCATTACTGTGCCAGAAACCCGCTGGCTGTCAGTCTGCCTCTCCTGTGCCAGCACTAGCCCTGGGCACGCAGGGTTCACACTGGCTGCCTGGCACACAGAGCACATGCTGGCTGTCAGTCTGTCAGTCAGATGTGCCTAACGGAGGCAGCTCCTGGCCAAACAGCGAGTGGGGTCTGGATCCCAGAAGTGGGACGTGGGAGGCATCAGACGCTGAGTGGAGGCCCTGGGACAGAGGAGCGTTCTGCTCCTACGTCCCAAACATGAGGAAGCGATTTCCCCAGGCTGTCAGGAACCAGACCAGATGGCTCATCCACACGCAGAAAAGCAAAACTGCCGGGACTGGGGGATGGGGAGAGACAACAGAGAGGGGCCCACCCCACGGAGGAACCTGCCACCGGGTCAGGAAAGGTCAGGACCCACAAACGGGGATTGCACCCCAAACACAGCCTGTGACCCTGTTCCGGATGGGTCGTTCCCATCCAGGACAGACACCGGAGGGGCCTGTCTTTCCCCTACACCTTGGCAATGTTTTGTCTAGCTTGCTGTGCCCACAGTCTCATTGAGTGGAGGCGTTTGTCCTGCTCCTCGCCAGGGGGGCATGATGGCACACTTGGGCATTGGGGGGGAGGAATGGTTCTCTGGTGTTCTTAATAGAGGGGATCAAGCTGCATAATCTGGGGAACTCTAATCCCAACGGGACCCAATGAGACTCCCTACTCCCTGCCTTGGCATCTTCCTTGCCCTGTGTATGTTCCCCTGGGCACCCGGCCGGGGAGTGGGCAATGTGCTGGGGGCAGGGTGGAGGACCACACAGGAGCCACAGGTTTTGGGGACTCCTGTTCTGGGAGGATGCAAAGACACCTCTTGCCACGAGATCTGATGGGAGGTTTCCCCAGTGACTTCGTCCCTGCTTTGGTCGACGAAGCCTCAAAACGTTTCATTTCAACATGAAGAGCACCCGACTGGGAGGGCTGCCAGGCTGGGCCAGCCCAACGGTCCCGCTCGCCCGGGCCTCGGCCTCCGCCTGGGACTAGCACCAGAGCAGCCGGGGGGGGAGTGTCCTTCAATCTAGTGGATTGATCAGGCGTGTGGAGTCCAGAGCCGACGTTCAGCGGAGCTCGCCAGCCCACTGGCGATGCCGGAGCTCGCCACGCCCAGCTCCGTGACCCCGAAACACATTGGCTCAGAAATGTTGTTTCCCAGGAAGTTTTGAGGTTTCGACGCGAAGGGACGTTTCAGCCACCGGCATTTCCCACCCAACAGCAGCTCCATGTCTCTCCCAACACCTGGAGCTAGGATTTGCTAAACCCCCAGCTGCCTTGAGCTATGCAGGCCCCAGGGCCCCCTGGAACAACAGGGACCTATAAATCCCTTGGCACCAGCAGGGGGCTTCCCCGTCCCCCACACGGGGGGCAAATTGTTCCAGCACAGAGACCCTGGGGTGGATTCAATAAAACCTGAGCTTCGGAGCCCAGCTTTCATCCAAAGAGTCCCCAGGCGCTGTTAGCTATGTCCGGGAACTGCTGCATCTGACACTACACCCAGCCACCTCTGGGGTAGGATGCAGCAGCTGTTTCACAGCTCACAGCAGTGCTGGGACATGTCCCCTCCCTGCCGCGCTGTCTTCACTCAGCTGCCTCCTTGGAAAGCCTGTCCCTGCAAATCCCCCGAAGGACGGAGATGGCCACAGAAAACGTGCAGCCGTATTGCTTGGAGCCTCTCTCCTGCCCAGGCCCTGCCGGCTGGAGCGGTTCTGGCTCCTTAGGGCAACGGCTGCGCCCCCCTGTGTTGCGGGTCAGGCTGTGACAATGTAGGCGAAAGGGAATCAGGCTGGAAGCGCTGGGAGAGGCGGCGGGCAATGGCCAAGCCTGGACGTCAGGGTTACGGCCTCTATTTTTGTGAAGAGTGCGATGGGATCTTTCCTATGACGCCCCCTCGCCCAGCCCCCTCTGCTGATCACACACTCCGCTCCCTGCGGTGCAGCACCCCTACAGCACCGCCCTGGCGGGAGAGCACCCCCCAACGGAGCGGCTCCCCCGGCCCCCTGAATGTTCTGCACGTCTCGGGCTGGCCGGGAGGCTCTACGCTGAGCTAGGAAGCCGGGGGAGATCAAAGCCTGCGGAGTCCCTTTCCTTTCCTGTGCCCAGCGAGGGGGCTTCTTGTTTGGAGTCGGGATTAGCAGCGTTAGAAAGGGAAGACTTAACGACCCCAGTTGTGCTGGGGAATGGTGTTTGCCAGGGGCTGGGCAGCAGTGGGTTCCCAGCCTCACACATGCAGAGCCCGGAGGTCCAGGCAAATATTTGTGCCCAGACTTCACAGGACAGTGGGAAGGAATTTCATTCCTGCGCCCACCTGCTCCTCCCCCAGGACGGCATTAACCCTTCACCTCCCTGTGGCCCACACCGCCAGGCTCAGCCCAAGGCCCCTGCGCTCAGCAAGGAGATTTGGTCTCACTCAGACCCACTGGAAGGGGGGACCCTGGAATTCTCCCCTCCTCCCCCAGCCGCAGCCCTTAGTCTGGGGAGCAGGCCAGGGTGCTGGGTGCCATCGGCACAGGAAGGATGGAGGTCGAACGTGGCTCACTGCAGCTGTGCCCGGGGTGTGGTGAGGCTCATGGTTGTTTTTTGCAGGGAGGGGGCAGGCCACAGCCCAGGCAAGGTTAGGGGGAGCTGATCCCCACAAAGCACGAGACTGCCGTGGGGCTGATGGGCACGGGCCCAGGGCTGGGCACTGTTTGCAGAACTGCCCCAAACCTGCCCGGCAGACAGGGCTGCCCCGCACTCCCTGCCCTGCGTTCAGCACCCGGCTGCAGGCGGGGCGAGGGACGGTGGATCCGTGCAGCAGGCGCAAAGGAAGAGTTTGAGGAGGCAGCAAAGTGTGAGCCCTTGTCTGAGAATCTCCCCCACGGCAGCAGCCGGGGAGCAGCGCCGCAGGGCGAGGACGGCTTGGTGAGCACGTGTGAGTGCATGCGCACACCCCTTCACACTCCTGCACAGCCCTCCCCAACACACACCTGCGCACCCACCGGCAGCCAGCCTGGCTCACCTCATTCACCCCTGGGGCCGCCGCAGGAGGGCAAGAAATCCAGAGCCCAGCGATGGTCCCCGGCTTCCGGGGCCTGGCTCCGGCCTGGGAGCCTGGGCTGTGATTTCAGCCGTGCTTTGAACAGGGCCCTGGCATCTCTTGTGGGCAGGGCGAGCTGTGCTCCAACGAGCGTGAGCGGGTGGCAGGTGGCCCTGTCTGGATGGAGGCTCACCGGTGCTGCACCAAGGGACCCGGCATCTCCGGGTTGATTGCCTGGTTTTATCATCCTGGGCTCACGCAGAAACTACGGTAAGGGGCACAATCTAAAAGAGCCACAGCGGCGCTAGTAAGGGGAGAGCAGCTGATGGCAGCGAGAGCCGACCAGCACAGCTGCCAGGCCCAGCCCGGGAGGGGAGGCACTGTCCTGCCATCCATTTTGGCTCCTGCCCAGGTTTCCCCCCCTCACAGTGCTAACGTTCCCATTCGTTAGAGGCCTGGAGCCCCCTGCCCATCGGGAAAGTGACGGGACCTCTCAGCGGGGCCCAAGGCTGGGATGGGGGAGTCAGCGTGCGCTCCGGGGTCACAGATGCAGTCAGAGCATCCTGCCCTGCTGTCCCTGGGCTGGGCCAGCTCTCCCCACAGTGGCTCTGGGGGCCCCCGGAGCGCCCTCCCCTGCATGCTGCCGGAGCCTTGTCCCACCGCCTGGTGAAGAGGCAGGTTTCCTGTATACCACAATCGTAAGCAGCCGAGCCCTGGAAGTGCTCCGGGATCAGACAGAGCCGTGGTGGGACAGAGCCACCACTCACAGCAAATCACCCCGAGCCCCCCCAACACCTCCAGGCCTCAGGCGCTGGGAACCTATTGAGACAAGAGGCTGCAGCAGTGAACGAAGGAAACCCTTTCCCCTGAGCAGCGGGCCGGGGATTCCAGCTACTCTGGTTCGGTTTCATCCGGAGCTGAACCGAACTCTCCCTCCAGGACCCAGCTGGGTCAGGGTGTGGCTGGGGGAGAGCGCTACTGCCTAGCCCCACTCCCGGGGACAGGCGCTGGGATGCAAGCCTAGCCGGGGGGGGGGGCACGATTGCCCCTTGTGCTTTATTCCTCCCTGTTCTTTATCTCTGTGCCGTGCCCTTCTCCAGGGGAGCAGACGTGGCCCCCAGCCAAGGCCAATTCCAGCCCCTCGCCCAGTTGTCTGGGCTCCCAGTGATCCGGGTCTGCTCTGGGCACAGAGCAATCGCCCGGCCACGGTGGCTCCTAGCATCTCAGTGCTGTATGGGCCTGGCCTGCCCTGCACAGAGGGAGCAGAGCCGCCACCCTCCACCTCTCACCGCCCGCCCATCCTGGCCCACCAGTGCTCCTGGGGGATGCAGGCAGACAGCCTGGGTCTCTACGTTTCCATGGACTTAGAAGCAGGCCGGGGGAGAGGGGTTGCAGCTGGGTTCTTGGGGGAGCCTGGGAGAAGGGTGACAGCTGGTGGGGGGGGAGGGGCGTTGGGAGGCTGAGAGGGGACTGGATCTCCGGGTCCCCCGGGGGGGAGAGCCGGAGAGAGGTGCAGGGCCGTGAATGAGGTGCCGGCGGCTGTGTTTATCCTCCAAATGAATGTTTATTATCCATTTGCAAATGTAAAATCGGCGTGAGAAGAGCTTGCAGGGTAAACGAAGTGCTGATGGGCTCCAGAGCTGTGTGTGTGAGGGGGGGGGGCGACACCAACCTGAGACAGGGGCCCAGCTGAGCTCCCCGAGGGACGGGTTCCCTGGGACGATGGACAGTGCAAAAGCCCTGGGGCTGCAGCAGCCATTTCTCCCCAGCCCCAGCCCAAGGTGGGATGTGGAAGCCAGTCCACCTGGGAGCGGGGTGAGCACAGATGGGCTCTCAGTCTACACCCCCCTCACTTGCCGAGCACGCCTGCACCTGCGTGCATGAACCCCATTTGCCCCCAGGTCAGAATCCTGCTTCCTGCGCCCCCATGTGAACTGCCCGTCAGCAGGTCCCAGGAGAGAGGCGGAGGGGTGCACACTGTCTCCTGTCTCTTGCCTGCGCTGGGTGGGAGGGGGCTGGTACTCTGCACTCCCTGCCCGTCTCCTGGCATGGATCTCCCCCTTGGCAGAGCCCCCTTGGCCCAGCACCCCGCACTGCCCTCCGCCCAGCTTGAGCACAGCTGGCCCATGAACAAACAGAGCTGTTTGCTTTGCTGCTAGATTAGCCCCCCCAGTCAATCCACTTTGTCTGCTTGACTTTCTCTCTCTTTTATGAGGGGATCTTTATGGCTGCAGGGCCTTCAAAGGGCCTGGGGGCTTCCCCAGCTCCCTCCCCTCAGGTTTCCTGAAGTGACCTGTAGCTTCCCAGGTCCCCCTGCAGCTAGCGCTAACATCCTGGCCCTCATGCCAGTGTGGGAACCAGGGCTGCAGCTGTGCGAGGCCTTCCCGCTGCCTGGGGGGGGGGCAGGCACCACCCGGGGGCATAGGACAGGGAAGGGCCCAGGTGGAGATGGCACCTGACTGCACTGGAAAGGGCTTGAGCTGCAGAAGGAATCCCACAGACCAGCTCCCACCTGGCCGTTCACACCTGTGCGAACTGCATGCGAAGGGCTCCCACCAGGGGAGGGGAGAATCCTGGCTAGGAGCAATTGTCACTCACTCTGCCCGGGTGTAAATGATGATGGTGCCAGGTGCCAAAGGGTGGGACCCGTCCCTCTGCCCCCCCTGCTCTTCCAGCCCACCTGCCCCAGCACCCCCTGTGCCCCTCACCCAGGCCTTGCTCTGAACACTCCTCTCGCCTGGAACAATTGGTCCCAGGCCCGGATTGCAGCAGCAGTGACTGGGCAAGCGCTGGCGGGCAGGCGACACCCCTGAGCCGCGCCACCCGAGCGGGGAGCTGGAAGCTGGGCGCTCACGTTCCAAGCAAAGGGAACTCGCCTAGCCTGTGGGCGCTCAGTCCCTGGGGCCCATTCGCTCCTTGGCCTCTGCTAAAGCTGCCAGCACCAAGCAGGGACATTTGCCGCTTGTCCCCCCGGCAACTGGGCAGAGCCCCACCTGCTTCACACAGGGGCAACAAAGGAAAGAGCCAGAAATCTACAGGTAACGGGCCCTATAGCCCGTTCCCTGCCCCCTCTCTCCTGCCCCTCAAGCCAGCCTCTCCCCTGAACCAGAGCAGACTGCAGCATGGCACGCAATGAGTTACAGAAAACGAGGAACAGATAAGCCAACAAGAAGAGGATCTTGAACTGCTTTAGGAGGAAGAGAAAGATGCAGGAAGGTGCAGGGCCCCAGCTAAGCGAGGAAGGAGAGCTGAAAACTGACGCCATCAACAACCTCATTAAACACGCTGAGGTGTTTAATGCTTAACTTGCATCAGTCTTCACTAAAAAGGCTAATGGTGACCAGAGACTCCACACAATTAATATTAACAAGAAGGGGGAAGGAACGCAAGCCAAAGTAGGGAAAGAGCAGGGTCAGGAGAATTCAGATAAGTTCAGTGTATTCAAGCTGGCAGGGCCTGATGAAATCCATCCTAGGGTACTTAAGGAGCTAGCTGGAGCAATCTCAGAACAGTTAGCGATTATCTTGGAGAAGGAGTGGGGTGCCAGAGGAGCGGAATCGGGCAAACACATTAAAAAGGGGAACAAAGAGGACCCAGGGAATTATAGACCCATCAGCCTAACTTCAGTACCTGAAAAGATACTGGGAGAAATGATTTGCAACCAATTTGTCAGCACCTGGAGGATGTTAGGGTCGTAAGTAATAGCAAACACGGATGTGTCAAGAACAAATCATGCCAAACCAATCTAATTTCCTTCTTTGACAGGGCTTTGGGCCTAGTGAATGGGGGTGTGGGGGGGAAGCAGTTGATGTGAAGAAGGTCAGGGAAAGTGTGGGCCCCTTACTGAATGGGGGAGGCAGCCTAGTGACAGATGACATGGCAAAAGCTGAAGCATTCAATGGTTTTTTTGCCTCTCAGATGAGGTCAGCTCCCAGACGACTGCACTGGGCAGCACAGACTGGGGAGGAGGTGAGCAGTCCTCACTGCTGAAGGAACAGGTTCAGGACTATTTAGAAAGCCTGGACTTGCACAAGTCCATGGGGCTGGATGCAGTGCACCTGAGGGTGCTGAGGGAGTTGGTTGATGTGAGTGCAGAGCCATTGGCCATTATCTTTGGAAACTTGTGGCGATTGGGGGAGGTCCCAGGTGATTGGAAAAAAGCAAATCTAGTGCCCAGCTTCCAAAAAGGGAAAAAGGAGGATCTGGGGAACTACAAACTAGTCAGCCTTACCCCAGTTCCCAGAAAAATCATGGAGCAGGACCTCAAGGAATCCATTCTGAAGCACTTGGAAGAGACGAAGCTGAGCAGGAACAGTCAGCATGGATTCACCAAGGGCAAGTCATGCCTCACCAACCTGCTTGCCTTCTATGATGAGGTGACTGGCTCTGTGGATGGGGAGAGAGTGGTGGACGTGATATACCTTGATTTTTGCAAAGCTTTGGATATGGTCTCCCGCAGTATTCTTGCCAGCAAGTTAAAGAAGTATGGGTTGGATGAATGGACTGTAAGGTGGATAAAAGCTGGCTAGATCATCGGGCTCAGCAGGTAGTGATCAATGGCTCCATGTCTAGCGGAGTGCACCAGGAGTCGGTGCTGGGGCCGGTTTTGTTCAACATCTTCATTAGTGATCTGGAGGATGGGGCTGATTGCACCCTCAGCAAGTTTGCAGATGACACTCAACTGGGGGAGTGATAGATATACTGGAGGGCAGGAATAGGACAGAGAGTGACCTAGACAAATTGGAGGATTGGGCCCAAAGCAATCTGATGAGGTTCAACAAAGTGCAGAGTCCTGCACTTAGGATGGAAGAATCCCATGCACAGCTACAGACTGGGGACCACCGGGCTAGGCAGCAGTTCTGCAGAAAAGGACCTGGGGGTTACAGTGGATGAGAAGCTGGAGATGAGTCAGCAGTGTGCCCTGGTTGCCAAGAACACTAACAGCATATTGGGCTGCATTAGTAGGAGCGTTGTTGCCAGCAGATCAAAGGAAGTGACTATTCCCCTCTATTCGGCACTGGTGAGGCCACTTGTGATGAAGTGGAGGTATTTTGGGGGTTTCCTCTGAGTGCTGTGTGCGTGCCTCAGTTTCCCCATATATTACTCATGTTTTTCAGTGATGCGACCTAGATGTGTGATTTGCAGAGACCACTGGAGGGTGGCAGAGCCTTCCCCCAGCCACACGTCCGCCAGCCTAACCTCTTTGTCCTCCCGAGTCAGGGCAGGTGAAAACCAGGAGTGGCCACCTAGCCTGGGAAGGAGACAAAGGACTGGGGAGGAGCTAGGGGACGGGTCTGGGGACAGCTGGGGAGAAGAGGCCAGTGCCCCATGGGGGCCAGTGGGGAGAGAGCCCCAAGAATGGGGCTCTCCAGGTGGTTGCTGCTGTAACGCCTAGTTAAGCTGCTAGCAAACTCCTTCTGCACTGTAATCATGAGAAGTAATAAACCCTTCTGACGTCCATGCTGGCTGGGAATCGCTTCTGACTGTATGGCAGGGTACCTGGCCCTTTGGGCACGTTGGGCTCCCCAGAGACCCGGCCAGGGGATTTTATGGCAGGGGGTGAGTGGAGTCAGGAGGCGGCTTTGCTGGTGTGTGGAGACCCGAGGGGGCAGACTCCGAAGCCCTTGAGTCCTGACCGGCTGCCCCCCGAATGTTTTCAGAGCACGATTCCTGTGGTACTCCATCACACCACTGCGGGAGTACTGTGTCCAGTTTGGGCCCCCCACTATGGGAAGGATGTGGAGAAACTGGAGGGAGTCCAGCGGAGGGCAATGAAAATGATGAGGGGGCTGGAGTACAAGACTTATGAGGAGAGGCTGAGGGACCTGGGGTTGCTTAGTCTGCAGAAGAGACAAATGAGGGGGGATTTGATAGCGGCCCTCAATTACCTGAAGGGGGTTCCAGGGAGGATGGACTAGGCTGTTCTCAGTGGTGGCAGATGACAGAACAAGGAGTAGTGGTCTCAAGTTGCAGTGGGGGAGGTCTAGGTGAACATTAGGAAAACTTTTCCACTAGGAGGGTGGTGAAGCACTGGAATGGGTTACCCAGGGTGGTGGTGGGATCTCCATCCTTCGAGGTTTTTAAGGCCCACCTTAACAAAGCCCTGCCTGTCCTGATTTAGTTGTGGTTGGTCCTGCTTGGAGCAGGGGTTGGACTAGATACTTCCTGCGGTCCCTTCCAACCCTCATCTTCTCCGATTCTCTGACACATCTTGATCTGAGTAAGGGTTCTGGCACAGTCCCACATGATGTTTTCACAAACAAACTAGGCAGGCAGGGAGGAGATGGGGCAGAGAGGGCGGCCTGGGAACAGCAGATGAGACACCCAGGCAAGAGGCTAGAGAAAGGGACCAAGCCAGTGCTGAGCAGGGAGGGAGATGCTGAAGGGGGGCTATCAAGAGTGCTGAACCCTGAGAGCTCAGGCGGAGGTGTGGGGAGGGGAAGTACAGAGTGGGGGGGCTGAGACGTAGCCAGGAGGAGGTCAGTCAAAGCAGGGTGACAAACACTGGTGTCCAGTACAGACCTCTCTGTTGGGCCCAGGTGAGCTGCCCACCCACGACGGCTCAGATCTCAATAGCCCCGTACATCCCAAAATCCCAGAGCATCCAAGGCACTTTGCATACCTAGGCAGCACTTCACTCACCACTAATCCGCAGCCGCCTCTGAGGGGTGACCCAGCAGCTGTTTACTAGCATCCCTGTGCATTGCTTTGGGATAGGAAGGGAGGAACATTCCCCTTGAAAGGCAGGAGCAGTTCCCAGGATCAGTTCCCAGGCTATCCCAGAGTTGGAGTTTAGCCAGGACGTGGGGGTTAAGTTCCCTGATTCTCAGGAAAAGGGTCCCGGAATGGCGAGGGGCTGCATGAAGTGCGATCTGGGAGCATGGGAGAGCGCAGTTAATAAGAAGCAGTGACTCCGTCTGTCCCGCAAACAGCCCTTGCCCGTAGCGCCCAAGATTAACCCAGCTCTGAGCGTGGCCTTTAATGTAAATGATTCCACACGTCATTTTGCATTTCCTTATTGACATCCGCCAATGGTCAATCCCCCTGCCCCAAGCAGTGGCGTGGGCACCGGGCAGGGTATGGAGTTGCAAATATTGGCGGCTGTAGCTGGGGAGGAGTGCACTTGGGGAGGGGTGTTGGGTAGCCAGGGTCAGTGGGGGGGTCTGAAGGGTGGTGGGTGCTCTCGGGGGGAGGTGGGTGCTAGCCGGGGTCTCTCCCCATGACGACAGGATCCACCATGGGGCGGGGTGGGGGGAGGCAGAAAGAGGGGAGAGGCAGAACAACTAGATGCAGAGCAGGTAGAGAAACATCAGCCTTTGGTAGCTCCCCTGGAGGTGTGATGATCTCGCTGATGCACCGTCAGAGCTGCCATGCTGCTCCCACTGGGCCAGCAGGCTGCATCACAGCTGGGGGAGAAAGAGCAGACTTTATAGGTGCACCTTATTTCCCATCAGGCCTAGCTTCCTTAAAGAAACAAGCACACCCAAGCAGACTGTCCCAACTGACAACCCCTGCTTGGAATCCTTGGCTCGTGAACTCCGAAAGCCCCTCCTTTTAGGAGGCCATCCACGCGAGAGCAAACCTTTCTGGTTGCCCCAGATACGTCAGGATGACAGCACAAGAAGAGGCCTGCAAGGAGGGGGAGAGAGAGCACCAGCCATCATTCATACCATGTAGTTCACTGATCTGTCCCCACACCAAAGCCACCCAAAGCTTATGGTACCATGGCTTCCCAGCTCCCTCCCCTTTGGCAGCTCTATCCATCCCATGTGGGAAGAGTCAGCTTCCAGCTTCCCTTCTTCAGAAGGTCCACTATCCAGGACCCGTAAAAGACAGGCACATGGCTCTGCAGTAAGTGGGGGGCAGCTTTGATGGGGTTACTGGACTATATGAGGGAACTGTGACCTAGATGAAATTACCATAAGGTGAGCACATGACTGGTTGAAAGACTGCACTCAAAAATAGTAATCAATGATTTGCGGTCAAACTGGGAGGCCGTATCTAGTGGGGTCCCACAAGGGTATATCCTGTCCTGGGTCTGGTACCATTCAACTTTGTCATATTAGTAACTTGCATAATGGAGTGCAGACTCTGCTTATAAAATTTGCTTTGACAAATTGGAGAATTGGTCTGAAATCAACAAGATGAAATTCAACTGAAGGTAGTCTTACCGGCAATTACAGGCTGATGAGCCTATCTTCAGTACCAGGCAAGTAGTTGAAAGTATAGTAAAGAAGAGAATTATCAGACATATAGATTAACATGATTTGTTGGGGAAAAGACAACATAGTGTTTGTAAAAGGAAATCATGCCTCACCAATCTACTAGAATTCTTTGAGGAGGTCAACAATCATGTGGACAAGGGTGATCCAGTGGATATAGTGTTCTTAGATTTTCAGAAAACCTTGGACAAGGTCCCTGACCAAAGGCTCTTAATCAAAGTAAGCTGTCATGGGATAAGAGAGAAGGTCCTCTCCTGATCAGTAACTGGTTAAAAGACAGGCAACAAAGAGTAGGAATAAATGGTCAGTTTTCAGAACGGAGAGAGGTAAATAGTGGTGTCCCCCAAGGGTCTGTACTCGGACCCTTCAACATGATCTGGAAAAAGGGATAAACAGTGAGGTGGAAAAATTTGCACATGATAGAATCTACTCAAGATAGTTAAATTCAAAGCAGATGGTAAAGAGTTCCCACAAAACTGGGTGACTGGGCAACAAAATGGCAGATGAAATTCAATGTTGGTAATTGTAAAGTAATACAATTGGAATACATATAAAATCACAACTATGCATATACAATGATGGAGTCTAAATTAGCCTTTACCACTCAAGAAAGAGATCTTGAAGCCATTGTGGCTAGTTCTCTGAAAACATCCACTCAATGTGCAGCAGCAGTCAAAAAAGTGAACAGAGTCATGAGAATCATTAGAAAAGGGCTAGATAATAAGAGAGAAAATATCATATTTCCTGTAATCCATGTCACGCCCACATCTTGAATACTGCATGCAGATCTGGTCGCCCCATCTCAAAAAAGATATATTGGAATTGGAAAATGTAAAGAAAAGGCAACAAAAACCATTAGGGGTATGGAACAGCTTCCATATGAGGAAAGATTAATAAGACTGAAACTTTTTGACTTGGAAACGAGACGACTTAGGGGAGATGTGATAGAAGTCTATAAAATCATGACTGGTGTGGAGAAAGTGAATAAAGAAATGTTATTTATTCCTTCTTATAACTCAAAAACTAGGGGTTACCAAATGAAATTAATAGGCAGCAGGTTTAAAACAAACAAAAGAAAGTATTTCTGCACACAACGCACAGTCAACCTGTGGAACTCTTTGCCAGAGGATGTTGTGACGGCCAAGACTATAACAGGGTTAAAAAAAACAACTAGATAAGCTCCTGGACGATAGGTCCTTCAGTGGCTCTTGGCCAAGATGGGTTGGGGTGCAAACCAAAGACAAATGCAAAGGACTTCACTTAGGAAGGAAAAAATCAAACGCACAATTACAAAATGGAGAATATCAGGTCAGGTAGTAACACTGCTGAAAAGGATCCAAGGGTTAGAGAGGATCACAAACTGAAGATGCGTCAATAGTGTGATGTAGCTGCAAACAAAGCTCAGATCATTTTAGGGTGTATTAACAAGAATGTCATATGTAAGACACGGGGGGTGATTGTTCCATTCTACTTAGCACTAGTGAGGCCTCAGCTGGAGTCCTGTGTTCTGGGCACCCCCTTTTGAAAAGATGTGGATAAACTGGAGAGACACCAGAGGAGAGCAACCAAACCGATAAAGGTTTAGAAAACCTGACCTGCGAGGAAAGGTTACAAACCTCTAGAGAAAAGAAGACCAAGGTGGGGCTGATAACAGTCTTCAAATACTTTAGGGGCTGTTATAAAGAGAATGGTTATATGTTCTCCTTGTCTACTAGAGGTAGGACCAGAAGTAATGGGCTTAATCAGCAGCAAGGGAGATTTCGGTTAGCTGTTAGGAAAATCTTTCTAACTCTAAGGGGAGTTAAGCTCTGGAACTGGTTTCCAAGGTAGGTGGAGGGATCCTTGTCATGTTATGAACAGGGTGAACAAACACCTGTCTGGGGCGGCCTTCTAGGTTTACTTGGGCCTGCCTCAGTGCAGGGGCGGGGCCCACGCGTAATTTTTTCGGGCCCCATACAAACTTGTAAGATGGGCCCCCTCCCATGTTACAAATCACCAAGATTTGCAAATCTCCCAAGATCTGGACAGTAGATACCTAGATACAGGGAAATACGTTTCTATAACTATCCTCAGGCACAATCTACAACTTAGCCCCAATTTTTTCCTCATGGTAATGGGGGCTACAGCCTGGGCCGGGCCCCCCAGGGCCTCTGGGCCCCCGTAAAGTGTACCCTCCCCCTCCCCCCGTTGTGTGGGCCTTGCACAGGGGGCTGGACGTGATGACCTCTCGAGGGCCCTTCCATAGCTTTGCTGTGATTCTGTGACAGTTCGGGACATTGGTTTCCTGGCTCATTCAAAAAACAGCACTTCCAGCCACACAGCCTCCCTCCCAGTGCTGCGCTGGGGTACTGGGGTCACCACCGATTCCCAGGGGGAACAACCCCTGCTGGGTCCCCCACGCAGCTCCCTGCAGCACAGCGGGCGCCCTAGCGCCGCACAGGGCTGGGCGGATCCGTGGCGGAGCTTTTGCCCAGTAAGGACCCAGCCCGAACTGTCCCCATCCCGCTGGGGCTGGGGCAGGACACGGTGACTTCCAGCAGCCAGTCCCTGAGTGGGTGAGCCAGGGATACAGGGGCACGCTGGGCTCTGATGGGGCTGGCAGACAGGCCAGGGCCGGGACTGCGAGGCACAGGTGACCTCCCAACTCCCATGATCTCAGGTGAAGCCGCCTGCTGCCACCTAGTGGCAAGATAGGGAGAGGGTGGGCATTGCATGTTTCCCCTTCCTCAGCAGGGGCGGGATTGGGATTTCGTCCCCCTGGCACCGTCCCCACGGCAAGGGGCAGGACGATTCCCTTGAGGAACTGTGCTTCTTTTAATCCCAGTGCTGCCCTGCTCCCTGCCAGCCACTGCCTCCTGTGCAGGCCTCCGGGTGCCCTGACTGAATGCTGTGCTAGATCTGGGAAGGGGAGCTGCTGCGCAAAGGCAGATTTGGCAGCCCCACAATGCTGCATGAAGGGGCTCGGCACTGACGCCCTCCAGTGCACGCTACGGGGATCCCATGCCCCGAGAGTGGGCGATGCTCCCCATAGGCCCTGAGGCAGCCCACCCCAAGCCCTTAGATCTGAGACACTCCCCCGAGCGCAGTCCACCCCCAACTGGGCCATAGCGCGAACGCTCCTGACAAGGCAGCTCTTTGCACTACAGACATCGCATCCTGCAGGAGGTGGCGGGATGGCCCCACAGCCAGAGAGCTTAGGGACTGTTACTCCTGAAGAGCTGTAAAACGCCGGCTTCCCAGACCAGATCACTGCGTCAATGGCCGAGTCAGGACCCAACAACAGCCTCCTCTCGCACAGCACAGTGCTCGGCGCTAACCCCGCCAGCACGCCCCACTGCCTCCCGGGGTGGCAGCCTGGACTCCTAGCTTTGGGGGCCAGTGACAGGCCGGAGACTCTGCCTAGTGTTTTGCTAGTGAATCCCCTTTGGGCTGTTAAATCAGAGTCGGTCTGGTTAAGAGCTTGCTGCTCAGACCGGGGCCTTGCTGTTGTGATATTGGCCTTTGGGATCCTGCCCCTGAGGGGTGCTCCCAGCATCGGCTGGAACAGTACAGCAACCCCCTGCTCTTGGCATTTAACTGCATCCTTTCTAAGCTCAGTTTCTTCCGACATGCCTCAGCCCCGACTCCCCGCTGAGAACCTGCGCAGGGCGTCACCAAAGACAGCTACAGTTCAGCAATAACCCCCCTGCTCCATGGGGCTGTGCGTTACTGCACCATCCCCAGCCCTGCTCCTCCGTCTCCACCCTGGCAGTCGCCAGATGGCCACCCATGTGCTCTCTCCCTACCTGACTATAGGGGCAGGTAGATCTTGGAGAAATGCTCTCAATGCGCCCGGGGTGCAGTTTGTTTGAGGCTATGTTTGCACTAACACTGCTCTCGGGAAGAGTTCTGTGGTCGGGGTGTGAAAAACACCCGACTGATAAGTTTAGTCGTCAGACGCACCGGTGCGGACAGCGCTGTGGTGGCGGGAGACGCGCTCCCACCAACATCGCTACCCCGCTCGCTGGGGGAGGTTTCATTCTGCCCGCGGGAAAGCTCTCTCCCGTTATGATGGAGCGGCTACAGGGGAGGCCTTCCACTGGCAAAGGTGCAGCAGGACAGATGCTAGTGCTGGGGCCTTGAATCAGGTGTTCGGATGCAGAGCTCCTGCCTAGAACTTGGACCCACAAAAGCACCGAAGAAACCCATTTGACGGTACCCAAACGTCACGCTGTGCCCCCTCTCCCCGTCTTGTCGCTCTCTGGAAGGCGGTTGTGAGCTCTCGGGACTCAGCCTGTGTCTTATTTGTACAGGGAGGTGCCCAGCACGCTTTGGGGTGCTGTAGGAGTTGTTGCTGCTGTTCCGAGGCTGGTTCTGACTGTATCCAAACTAATTTAGTTTCCTTAATTACAAAGGAAAATGTTGCCCCCGTTTAAGGCGTCAGCACTCTGTTGGGAGACCAGATAGCAAGGGTGAAAAAGCGGGATGGGGATGGTGGAGTAATAGGCACCTAATTAAGAAAAAGCCCCGAATACCCCTATAAAATCGGGACATCGGGTCACCCTAGTGCTCTGCCCCGTGTCGCTCAGTAGATTTGGTCCCGGCCAGTTTGGCAGCTGCCTTTTCCATGCTCTTTGCTGTGGGTTTATTCCCTGCTGGCAGCCCATGGGCTGGGCACAGATGGCAGCTCCTCACACGTCCAAGTCAGAGAGTGCGAGGGCACAGGGCAGATTTATAACCCCTTCCTAAATTCCAGTTTTAAAGAGAATCCACTTCCGGGTTAAAGCAAGAGGCCAAGGAAGCCAGTTCAGCGTCGAGGCCGGGCCCATCCCCTTGGTATCTGGGTGCCCACGGAGGCAGGGTCCGAGGCGCTGTGCCCTCTGGCTGTTGGCACGATGGAGATACAGAATACAGCCAGTTTAGGGCGGGAGCTGCCCTGCACCGAACTGGCATTTCTGCTCCCGGCTCAGAATCCGTGATGCCAGGGTGCCTGCGGCCCGTCACGTCCGCAGCAGGCAAGGAGGCCGGGCCAAGACTCCCACTGCAGCTCAGCTGACGTTTACACTGGGCAAGGCAGGTGTGTGGGCGTTTGACCCCGGTGCTCTTCACTTGCCTGCTGGCCCACTCCAGCAGCGGCTCAGGAACAGGCCAGAGCTCCTGCTGGCATATTCCCTGCCCTCCCGCCTCACCTCCGGATCCCAGTCCATCTGCCAGGTGCCAGGGGCCCGGTGGAGCCCAGATCCTCTGCAGGTTGGCATCGGCAGGGCCTGGTTCGTCCAGCTGTCGTGGAGGAGGGGAGGGAGAGAAGTGTTTGTTTTTGCCTGGGCCAGCTCACATCCAGCTTCCCAGGGGGCCGAGCCTCTGCCGGGAGCTACTGGGCACGTGGCGCGTACGGGTATAAGCACGTGCTGGCGTACCAGCCTGGGTGTGCATGAGCACGCATGCTTTTGGGCGTGTACACGCGTGCACGTGTCCATGCCTGAGCGTGGGCTGGGCTGAGCGGGAGGGCAGGAGAGTGTCCGAACTGCAACGGCGAACACAGCCCTGGTCTTCTCGAGCCTGCCTGACGCAGGGCAGCTGGGGGATGATGGACGTGAGTCAATGGTTGGTTGCCAGGCGCTTTGCAGGTGCTGTTAGAACCAGGGCCCTGCCCCGAGGCGCCTGCGCTGCAAACAGCAGCCCTGGGCGTCCCTGGGAGGAGCAGGCATGCGGCTGCGCTGGGTTTCCTGGCCAAGAGAGATGCCCTGAGAAGATGCCACAAACAGCCTCTTTCCGCCCCGCTCTCAGGAGCAGCTGGCGCTGTGAGCTAGAGGGAGAGGGTTGTGCACGCCGGCAGACAGGCCATGGAGTGGGCTGTGCCCTCTCCGCGTCGGGCACCCGCACCATGGGCCATGACCCTGCTTGGGTACTCCCGGTGCGGCCGCGATGGGAATGTTTGATGACAGCCCTAGAGGTGGCCCCGGGGGTCTCCTGCTGCACCCCCAGTGTGCAGGGAGTGCCCCAACCCAGGCTGGCTGGGTGCACGCCCTGAGGGGTGGGGGCAGCACACAGCTGAGGGGTGCCAGGGCTACGGGCATCATCCTGCTAACATGACTGCGGGGTTTCGGTTTCAAACCAGCTCTGTGGACTCTCCCCAGACGGGGCATTACTCGGCAGACAACGGCCCTGGGCAAGGGCACACGTGCAACAGGCTGGGCATGTGGGCATCAGGGCAGCACCGGGATGCTGGGGTCCCCCTCCTGGGGGACACGGGGGCATATCCAGCTTCTGCCCATGCAGGAGCAGCTCCTCACAGGGGGCAAATGTCCCACCCCACTCCGCGCTGGCACCCCTGCACTCACCAGGCAGAACTTCAGGGGGTACAGCCCCCCTTCTCCCAGCTGGGAGCCGGAGGCTTCAGAGCTCCAGGCCGCCTTTATGTCAGCCCCTTCGTTACCAGGCGGGGGCGGGCCGGGGTTTCCACAGTTAAACCAACCCCAGGGGACTTTCATTAACAATTAACACTGAGCAAATAGTACCCGAGTCACTTCCCTGCAGAGCCCCGGATGCCGGGGCCGCCCCTCCCGGGGCCCCTGCCTGGCTCCCCCGGCTGCCCCTTCCCCTCCCTGGGCCTGGCCCCTGCCCTGCCCCCACAGTGCCCCTTCCTCAGGCCCTAAGGATCCACCTGCTGCCTCCTGGGCCTGGGAACTCGGTGGCTGCTTCACCTTCCTCCGCGGCCTCCTTGCTGAGCTGCCATCTGCCCTGCACCCCCCCCACTGCACAGGCCGACCCTGCCCCCGCTTTGCTTGGCACCGGCCACGGTGGGAAGACAGTGGCCCGTTGCCCCTCATCCGGACACCGCATTGTCCAGTGGCTGCTCACAAAGGCTCACCTAGGTGCCCCGGCTGGATGAGAGCAGCGCGCCGGCGCCTAGGACCCGAACCCTCCCTGTGAATCTCCTTCGCTCTGCCCCACGCCCCACTGGGGCAGGTGACTGCGTCCCGGGGTGACCTGCAGGACGCCCCAGAGGCACTGGCTATCAGCGCAGGGAGCCGGGCCAGGGGATGGAGCCCAGGGCCAAGGCTGGAGGTAGCTCTGGGGAGCCTGGTGATGGGCCTGGACTGGCTGATGGGGGACGGGAGGGTGATGGGCCCACAGGCCAGTATCCCGGTGCCGGTGGGAGCGAAGGGGGGTCCCAGGAGCAGGACCATTGAGGAGCTGGAATTTCCCTCACTAATTGCACCGTCTCCATTGCAGGCCGCGCCGAGAGCAGCCCCTGAGCGCTGACCCTTTTGGCTGGATCGCTGGGGTTTTCTGGGGGAAGCAGCCAGCCGCGCAGTCCTATGCAGACATCCTCCCAGGCCGCCAGCCGAGGGGAGCCAGCGCCAGCATTTGGACAGCTTACTGACGTTCGCAGACTGGGGCACTAGAGCTCCCACGTTTCCTGCTGCCAGCCGTGCTGTGAGAGCAGGTGGGCAGGAGACGCTGGGCCAGCAGGAAGTGCGCCTCACCCAGCACCTCGCCAGCTAGTGCGGAGGGGAGCTGACGGGACTGGTATCCCACGCCAGCCGGTGGGTGCAGCGAGGTGGGCGCCTCCAAGCTCCCAGCCCCCCGTGCATGACTCCAGCGCTGCGAGCCAAGGAGGAAGCCGCGGGAAGCAGGAAGCCTTCCCACGGGCTCGCGCTCTGAGCCCCGGTGCCTTCCCTCGGAGGTCAAACAGCACAACAGGAAGCCTTGCTGTGGTCGCTCGGCAGCCAGGAGCGAGCCGTGCGCGTCACTCGGGGGCTCTCCTGTCCCCTGCTCTGCGGTCCGGTCCTCGTGCCCCGCCGAGAACCTGGGCTAACGCTGCCCTCGATGGAAGCCGGACTGGCGCGGAAGAGCAGCCACGGGCCCCAGGGAGGAAGATGCAGTGCAAAGACGGACAGCTTAGCATGGAGCTGAACAGTAAGTGCTGGGCTGGGGGGGGGGATGCACCCTAGGTCTGGGCGTGGGGGGGGTGGAGTCTCACACGCAGGCAAGGGGCAGGCGCAGAGGGAGACACAGCTTCAGAAGGGGCCCTGCCAGGTCCAGGGCAGGACTGGTCCCTGTGCACCTCCAGGGCTTGGTCTTCTATCCCCCTGGGGACGTAGGCCTACAGAGCTATTGGCCGGGCACCTCCCAGCCCGGTAACGTCAGCGACTGCGTTGGCACGAGATGCCCCACGTGCCCCCCGTCATCGAGCACAACCCCCAGGGGCAGGGCTTTAGACAGGCTGCCCCCGCCCCCAGCCCCCACGGAGCATCTCGTCCCCACGGGTGTTTGGGGCGTCTCTCACGCCTTCTCACCCCTGGGGCTGGAGGGGCGGGGGGTAACAGGGACAGGTGGGTGGGGCAGGGCTGATTAGGGCAGAAGGGCAGGGGTCAAATGGGGCTGGTGGCACTGGAGGGGCAGTGGCCAGGCAGGGGTGATGGGGACAGAGGGGCAGGGCAGGGCGGGGTGATTGGGACAGAGGGGCAGGACCAGTAGGACAAAGGCCTGGGATGCTCAAAGCGGCTGCGTAGCAAGGAGCCTCTCCCAGGGGACCCAAGGGGAGATGTCTGGCAACTCCTCAGCTCACGGTGACTGTCTGAGTGGGCATGAGTTCTCCCACAAGCCAGAGAGTCCCCATGCAGAGGCCGGGACCCCCGCTGGAAGTGGCGGGTCTCTCCTGGAGACCCAGGGCTCCGAGTGCGGGGAATGGTCTCCCTGGCAGAGCGGTGCCAGCGGCGTCACAGCCGGAAGGGTCACCATCTCTGGAGATGCCAGGCCCTTTGCTGTGGAACCTGGACATGGCGGCTGCCTGGGTGAACCTCCGGCTGGGGCTGTGCTGGGCCGGGAGGGGTTTCCAGGACGCGGTGTACAGAGACCACTGGCATTCCCCCGAATGCTCTAAGCTGCGTGTGACGCTCTCCTCGACCTGGAGCCCGTCAGCCTCTGTGCCGAGGCTGCTGAACCAGGGTCGCTCGTGTTGCAATCGCTCCTTATCGGCGGGATGGGAGAACAAGACATGTAGCCGGCAAAGGAAGCCATTCATCCTCCCCTATCGCTCCCCACTTCCTGGGGATGGGGCCCAGCCGGAAGCTCAGTAGCGCTCCAGAGGGCAGCAGCCTGGGAACACTCACTCTCATTCCAGGAATCCCCACGACGGGGGCTCTGGAGCCATTCGGGGTGAAGCCAGGCAGGTCTTTCATGGAGTGGGTCTCCCCTCCAGGCCCCTCACACCAGTGCAGCCACCTCCCGAATCTGGCCTCAGAGTGTTTGGCACCCCTGTTCTGCCGGGAGCTCCCCTCAATAGGTGCGCCTGGCTGGGACGCCCAGGGGAGTTCTTCCACGCCCCCATGGGGCCGGGCGCCCCGCCTGGTAGTCAGAAGTGGTTCATGGCCCACGTTTGAGCTGAACTCAGCCTTCTCCTCCAGCATCCCACACTGGATATCGCAGCCGCGGGCTGGGGCGAGATCTGGCAGTGAAACGGGCTGGGAACAGCAGCGTGACCTTGCCTCGACCCAGCTGAAGAGGTTCCGAGGGCGGGAAAAGAGCAGCTGAACTTGGACGGTTACTCACGTGGAGTTAGCGGTGCAAGGAAGGGCTTTGGTTTGGAAACACGCTGCCTTTCAGCCTGGCCCTGTCCTTTCAAAGCTAGGCAAGAGACTTCGCATTTGACGGCATTTGACAGCCACCGTGTGCAGCGGTGAACGGCGAAGTGGGGGCCCACACAGGGGCGGTCAGAGCCAGTCCCTACTTTGCTCCGGGCAGGTATCAAAGCTGCTCAGACAAGGCAGCGGCGACTTTAACGCGCCCTAGGCCTGGTGGAGTGGAAGTTTAGGCCCGAGTTTGAACCTGACCAGTTTTACGTGTGGTAAAGGCCAAGGGCACTGTCTGCCTGAGACCTTTCACGCGCGTGAAACCATGCTTCAGTGCTAGGCAGGAGGGGCTGGCCATGCTCCCTGTGGGTGCCCAGCACTGGTCCGGGGGTGACTGGCTTGGTTTTGGAGCTCAGCCTGGTTTGACTTAAAGCGCCGGCCCTGGGTCCGACAAGTAAATCAACGTCCTGCCTGGCAGGTAGCGGATGGGGCGTGGGACTAGACGGAAGGAGAAGGCAGGAGAAACAGCGAAGGACGTGCACGTGGCCCAGAGTGAGACTCGGTCACTGGGGCTGCCGCAAGCTTCAGCCCCGCCTGGCCTAGCACCAACTAACCACATGCGCTAGAAACAGAACGAGAGGGCACCAGAGACGGGGCTGGCCAGCAACCAACTGAAAGCCCCTGTAGACTAGAGCCGTGGCAATAGCCCCGTGCGAGAGCCAGAGAACAGCCTGAGAACCGGCCTCTGGGGGTGAGGTGGGGACAGCTCTCCTTGGGCAGTGGGGTGGATGGGCAAGAGAGGAGAGATTCTTGGGGACTTTCTGCCGTAGAGCGGGCGCGCGGCTCTCCTGGCTGCGCTCTGCCCTCAGGGGAGTCTGGCCCATGCTGTCTCTCCCTTTGGTCGCCCTCAGGGCTGCTGCTGCTCACAGCGTTCCTCCTCCACATCAGGCTGTCCCGGATGAGCCCGGCCCGGCTGGTCTGCGACAATCGGCTCATCCAGAAATACATCAGCGAGGCCAAGGACATGGAGAGGAGAGTGGTAAGGAGACGTGTTCTGGCCCGGCTAACCAGGAGTCCCCCCTCCGGACCCGGGCTCCGGTCCTGCCTCCACAGCTCCCCCCACTGGGAGAGGCTGGGCTGGCACAACTGGGAGTACCCACACCCCGCGCTCCTGCCCTGCTCCCTACAGTGCCCCCCCCGGCAGAGGCTGGGACTGGCACATCTGGGAGCGCCCCCTCCAGCCAGCACTCCTGCCCTGCTCCCTACCACGCCCCCCGCTGGCAGGCACCGGGAGCACACAAACCTCGGAAGGGAAGCAAGGCAGGGACACACCTTGCCTGGCACTCCGTGCGGCACAGCCCCCTGCCCTGCCTCTGCTCCTCCTCCCCGAGCCTGTGCAAATTCCATCTCTTGCCCCTGGAGCTGGCCTCACGGGCCGGGCTCTCCTAGCCCTGCTGGCGTCTCACTCGGTGCATCCCACCTCCTCTCCCCATAGAGCCAGTGCCAGGAGCTCCCCTCACTAACCCAGCCCCTCCCTCTGCCCATGGTGGACTTCAGCCTCCGGGAGTGGAAAACGAAGACAGTGAGTGGGGCCCGGGGCCCCAGGGGGCAGGCGTGGGGTGGGGAGGGGAGCATCTCTAGCGCATCCCGCTGCTCAAAGCTAGTCGTTCTCTCCTCTGGCCCAGCTTAGAGGGGGAAGCAGACACAGGGAGAAGGGACCTGCCCACGGCTGCACCAGGGACCCTGAGGGGAGGGGGATACTTGATTCTGGCCCCCCTGCCATCCACCCGCTGCTGCCCACGGGCTCAGCAGGGATCGCCCCTGCAGGGTCCCTTCACCCCCTGCCACAGCAGTGAATGTTTGATGCCAGCATCCACGTTCCCGTCAGGCTGCAGATTTTAGGAGATGTGAGAAGGGCTGGGGATCTTCCCCTCTTGTCCCTGCCCACATCAGGGTGGGGGCCAGCCCCTGCAGTGCTGCGATCAGGCATTCACCCCCCCTCCTCTGTCTCCTTCAGCATGAGATGAAAAGGCAAGAAATCCTCTCGGACCTGGCGCTGCTGGTGGACGCGGTGATGGCTACGCAGGCCCAAATGAGGCAGGAATGCGCGGCTACCCTTTTAGGGCAGCTCTACAAGAAAGCCAACTCCTTCCTCCTGCTTCTGCAGACCTTCAGCTGGCAGGTGAGACCCCGTCTGCCCACCCTGCCCAGCCCCTTGCAGGGCAAAGGCTGCCCTGGCATTGCGCCTGACCCCGCTGTTCCCATCAGCCCAGCTCCCTACTTCTGCCCTGCCCTTCCATCCCCAGCACAGCAGAGTGAAGGTCCCCCCCTTACTCCTCTTTAAGCGCTGAGTCTCAGCTGCAGCTTCCGTGGACACTGAAGGGGCTTGCTCGGGGCGGGGGAAGCAGCACCTCTGAGCCCCGGTTCTCTGTCTTGGGACAGGTCAGTGCCTGGCAGCCGGCCCACACCTCCCGGTCAATGCCGCAGAGCCACCCCAGCGTGATCTTCCTGGTCTATAGGCAGCTGGTGCAGGGCAAGCTGCACTTCCTGTTTCATGACCTGGCAAAGGATTTCTGCAGGGAAGGAAGCCAGGGGGGCACCAGAGCCCCTGAGTACCCCATGTCCCCCGCTGCCTCCAGGGGACAATGAAAGCCCCGCATGCTGACACGCACCCACCAGGCCGCAGGTGGAGGAAGCAGATCCTGCCCCCGCTCTCCAGCGATGCGTGGAAGAGCAGGGCAGAGAAGGCCCTGCTGGAGCAGAGGAGAGGTCGCAGGCAAGGATGCTAACAGATGGCAGAGGAGAGGACGAGAAAGGGGGCTCCTTCAGCCCCACAGAGGCTGCCCCCCGCTGCTGGGTTGGTCGATATTGACCCACAGGAAAGACTTGGAAGCTTAGCAAAAAGGGGCCTGGCCTGCAAGAGACTTGGGGATGCGGAGCAGGGCAGATGATGTGTTTCTCAGTTCCACACGTCCCGGAAAGGGAGAGGATCCTGCCCTCCTAGGAGGAGGCACACAGTGAGGCAGCGCTCATTCGCACGGGGCCTCTTGATCCAGCCAGCACCAACGCGCAACACGCAAAATGTCAAAGAACTCAGCACTGCCCCCGGGGCCGGGTGAGAGAACTCACTCCCCCCGCCGCCCGCTGCCCAGCCTAGCACTCGCCGTCCTAGGGGACCAGCTGGCAGAACGCAACTGCCTGTGGAATAACGCCCGCCCGGGTCCGTGACCTGCAGCCTCAAGGATCACGCCCCACACGCGTCACCCCCACCCGAGCCTTCCCCACACGGAGGGGACTGATGCACTTGCTCTTTAAGCAACTGAGGAAGTGGAAAGCACACAGATTCAGTAGTTAAGGGGAGGGAGGGGGCGGGTGTCTTACTGGGAAAACGCATTATGATTAAAAAGCTTATTTTTCTAAAGCGCCCTGTGATTGAGCTGCCATGACAAGCAGAGCAAGGAAACTCCGATCTCGGGTAGCGGCGGGGGAAGCTCACCCACAGATGTGCAGCTTTGGGATCTGGGACTAGCATGGAAACAAGCCCGCTTGCTAAGGGCCAATGCACAAGGGGGCTCCAGCCTTTTTATTCTCAGGGCTTCAATAAGGAACAGATCCTCTGCCTCACCGCCCCGCCGGGGGGGGGGGGGGGCTTCACAGCCCATAGCTGAGAACCAGGTCCTTCCCCAGAACCAGGCATCCAGCGCCCTCCTGCAGCCACTGCAGGAATGGCAGGCGGACGGACAGGTGCCTTTCCTGGAAACAGCTCTGGCGCTCACGCTTTCTCTGAGTACAGCCCGCTTCCCAGGCTCCATGCATCTTGCAGCCCTCTCCCCTCCTCCTCCCCTGCAGCAATTTCTAGCCTGAATTACATGGAAGGAGACTAAGGCCACATCTACACTGGAGGCGCTACACCCATGCTGCTGTTGCACTGCTGCCGTCGCACAGATGCTTCCTGCAGCGATGGAGGGTGTTTTTCCCCAGTGCTACAGATAATCCACCTCTCGGAGAAGCGGGAGCTAGGTCAGAGGAAGAATTCTTCCACTGACCTAGCTGTGTCTACACTGGGGTGAGGGCGGCTTAACTACGGCACTGAGAACCGTAGCTATGTAACTATTAAGTACAGATCAAGCCTAGATTAAGAGGCTTCGCATGGCCTCCAAGGACCCAATACTTTTTCAGAACCCCCCCCACTGCCTGGCTGCTGTATTTTCTCCCCTCCTCCCTGCCACCAATCCCCACTGCCTGCCACTCCACTCCTGTTCTCATCTCTCCTGGGAGCTGGAGGCGTGGGCTCATTCACACATCTCTCCATGGTTGAATTTTCACTAAGGAACCTCATGGCAGCTCAGGTTGCAGAGAGGCCAGGATTCAGCCCCCACATGAAATCAGTAAGACGGGGCCTGCTCAACAGCGTTGTGTCTGGTTACAGTGGCTCAGCATTTGGCTTTCAGGCACACGGCGTGTTGGAAGACTTGGATCACAAGTTCTCCAGCCGTGGGGTGGGAGCCCTCTCTCCTTTTTATCTGAGCTGCCCAAGAGGCAGGTTCCAAAACTTTTTACCATTATAACCCAGGGTCACAGTCTGGATAAAGCCAAAAACAACTGGCGTGGGTCACGGGGCACCACTGCGCAGACAACTCAAAGAAAATTACGTCTCTAGCCCTTATAGTTGCAAAGGGAACCTTCCAACGTAACTAATGCAGCGATGCCCAAAACAAGTAACTGATGCAGTGACGTCTGCCTTAGTCCGTGCACCTAGATGCCAGAGCTCTGAGAGGGGTGAATACCAGTATGTGTCGCCATTTCACTGATTATTTTAGCAGGATGCAGGGACCGGATCTCTCGCACTGCTGGCCCGGATGCAGAGCGTAGCAATTGGCTGGGGCTGAAACGTTTGCATTGATTCAACATCGTGTCTCATTGGCCCCTCTGGTCCCACCCTGGTAACGTTTCACACTTGCAGGAGCGACATAAGCAGAGGCAAATCTGAAGCACCCACTTTAATAGAGGACCAGGTGAGGCTGGCTCAATAACTGCCCCTTCTCCTGGCCAAAATATAGGCCATAAAATAGAAGGCCTGCTGGAAACAATGGTGCTAGCAGCCAAAGCAGCCTCACAGCCAGCCTGGAAAAGGAGGGGTCTGTGGGCAGTGTACACGGCAACCACTCACCCTTGCCTCCAGCCAGCCTGCCCAGACCCACCTTCCCAGAGCTATCAACAGCTCATGTGCGGCAGAATCTGGGCCTGGAATAGGAGGAGGCAGCAGATCCTAGCTGAGGGACATTACTGGCAGAGCTGCAGTGCTCTGGACTGGCAGTCTAGTGGCTTCCCTTTCTGCATCACTCCAGAGGGTCCTGATAGGACTATGGGGCAAAGGAGGTGAAATCCAGAGGCTGTTGAATACCAGGGTCCAGTCCTGGCCAGCAAGTCTGTGTGTATTTGCAAAGTCTGCATGTGAGGCAGGGTCCCAGCTGCAGTTAGAAGGCCAATTTCTTCATCAGGAGGTAAACCCTGGAATCCACTTCAAAGCCGTGCAAGTTGTTGGCATCTCCCTGAAGTCTCATGAGCAGCCCCCCGTAGGACACATAGGCAGAGCTAGGGCAGAAGCGGGGCAGAGGTCAGAACCCGAACCCATGGATCAGGGAGGGGGCATCAAACACAGAGGCCCTAGTAGCCAAGAGGCAGAAACAGTTGCTCACCTGACCAGCATCAGAGCAATCACTCATGGCTAAAGGGAGCCCCTGGTGACAGCCTCTACCCATCACCTCTAGGAACGAGGAGTCTGCTAATGAGATGAGTGCAGTGGGCTGGGCTCAGTGCCCCAGGGACCAGCGTTCCCGTTAGGGATCCATTCACAACCCAGGAGTCTCTGTGCAGGCCCATGCTGTCCAGTCCCTCGACTATCCCAAACCCAGAGCACTGGGAGCAAGCAGGACACTTACAGGCGCGTGGCTGCCTCTGTGGACGTTTCATCTCCCTCAATCCTGTACACCTTCCCGTACATCACATACTCAAATTGGTCAGCCCTGTGTGCAACAAGACAGCGGGGTTAGAGAGACTCATGATCACGGACCCGACCCTCCTGCCCAGAGCAAACATCCGCCAGGTTAAAGCACCACATAGTTCCTGGAAAGCCACCTGGCTCCCTTTCATACTCCTAGGATGGCCCCGAACCAACTGTTTCTCCCATTAGCCCCTCCTTCCAGATGCTTAAAGGCCAAAGTGACCAGGCAGTGACACTCCAGCTCTTTAACTCTACGCTTTCCCCACTCTCGTTGGCCTTTTGACTACTGCCCTCAGCCAGTTTGATCCCCAGGAGTTAGCCAGACCCGACCCCATGGGAATTCCTTCGGAGGACTGCACAAGACAGCACTGAATTCCTAGCTAATCCCAGCCGTATCCTGCCCCATTACCTGGATGGCCTGTCATCGGTGGGGTTATATTCCCCATCGTCCAGGGTCCCATCTTCGTACAAGGTGCTGGCGATAACTAGTCGGAATTTGTCACCTGAAACAAACAACAGAGAGCAGGAGGTAAAAGATAAGTCTCCAAGGAGGGCAGCTAGGCACAGTCACGTCGCAGGCCAAATGACCCAGACACACAAGGGCAGGGGAAAAGGAGTAACACAGAAACCAGAGCACACTGTTCATAGCCCCCGGGAGCATTAGCTGTATGTTAATTCAAAGGGGGCAAAGATAAACGAGCCACATGTGAACTGGTTCTCAGCCCCAATCTGCACCATCACCGGGGCACAGGGCTCCCATCTCCAGGGAGAATCTCAGCAGTGCATTCAGGAGCTAGGTGATGCACTCTAAGTAGCACAGGCCCCCGAGGTCATGGAACGGCTGGGCACACACTGTCAAGCAGATGAAGACCATTTCCTCTCTCATCACATCCCAGCCACGTATGGCCACTGGACCGAATTTTAATTAAAT
The DNA here is from genome assembly GCA_007922155.1 of Mesoclemmys tuberculata. Taxonomy (NCBI): domain Eukaryota; kingdom Metazoa; phylum Chordata; order Testudines; family Chelidae; genus Mesoclemmys; species Mesoclemmys tuberculata. The sequence goes on from ML675649.1 coordinate 7,489,578, forward strand.
CCACGGAACGCGGAACGCCTCATTCAAGGAAGGCTACATCGAACGAAGGCCTCGTTCCTTCAGAATGGTAACATGCACATGAGGGTTTACGGCTGTTTAGATGTAACTACGGGTTTAGATGTAAACCTTTCCTTAATTTGGCTCCGTATCCTGGGCAGACAAGCCTTCAGTGCTGTGGGCACCTCTGCTAGCCGCTGGCTCCAGCTCAGCAGTTGCTGCCTGTTACAGGGACTATCAGTTGCCAGCCTGCGGGCACCCGACATACGCACCCAGGTCCACGGGGTAGATCTGAATGTTCACGTCCAGGATGAGATCCATCTTGAAAGACTCGCTTTCGCAATGCAGGCGGGAAACTGGAAGGAAAGGAGCAGAGACAGCGACACATGATGTGAGCTACAGGGCTTTTCGCCTCTAGGCTTAGGTCAGGGGTGGGGAAAATGGGATATGGGGCCTGTCCCCCTAGGGCCTCGGTCCTAATCCAGCCCCAGATCCTGGGGGGACGGGGCACTAATGCCCCCCCATGGCCACGGTCCTGATCCAGCCCCAGATCCTGGGGTTGTGGGGGTGTTAATGGGACCCCCCCCCCAGGACCTCGGTCCCGATCCAGCCCCAGACGAGGGGGGTTTATGGGCCCCCTCAGGGCCTCAGTCCCGATCCAGCCCCAGATCCTGGAGGTATGGGGGTGTTAATGGGGCATGCCCCCCACCCAGGGCCCGATCCAGCCCCACACCGGGGGGGGAGGGGGAGAAGGTTATGGGCCCCCCCCAGGGCCTCGGTCCCGATCCAGCCCCACACCGAGGGGGGAGGGGGAGAAGGTTATGCCCCCCCCCAGGGCCTCGGTCCCGATCCAGCCCCACACCGGGGGGGAGGGGGAGAAGGTCCCGATCCAGCCCCACACCGGGGGGGCTGCGGGGTGCCCTGGCGGGAGGCGCCCCGGGCCCCGCCCCGCTCACCCCGGTCGAACTTCTTGCCCTCGGGGTCGATGTCCTTCACGTCGAAGATGTCCTCGAAGAGGATCCCGGCCATGGCGGGGGGAGGGGGCGGGGGCCGGTCCCGATCCCGGCGCGGGGGGCAGCACGCGCGCCAGGCGCAGGGGTCAGGGCGGGGGTAGGCGCCTCACTTCCGGTTCGGCGCCAGCCCACGCGGAGCCGCCATGTCAGTGCGGGGCGGAAGCACTCGCAGGACCCCGCCCACCGGGGCGGCTGGCGCATGCGTACATGCGCGAGGGCTTCAAGACCCGACGCCTGGCCTCGGCCTGAGGCGGGGTTGGTTGATTCGTCCCCACCCCCCCCCGAAGCCACGCCCCCGCCTCACCGGCACGACCTGAGGCCCCGCCCCGCTCGGGTTCCGCCTCTACCCCTGTCCGCTCCCCCCCCGCGGGCAGCGCCAGTAGGGGTCGGGGCGGACCCCCCCCTCCGCTGGGTGCGCGAGCCCCAGCCGGGCCCCGCCAGCGACCCTACACAAACACCCCGGCGCGGCCCCCCGCTGCTAGCGAGTCCCTGGGCTCCCAGCGCAGCTGTGTCCAGTGGTCCCCGCGGGGGCGGCTCGCAGCGGGGCCGCCCCCCCGCCCCCGCCTGCCGGCCCGGCTCCCACGCGGGGGCCGGGCGCCGTGGGAGGCACCGGGGGGTGGCCGGCCGGGCAGGGGAGCCGCGGGGCGTCTCGCCGCCTGCACCTCGGAGGGGCTGGGCACCGCGGCCGGGACCGCCTGGATGGAGCATCAGCGGAGGAGGAAACTGACCCACTGCACCATTGGGCTCCTCTTCCTCTCCGGGGGCATCGAGTACGGTGAGCTGGGGCAGCTGGCCGGGCAGGGGGCAAAGCCCTGCCGGGCTGGGACGGGCACTGGCCTGGAGCCCTACACCTGACACGACTCCGGGTCCCTCGCTCCTCGGGGGGCCACGCGTGGGCCCGCTCCCGGGGGCCCATGCACCAGTGCGGGGCACGAGCCGCCCTCCCGTCTTGTGGGTCAATGAGAGACCCACTGGTTCCCCGAGGGTGGGTCCGTGAATCTGCTCCGCTCTGGCCCCATCGCCGCAGCGTCCGAGCCTCCTGGATGTCAGCGGACCCCTGGGACCGGCCCAGTCTCGGTTCCCCCATTTCACAGATGGGGGAAATTGAGGCGGGCAGAGGAGGGGAGTGACTTGCGTGTGGTCAGCCAGGTTGGTGTCAGAGCTGGGCTCTGGTTCTGGGCTGTGTGCTGGACCCTTTATGCGGCAGCCGGGTCCCCCCCAGGTCGGGTGTCTCCCTGGCACAGTGGGGTTCTGTGGCGAGGACGGGCACAATGGTCCCAGGTCTCGTTGCCTCACTCCGCACTTCAGCTATTCTACGCTGTGGCAAGTTGGGTTAATAGATGACAAGGCCAGAAGGAACCATAGTGTGTAATGCAGGCCGTTGGATTTCACCCAGTTAGAGCAGGCCCCAAGCTGAGCCTGGAGTTGGGGCGGTGGAAAGGTGGCTCAGAATCAGGGCCGAGCAATCATCATGCCAGGGTGGTGTGAGAGGAAGGATGAGGCCTGCTTGGATCTCTGAATGGGGGAGTGGAGTGGGGGTGCGGGGACAGGTGAAAGCTACTGGGACCGTCGTGGTTTACTAGAGAGCAGGGCAGATTGGCTTTGGAATCATGCCGGCGCCCCTCTACCTCAAGAGCCCTGCTTGCCCATCTGCCTCTGGCGTCTGTGACCGTGCAGTGGCTCTGGTCCTGTCTTGCTAGCACACCTGGACAGTCTGCGCCCTGCCTCTGGCGTGCGCCCTGCGCTGCCTTGTTTTCCTGGGCCGGCTGAGCAATCCTGTGTGAGAGCAGCCTGGGGCAGCGAGGCTGTGGGAACCCCAGGAGTAGAAAATGTATTAATGGCAGTGCCTTAGGCCACGTGTTTGTGCCCCCATCCCCCCACAAGCTGGTGGGTAGCAAAGGGGTTGGCACAGTGCAGTAGCTGTTTAGGAGAGAGTTGCACCTTAGCTCCGTTGTGGGGAGTCTCCTGCGACTCTACTGGCCGTTACTGGGATGCTGGAGTTATGGTGGACGCGAGCCATGGCCCAGGCCCTTGGCAGGGTTTTGGGAGCCTGGCTGGCCTGACAGTGGGGCTGGCTGGGTATGTGGGTTTGTTCCGATGTGGATTTTTAGGTACGTTGTTCGTTCTTCATCTGGATTTTTCCCCCCTTGGATGGATGTTCCCCAGTGCTCCCCAAACTGCTGGGAGTTGCTAGGCCTGGTGTGGGTCTTGCAGGCCCCCCCAGCTTCTCACGCAGCCAGGTGCGTGGGGGGGAGGGGGACGGACAGACACGACACAGGAGAGCTGGCCTCCCAGTTTCCTCTGTTAATATTTTACAAGCTGCAAGCGGAGTCTGTAACTCATCCTCCAGGGTCAGTGGAAGGGTGGGACTGGAGGCATTGCTGCTGGGTGCCAGCCTTCAGCACCCTCGCTGAATTACTTCTGCCCGCAGTTTGGCGAGTGTGATGAGAATTCCTAGCCTACTTGTTATGAGTTTGCCCATCACTTTAGGGTATGCTCATTTGTTAGGGTTACTTTCCTGGGGCGGGGATGTAATACTATTAATGTACTGCCTGTGTTTCTTGCGTTTGTATATGGAGCTTTACTTCTCCCTTCTGCAAGTCCCCTCCCAATGGAGCTACCTGCAGGACCTGTTTCCCAGGGCCCCAGACTCAAATAAACCCCCACATATATACACACACATTCACAGATTAACAGAGTGCATCTGAGCGGACTGGATTTATCAGCACTCTCATCTGATGACCCCTTATATGTCCCTGGGCTCAATCAGGCTGGGTTCCTCCAGCCCCAGACTCAAATAAACCCCACATATATACACACTTGTGCACAGATTAACAGAGCATGTCTGAGCAGACTGGATTTATCAGCACTCTCATCTGATGACCCCTTATATGTCCTTGGACTCAATCAGGCTGGGTTACACAGCACTTTCCAGCTGCCACCCTTTATGCCACAGGTTTAGCATGTTGCTATCTCCACTCTCATTCTACAGCTGTTCTAGTAGTAACCCCCTTGATGAGCAAACCCCCCAGGATTTTTGGGTGCTATAGGGATCTTTAGCTTAGGTAAGAGAAGCGTTGCTGCCGAGCAAGATGGGGAAGCCAAGAATAGGAAGGAGGAAACGAAGTTTGGAGAGAGTTTGGCAACCAGCTTGATGATAAAAGTTAGTTTATTGCCAGATATGTAAAACTTATGGTATTAGTAGTACAAGGAGAGAGAGAAAAAAACCCAGTTACAATATTAAATGATTTCAGTTGGGGTATTGGGGAAATCTAGTCCAAGTTTGATGACAAAAGTCAGGTTTAGAAAGTTATACCTGGACTGAGAGAGAGAAGAGCAAAAGAGAAGAGAGATCAAATTAGGTCTAAGGGAAAAAGTGGGCTTAACTGGGGGGAGGGGGGAAGATTGGGATCTCACCACTCAGGGTAGCTTGAACCCATCAAAGGTTCCCAGGGGACAGTTTAGGGACTGGAGTGCTTGAGACAGGCAGAGCCCCTATACGATCAGTCAGGAAAAGGTGAAATCCCTTTTGGATCCAGGCATCAGAACAGAGATTTGAACTTGGGTAGGGGACAGTTGTTTGTGTTTTTTTTTTTTGTAGGGAAGAAAGGGAGAACACTAGGTTTGTTTATGGGTAAGTGATGACTCAAGGAAGTATACCAGAATTGTTTTGTTTATGCTGGACAATAGGAATTGATCACTCCTGGCCATGGGCAGCGTTCCTTCCAGGGAGCTCAGTGCAATCTGGCAGATGCCGTGTTTTGGATATTAATAAAGGATCTATGACTAGAACTGGTCTGATACCTGTGGAGCTGGGTGTGTGCTGGCGTGGATTCATTGACATCTGGAGCAGAGATCCCCCATCATGCCGTGCTTCCCTGCTTCGCTGATCCCAGAGTTCAGTGCGGTTCCTGCCTTGGAGCTTGGTTCTCCATTCGATGTGCTAATAGAGATGTTTCCTTGTTCCATCTTCCATGTAGATGAGGCTTTCTGTTTTCCAGTCGGTGTGTTGATTGAGATGCCTCCTCCTTACATCTTCAATGTAGATGAGGCGAGGGGCGTTGCCTTAATCCAGTCACCCTTGTTTGCAGGGGTTTCAGTGCTTTTGGTAAATCCGTCTCTGATCAGTTCTGGTTCAAGCAGAGGCTGGATCCAGCAAACCAGCATAACCAGACCAATTGCTAGTATAATTTGGAAGCTGGCGATCACCACAGCGGGGTGAAGCATGATATTCAAAAAACCCATTGCACTGGGCTCCACCCAAGCAATGTCTCCCACCGGGAGTGATGGCCTGTGTTTGTAACTGTGGCTGCTAGCCTAGAGATCTGGTTGTGGTGCTGGATCTCGAGTTTGCCATTCTTTCCTGAAGTTCTGCGCCTTTGCAGCTCAGCTTGTAAAGAGGGATGAGTTAATAATCTCTTAATGGCAGTGAGATGGGGGAAACCTTGTATAGCTCAGGGTAGGCATTCAAATGTTGTACAGGCCATATAGACACAGTAAACTTAATATCACAACTAACAATGCTGGTTACATTACAGAAACCGCAGTTAACATAAGGCACCATGGGTTGAATTAAATGTCCATTAATCAATACAATATCTCACACACACACACACACCAATTTACCAGTATAGACAATAACTGATTCCCTCTCCTGGATAACATCAAAGGGACAGTGAGACTTATTCCCAGGTTGGGGGAAAAAGCATTCATCATGTTTCTCCCATGTGTGGTCTTCACAGATGTACCCCAAACCTTCTTTTCTCCTACACCCTTTTACATTCACTGTGTTCCACACCTCATCTTTCTGCCAGGCCCAAATGTTATGATTTTTGGCATACATTACTGAGTTTTCATCAGTCTGTAATCCCAGTGGGACTACTGGGTGGATTGCTCTAATTTCCTTGCCTGCCACAGTTATCAGGAATAACTGCAAGCTCTGCTGGTGGTGATTGTAAAAAGCATTAACTAATCTCCCCCAGGGCTGGAGGGCTAATTCTTCCTCTGTTACATGGGGCCGAATCAAGTGGATGGCTTCCATGGGAATTTGTCCCGCTGTGGCCTGCCGAATCATTCCCGTGATTATGTTCTGAGTGAGAGCCTGATCTTGCTCACACCAATGAGCCAATGAGACATTATTTTGGAGGGACTGTACACCAGACATCATTAACCCTTCATCTCTTCCCATGAGTCCTTCCCACTCAGGAAATATCTTACTTATTAGCTGCTGTTCCTCACTTAACTGTATCAAAGATGCTGTTAATGGGGTTCCCATTTTCCCTGTGTTTTCCGTGGCATGGGACAGTTTATTAGTCAGAACATCCATATTTGCAGCATCAATTAAAGAAACTCCTGCTCCCACAGGTGCAGTCCTATCACTTAATTCCCTTTTTACTCTATTTACGTGGTTGGCTCCTTGTCACATTTTTACCCAGTTATCCCGACCCCTTGTGGCAAGTTTCAACGAAGGGAGCACATGCAGGTGCAATATGAGAGATATTCATGCCTTCTAAGTGGATTTGAACCTCCTTCAGAGAAGTCTGAGGTTGAAGAATCCATTGTTCCTATTGATCCAATTTTAACACATGGAATCCCGAAATTGGGGCTCTTAAACGTCAGAGGGGAGCCAGGTTTGTGATCAGAGGGTCAAAATTTAAAACTCTTTTTTTGTTGTTGTCCGAATTCCACCCTGTACAGTCCAGGCCCATGGAATCCCTCCGAATGGCAATGCGTCCGTAGAATTTAAACCCAATTGTTGGTATGAGCTTGTCACAGTGTGTGCCCTTTAGTGGAACTACCCAGTCTGGGGGACCTTGCTGGAGCAGATCACGCCCAGCTAAAGTCCAGTTCAGTGGTTCCCAGTTCATCGTGGGGGAAGCCCAGACTTGGTGACAATGTCAGTCTTCAGGTGACATTTAAAAATGGCGAGGAAGCAAGCCTCCCTGGCTGTCGAGGGTGGGGCCGGGGGATTGAATCGCACCGAAGGGGAGCAGGGGGTGAGAAACAGCGGGGCTCTGTCAGTGCGTGGGAAGCTGCAAACCTCCGCTCCCGAAGGGCAGGTAGCAGGGAGGTCTCAAAGGGCAGCCGCAGGACCTTGAGCAGGCGTGTCAGCAGCCAGGGTAAATCATGAACGAGGGAGGGACGCGGGAGTGAGGAGTCGCTGCAGAGGCAGCGGTGCTGTGGTGGAGGCTGGAGGGCAGCAGGGAGTGCCCCCACCAAAGCGGGATGTCGGAGAAACGTTGTCCTTGGTTTTCAAGCGCTGCGCTGCTCCCTGTCTGACCCCAGAGCCCATTCCAGCTCCTGGCCTTGGCCTCGGGCTCTCCAGGGACTAGGCTCTGACACCTCGGAGACAGCCTCTCTCACCACCACAGTGGCATGCCTGGGGGGGGGATCATGCCCTCAGATGCCAGCCTGGGGGGGGGGTGCCCGCCAGACCCTCCCCAGAGGAACCCCCCCTCTCACTCAGATGCCAGCGGCCATGCTGACCCGGCCCCTTCGTCTCCTTGCCCCTGTGCTGGACACAAGGAGAGAGCTGTGTGGATCCTGGCCGCCCAGGGGCTAGGTAGGGGTCCCCTGCTGCCACCGGGTGCCCCAGGGGCATCTCCTGGCCCCCGTCACCCCCATTCCCTGCCAGAGATGTCAGTGGGGATGGCTCTGAGGAAGAGGAACCGGCTGGTGCCCCCCCAGGCTGATGCACAGGGACATGGCCCCCGCGGTACGCCACCACTGCTGCACCCGCTGCCTCCACAGCTGGGGGCAGTGCGGGCGAGCGGGAAACGGACCCACAGACCTCCTCCGCTGCTGCCCCCGATGGGAGTGGGGCTCAAACACCAGTATTGGCCCCCGTGTGTTGGAGACCCAAGGTACGCCACTGCACCACGCTCCCGGCAGCCGTGCTCCTCCAGGACTCGCAGGGATGGCGCCCAAGGGAAACTGGAACTTTCTCAGCACAGGCGTGCAGCCCTTCCTCCTACGTGACGTGAGAACGGCCACCGAGCCGACCGCCTTCGCGCCATCCGTTCTCGTTGGCCGTCCTAAAGCGACCGCCCAGAGAGGGCTTCTAATGAGCGCTGCTGGGGGCACTGGGCAGCCTGGCACTGGTGGCCGGGTGTTTCTCGTTCTGGGAGCATTCAGGTACCGCGGTGGGGGTGGCGGCAGGGGCGTTACCGAATCCTGCGCAGGCCGACGGGCGGAGACGACCCAAGTGGTAGAAACCGTGGCTGGAAAGCAGGTGGCTACAGGAAATGTCGCAGGCTTCTTGCCACAGATCCAGCAGCAAACCTCTGCTTGAAGAAGGCGATGGAAGGGGTGGATGGAAGGGCAGGGGGCTGGTGGCGGGGGGAGTGTGAGGACTTCGCTTCCGGGCCCCCGCTGAGCATCATGGAGTTTGTCTCCATCCTGCAATGCGGGGAGCTGCGAAGCTGCTGCCGCCTCCACCCCACGGGAGCTCAGAGGTGGGGGAGGCAATGGCGTGGCTGGCGTTTCCCCGTCCTGAGCAATGGGTCAGCAGCGGTGATCCAGCACTTGCAATGGTCGGAAGCCCGGCTGGCAGGCCTAGGGCACCCACAGACCTTTGCCCTCTTTGTCGAAGGCCAGCCAAGCCCAGCCAGGGAGGGTCTCCTGCTGAGCCGAGGCTGGCTCGCTGGGCGGGCTGTCAGTTCGCCCAAGGGAGGCAGGAGCATGGATTCAGGGCGAGGCCGAGCACCGGTTTGGGCTGGTCTGGCAGGACCTGTTCTAGCTCCCTGTTGGGGGGCCCCTGACCAACTGTCTGTCTGTCTGTCTCTCTTCGCTCCCCGTTAGCGGTGATTCTGCCCACGATCTGGGCCTACCTGCAGACGCTCCATGCTGAACCTTACTTCCTGGGCCTGGGCATCTCTGCCTTCAGCCTCACTGGCCTGCTTGCAGGGCCCCTCTTCGGGCACTGGTCTGATCGGACCCAGCGCACCAAAGCCGTCATCCTCTTTGCCAACATGTTCGAGATAGCAGGTGAGTGAGTGGACCGAGGCTGGCTGGGAACGCTGCCAGGATGCTTCGCTGCCGAGAACAGTCCAGCGTGGCTGTGTCCCCCTGAGAGGGACGATGGGAGGGCAGGGCCAGCCCCACTTATTTCAAGGGGTCAAATGTGTGGCCTAAAGTGCAGCACCAAACTCTAAATGCAGGCACCCAAGGCCCTGATTAATAGAGGTCCCGAGCACCACTTCCGCTCCAGCGCAGCCACCACAGCTATAGGACAGAGCTGGCGTCTAGTCTGGCTCAGGCATTGGATGAATTCATCGTTAACCAAGCTCCAGTGGCAGGGTCCGGTCTCGCTGTCAGTGACAACTGCGCTGGGGGCGGTGGGGCCTCGGGACCCCCCGTGGGGCGTAGTTCAGCTGGCAGCACCTGTGTGGCGGGCGGTGCCCTGGCAGCCTCGCTCTGTTCTAGCATCGCAGGGGCAGCCTGCCACACTGGTGGCTGGCAGAGCACCTGCTTGCATCCGCCCACCTGCTCTACCCCACGGGTGGCTGGGTCGACGAGCGCGGAGCCGGCAATGCCATTTTAACACGGTCCCTTTGCAGAGCAGAACCGCAAATAATCCTCCTGCTTGCAACACGGGCACAGAAGCCAGGACCCTCGCTCCCCAAATCTCTCCCCCTGCCTGGGGGCTGGGGTTCTGAAGGACTCTGTCCCTGCCCCAGCCACTTGGGATGAGACCCTTACCAGTGTATGTGGGGTTGGTTATAGGCAGCAGGGGACAGCAGTGCCCCACACGCCAAGAGGCCTGCCTCTTGGCCAGCCCAGCTGGCTCCGGGGTTGTGCCCCCACTCCGTTCCTGCCTGGCCCCGCCGTGGCTGGCCGTTATGTTCCACGTTCCCGGCTGTGTTAATTGTTGGTTATTTCCCCCCCAATTGCAGGGAATTTCATGTATTTTATGGGTGTCTCCAAGTGGCTTCTCCTGGGCAGCCGGCTGGTGGCAGGTAAGAGCTGCTGGTGGGGAAGCTGGGAGCAATGTGGATCTAGGCTGGGGGTGTCCAGAGCCAGGCACTTGGTCCAGGGGCTTTCAGAGCATGCCCCATTTCTTGCCCCTGGCTGTCATTGTCTCCGGCAGGTGTTGGGACCGGAGCGGGTGCCTCCATCTTCGGCTATCTCACCCGTTCCACCCCCACACAGGAGCGCGCCACCGTGTTTGCTGCAGTGATGGCATGCCGGCAGGTCGGGCTGCTGATCGGTAAGGCACCCTCACACCTGCCCCGAGGGGCAGGGCAGCAGGAGCTCAGCATGGAGGGAGTGGTGGGCATCAGCTTTCCCAACACAGCCTAGGTTCAGGAGGCCCCAGCCCCCCACGCGAGGCTCTTGCCCCCTTGGCTGTGGAGAGGGGCTGCTTCTGGGTGCACTCTGGCAGCAGTTTGCCCCTGGAAGCGGCTGATGTTTCTCAGGTTGGGAAGGGTGCGGTGCCAGGGCAGGGTAATGCGGTGCCAGGCTGGGGCGGTGCCGCCTCTCAGAGGTGGTGTGTGGCAAAGGATGGCCAGTTCCGTGGCAGGGAGGCTGCTGCCAGAGGCAGTGGGGGGTGGCTGTCGAAGCCTGGTGAGGGCGTGAGGGACCCCACTGGCTCCTTGGTGGAGCCCGTTTTCGCCTCTCCTGCCGCAGGGGTCGGTGCCTGGTGGGCCCGTCCCACCCTCCTCAGCTTGTGGCTTTCTTCCAAGTCTGACCCGCTGTCTCTCTGTGCTCAGGACCTGCCTGTAACCTCTTCCTGCGGCTCTGTAACTTCCGGCTGGGACCCTTTGAGGTCAACAAATTCACCTCCCCCGGGGTGAGTGTTCTGGCCAGGGCTCAGCCGCTGGCTTCCCGGGGCGATGTTCACAACCCGAGTTCCCTGTGGGGGGCTGCAATTCTGGGTTCTCAGGTGTCTCCGTCTGTCTGGGCAGCTCTTCATGTGCCTGCTCTGGATCCTGCTCCAGTTCGTTGTCGTGGCCATGTACTACGACCTGCAGCGAGTGGTGGCGGCGTCCCAGGAGGAGGAGGAGGAGCCGTTGGTACAGCATGACGCTCGCCAGGAGGCAGTGGCAGCTGAGCGCGGCAGCTATGGCACCAGTGCCCCTGCCCAGCGGGTACCCGTCGAGCCCCCCGAGGGGGATGAGAACCGCTATGTGCCCAACGGACACTTGGCTGAGGAGGAAGGCAGAGAAAAGGAGACGAGCCCGTTTCAGAACTTCAGCGCCATGCGAGGTAAGCGCTCCTTCCCTACCCCCCAATAGCCGTGCATACCCCCATTCTGGCCTGGGCAGCGCCTGGGTCTGTGTGCGTCCGCCAGCAATCGGATGTGGATGCGCCAGCTATACTTACCCACGTGGCTCGTGTACCATGCACCCAGAGCAAAGCGCCTGGGCGGGCCATGTGACGGGCCTGCCCGAGGTTGCCAAGCAGAGGTGTGGTAGGTGTGGGAACTGTGGAGCCTGGAGGGAGACGTTTCTGAAACTTTGTCCCTAAATGTCAAAAGCAGAGATGTAAATTAATAATATTTATTCCAGTGGCACCTGGAGAACCCAACCGAGGTCAGGCCCCCCATTGCTGGGTGCGGGACATACACCTACTGAGAGACAGTCCCTGCCCCAAGGAACGTATAGTCGAGATAGCGCAAAGGGTGGAGCTGGGAACATAAGAACGGCCAGACTGGGTCAGACCAAGGGTCCATCTAGCCCAGCGTCCTGTCTTCTCTCAGTGGCCAATGCCAGGTGCATCAGGGGGAATGAACAGAGCAGGCCATCATCGAGTGGTTCATCCCCTGTTGTCCACTCCCAGCTTCTGGTAAACGGAGGCTGTGGACCCTTCAGGCTGGATTATCCCTATTTTATCGAGGGCCCAGAGAGACAAAGGGCATGGTTCCACCAGTAAAGATTTGTCATGGCCTTCAGTCAAAACAGGATCTTCCCACCCAGGATCCAGCAGAGCAAATTGAACCCACAGCACTGCAGTCCTAGTCCAGTGCTTTAACCACAAGGCCAGCTGTGCTGTCCCTAATCGGGGCATCAGAGCTTGTAGGGGAAAGGTGAGCAAGAGGTTCCCCAAACCCAGCACAGAGGCTGCTCGGCCCCAGGTTGGGGCTGTTGATGATATATGGTCCCTAGGAGCACAACAGGAGGCCAAAAGCTGAGGGGACTGGATCAGTCCAAACATTTCCTCTAAAGACCTGAACTGCAGCCCCATTGAGGCTAATCAGCCTGCCGTGGGGCTGGGCCTGCAGAGGAATCTTGATGGGCAAGCGGCCACAGCCCACTGGAGCAGCGCTAAAACCCCGGCCAATCCGTCGGCAGTGCAGGGAGCCTGCGGGAGCATGGTGGGAGTGCTGTGGTGTCTGCCTTCTAGGGCAACTCTGGAGGGCAGGTCATGTTAGACCCAAGAGTGCGGCTGGCAGATGCTGCGGGGCTAGCGGGTACCAGGAGACCTTCTTGTGTTTGGAGGTGCGGAGAGAGCATCGCGAGGGTGGGTGCAAGCTTAGGCCAGACCCACCCCAACGTTCAAAAGCTGAGCCCCGTTTTTTGCACCCTGCGCCTGTGGAAGGAGCCGCGGTGGTGAGTGGGAACGGAGGCCCACCCGTCCCATGATGCTGGAGGCTGCCCAGTCTCGACACGTGCCTGGTGGCCAGCTGCTGGGGCATGCGGGGATCACACGCCCAGCAACTGGGTCAGGGCCAAACATCTGTTGCCATGGAAATCTCCATCCCAGGAGATCTCCAGGGCAGGGTCTGTGTGGAAGGGTAAAACCCCTGCCCATGTCCTCTCTTGGACTGGGGGATGGAATGAGTGCATGCAGGCCTGCCCCATCTCAGGCCTGGCATTGCTGTCTGCACTGGCTTCTTGCTTCCACTGCATTGAGGGAGGGATTCGTTTGGGTGCCTGTTTTAACTCAAAGATCCAGCATCACCCTCTGGGTCTCCAGTCTTCTTCCAGCCCCTTTGGGGTCAGGCCTCTCCTGTATTATCCTTCTCAGAGCCCCCCTTTGCTCATACGCTCAGCCTGGGGCGGCTCTCAGGGTCACAGGACAGGGTCTTGTGCACTGGAGCCTTATGGGACCAATTCAGCTTTCCTGGAGTGAATCCTTTGAAGCCTCTGGACTCACCCTGCGGTTACAGTGATGCAGCCCGTCTCTGAACAGAGCGGGTGGGGTGCAGTGAGTGGGCAGTCAGTGGACCTCTTGCGTCAGCTGCCACCTGCCCTATGCATCGTGCCTCCCTCCCACCCCACTGCACAGAATGAGGCAGGCAGCATGGCACAGAATTGTGTCCTTGCCTGGTGCATCGTGAAGGCTTTACTGGCCTGGTGGGGAGTGGTGGAGGTGGCAGCAGGTGGCGCAGGGCTGATGAACTGTCTGTGCCTCGTTACGCCAGCCTGGCGGCTGCATAAACCCCCGAGCTGTAGACAAACGCACACGACACCGTGGGGCTGTTGTGGGTTGGTCCGCCGTCCCCCAGACAGCAACGTAGGAGCTGGCAGGGAGCTGTTTGGGTGTTGAGTGTCAAGAGGGCTCCCTGGCCCGGCAGGATCCATGGTGTGCCAGCAAGATGAGGCTGCGGAAGGGCTTGCATGAGAGGGAGTTGGACGCAAGGGAGAGAATGCGGCTCTGTTGCAGGGGGAGGTCAGGACCAGAGAAGGATCCGACTCTCCCGGCTGGCTCCCTCGCCCAGCGTGTCGGGAGGACATCTGGCGCCAGTGGCGTCACCTTTCCTTGCCTGAGCTGTGTTGAGGGGGCTGGGCTCTGCTTGGCAGAGGGGGGTGCAGGGGCATAGTTTGAGCATGCAAACCCTGATGCTAACGAGGTTCCCGTCCCGGCATTTTGCTCGTGTGTCTTCCTTCCCCCACTTCCCTCTCACCTGGTCGCCCAACGGAACAGGTCAGTGAGCCAATGTCTCCCCTGCCTCTGCCCCCCGTGGGAGACAGGGCGGGCTGGCAGGGGTACTGCCCTCTCCCCTGGCAGCCCCTGACGTCCCCGTGGTGTCATTGCAGAGTACCTGCGGGAGGAAGTGGTGGTCCTGCTCACTGCCCAGTTCATCACCCTCTTCAACCAAACCGCCTTGGAGGTGAATAGCCGGGGGCGTGAGGGGAAATTTGCTCCTTTCCTCTTCCACCCAGATGGGGGTGGGTCTTCCCCATATCAGGGAGAGGGGGAGACTCCAGCTCCTGGCACAGCCATGGGCTCATGAGACGTCTCCCATCCAGCCGTCCCAGGTTCTGGATGTGAGTGGAGGTGTGGGTGGCTGGGGAAACAGAGGATCTCCTCTTCCCTCCATGTGGGGCTCTGGCCTCTCCCAGACCCCAGGTGGGGTGGGATTCTCCTCTCACCTGGCACCCAGAGAGTGCCGGACGTCTCTCCCCGGCCCAAGGTCTGCTTGTGGAGCAGGGGAAGGGGAAGCTGAAGCCCAGAATTTGGGTGAACCTGGGGCATGACCTTCAGCTCGGGGAGACAAGCGGGAGCAGAGACCAATGCGCTGGTCAGAGGAGCCCTCCAATGGGGGACATCTGGGGCAGAGCAGGGAGGGGGTGCCCTGCGGGCGAGAGTCTGTATCTGCCCATCCCACCCAGAGGGGGCTCCTCACAGCCGTGGATGGAGGGTGGGCCCTGCCCTGTCCACCCAGAGGCATGACTCTAGGTTGCTTTCCCTGCCTGTCTGTATCCGTCTCTAGACCATGGTGACCCCTATCACCCAGCGCTACCTCAGCTTCGGGGAGCTTGAGAACAGCATCATGTACTTCCTGTGCGGCATCGAGGTAGGTGAGACCCCGGCGCTGGCGTCTGCACAGACGGGATAGAGCACGTGCGAGGCATGGCAAAGGCCTCCCACAGACATAGTCTGGGGCAGCCTGGTTTCAAATACACCATGTGATGGGCTTCCATCCCATGGTGAGTGCACACCTGTGGCCCGGGCCCTGCCCGGAGCACTTATGATCTATCGTCCCTCTTTCTCCACTCTCACCCCAGCCGTCCTGGTCACCTGGCCACTCCCCTCTTGCCTCTTTTCTCTCCTTGGCATCCTTCAGGTATTTGCAGGAGTTTCTTGATCTCTACCCAGGCTTTAGAAGCGTGTACAGCCAGAGCAGGGGATGGCTTAAGCCAAGAACTAGATTCAGTGCCTCTTCCCCCATTCATCACTAAGCCAAGCCCTTCTCTGAGTCATCCCTCCAGCCCCCATCTCCCCTGTCCAGCCCAGGCAATGAGGGAGGCTAGTAATGCTGGCATCCCTTCCAGCCAGGCCTCTTCTGCACAGCCCATAGCTGTGTCCGCACTCCCCTTCTCTGGGAACCGCTGTCCTGTTGCGGCCCTGGGAGTGCTGGTGTGGATGGGGTTTTGTGCTGCTCGGTCTGCCTCATGAAATGCCCTTTACACCGGTGCGCTGGCTGTTCTGGTGCTAGAATGCAGGGAGGGGAGCGTGACCGAAGGATGCCAGTGCCGCGGTGCCCCGTGTGCCAGGAATGTTTCCTCTGCCCTTGCTCCAGCAGCCTGCGGAGCAGGGCGTCCTGGCCAGCTATCTCTGTGTTTGCAGCTAGGGTAGGGTGGGCCTCAGGCTGCGGAAACGTCATGCCCTGCTAGCAGAGTGCCTGTGGCCTGGGCCTGCCCGGCTGCACCGGTCTGCCTAGCACGGGCCGTTTCCTGGAGCCCGGCTGGCACCTGTGCCAGGGCGTGACCTGCCTGTTAGGCAGGCAAAGGGTGAGCAGTGATGCCGAGGGTCGGGAGGGCAGACCAGAGCCCTGCAAGCCGTGACTCCTGACGAGTGAGCACGGGGCATGTATTCAGGAGGAGGAATTCGAACTGGAAGAGCTGCCGAGAAGGGCGAATAGGATGATCCGAGGAACAGAAAACCTGCCTTAGGAGATTCAACGAGCTTGGCTTGTTTAGCCTAACCAAAGGAAGGCTGAGGGGAGATAGGATTGCTGTCCATGAATACATCAGAGGGGTAAATACAAAGGAGGGAGAGGAATTGTTTGAGCGCCAATATGCATACAGGAACAAGTGGATCTAAACTGGCCCTCAGGAAGTTTAGACTTGAAATTAGATGCAGGTTTCTAACCATCAGAGGAGTGAAGTTCTGGAACAGCCTCCCAAGGGGAGCAGTGGGGGGGGGAAACCTAGCTGGCTTCAAGACTGAGCTTGATAAATTGATGGAGAGGGTGGTGAGATGGGACAGTTGAATTTGGCAATTAACCGATCTTTGATGACTAGCGGTAAATATGCCAGTGGCCTGTGATGGGACGTTTGATGGGGGGGTTCTGAGTGACTACAGAGAATTAATTCCGGGTGTCTGGTTGGTTGAGGGTTTAGCTGATCGCCATATTTGGGGTCAGGAAGGAATTTTCCTGCAGGGCAGATTGGTAGAGGCCCTGGGGGTTTTTCACCTTCCTCTGTAGCGTGGGGCACGGGTCACTTGCTGGTGGATTCTCTGTACCTTCAAGTCTTTAAACCATGCTTTGAGGACTCCAGTAACTCAGTCCTAGGTCAGGGGTCTGTCACAGGAGGGGGGTGAGGGTCTGTGGCCTGCGTTGTGCAGGAGGTTGGACTAGATGATTACAAAGACCCCCTCTGACCTTAGAGTCGACGTCTGTGTGCTCATCTGCCCAGCACTGGGGGCCGGGTGGTGGATGGGCCCAGGACACCGCTAGCCTGCAAGAGGCCCTATGTGAGGCTCACTCTCCCCCATTCCCTCCAGGCCCCTACACTGGGCCACCCCCGACTCTGATTGGCTCCCCCCAGCAGAGGAAAAGCCCCCTTCTGACTGGTCTTTGCACCCGGACCGAGGCCTGTGGGGGCTGTGCAATAACCCAGCTCCTCTCCCTCCCCCCAGGTGATCTGCGGCTTCTTCCTGGTGCGCTGCCTCAGCAGCCGCCTCCCCGACCGAGTAATTCTGGTGCTCGGGTTGGTCATCTGCAACGTGGCTTGTGTCTGGTGCCTGCTCTTCCTGGCCCGGCCCCGAGGTAACTGACAGCCCCCGCCCTGCCTGGGCAGCTGTCCTGCCGGGATCTCGGGTTCCTCTCTTCCCTCCATTCCCATCCAAGGGCCATCCCTTGGCAGGGGGCTGGGTGGGGGACAGAGCTCTGCCGCACTCTCCTGGGCCCCTTGTCTGGCTTAGACTGCCCAGCAGGGGCTGGGTGGTGGAGGGGGTGGCCCCTTGCCCAGATGGGTGGTGGTGACGCTCAGCAGCTGTGGGCAATGTGGGGGCTGTGGCTGGCGCTGCGGTTTCCCAGCCCCTCTTCCTGCTCAGCGCCTAGGGAAGGAAGCGCGGGATGCTCTCGTGGGACCTTGAGTCAAGACAGCCTGTTCTGCTGCTGATTAGGAAAGCTAGCAACTGAACATGGCCCATCCTGGGCACGGGCAGAGCACGCCAGGGCTTGCCCAGCTACTGGGCAAGAACACGCATAGGCCCCGATTCGCCAGCGTCCGGGGCTCTTTGCACACCTGGCACATCCTCCCCCGCCCCCGCCATGTCTGCTTTGCTGCCCCCAGGAAGCTTTCCTGTCCTGCTGGCCGAGCTGGTGGTTGGGGTGTTCCTGCAGGTCCTGGGGCTCCCCTTCGTGGCTGTCTCTCAGGTCTCTCTCTTCTCCAAGGTCACAGCAGAGAGAACACAAGGTGAGCCTCATTGCCCAGAGCCGGGGTATGGTGTCTGCTTCCTACCCAGCCTGAAGGGGGTGAGGGGGAGGCCTCAGAGCCCCATACGCCCCTTCAGAGCACAGCTCCTGTCACTGTCTGGTTTGTGCCTAGTTGAGACATCCTCAGAATGCAGAAGCCTGCCCGTCCCGTCTCCCTCCAAGCCCAGATACCACAGTGACGGGCACCCTAGAGACGTGTGTCATAAAACACACGTGATCTTGGGGAGATCTGCACCTCCCACCCCCTGCCTGTTCGGGGGGAACGTGTGGAACTTTTCCTCCCCCGTTGCACCTGGAGTTTGGTGCTAAGGTCCTGGCTTCACCCTAAGGAAAATCGAGGTTAGCAAGACCGGGAAAGGGGCTTGGACTGGGCTTGTCCCATGCAGAGGGGAGTGCAAAACCAGGCATGGGGCGAAGGCCGCAGAAGGATCTGAAGGGTCTAGTGTGACCGGCTGTGCTTTGGAGGAGACCGTTCTGCAGAGCTCTACCCTGTGTCACGGAGCTCGCTGGCCAGGACCCGAGTGGGGGGCTCTCTAGGGCCTCCCCGTGGGGTCTGGATCAGGTCCATAGTGAGGCAGAGGCTGTCCCCTCCCCAACACCCACTGGTGATTATGTTTCTAGGCTGCATTCACGGGCAGCTCTGCTGGTTTCTTTCCAGGAAATCCCTGGCCCAAGCAGAGCCAAGCAAAAAACTTGAAGGGGGAAAAAAAGCGTACCATAATAGGGACTCTCTCTCTGTTCTGTGTCTGCAGCACCTAGCACCCTGGGGTCCTGGCCCATGACAAACCGTATTCAAAAGAGGTCGCTCCAGACTGTTCTTGGGGCAATGCTCGCTCCAGGGGCCACCTGGCTGTGACGTCCATCCCCCGGGGGAAGTCGCACTGAGCTCTTTGCATGGTTCCAATGGGTTCCAAACCATGCGTCTCCAGGGTCACCCTCCCCCATACACAGCCTCTGGTCAGCTGAGCTGGGCCCGGCTATCTGTGCGCAGCCTCTGGTGTAGCTAGGCCGTGTCCCTGCAGCAGAGCTTCGGGGCTCCCTTCCTCCCTCCCTCCAGCACTGCAGTCTCCAGGCTGTACCGCCATCGTCCTCTCTAGGGGAGAGCGAGCCACGCTCACACTTCGCTTCTCCCCACTGTGCTGCTTAGGCACCTTAGATCCTGCCCCGGGGATGCAATGGGAGCTAGCGGCAAGAGCTGCTCAAGCAGGCATGTTTGGGGCAGGCTCCGTTCGGCATCTTCTGCAAAACCGGGGTGGTCGCAGGGAGACCTGCAGATCAGCCTCATTGCTTCTTGTCCTACCTCCCGTGGATGTGGAGTGCGACTGATCAGCGTCCTCTTTATACCAGCCCTGAACGTATTTGGAGCCTGGTGTTGGGCTCTTTTCTCTAGACTAAACAGGCCCAGTTTTTTAACCTTTCCTCATGGGTCAGGTTTTCTAAACCATTTATTTTGGTTCCCCTGGATTTGAGCCAGAAACGAGGCCTCCGAGTCCCAGGGCCAGCTGAGAGTGTTTCACGCCATCCGGTGGCGAGGGACTGGGCACAGCCTGGGGAAGGGACGCTCTGGTGACGGGTCGCACTCTGCTCCAGCATGACGGGGAGGCGAGGATGCGGGACTGCAGAGAGCACTGCTCTGCTTCTGGTGCCCGTGCAGAAAAGTGTCTGGACCCCCTTGGGGCGTGTGACTTTGTTTTAGGGGGTGGAGGGAAGGGGGGGGTTGCTTTTCCCCTTCTATGCCCCCCTCTCTCACTCTCTTTCTCTGCAGTCGTGCTGGGCTCGCCCACCAGTCCCGAGGCCTCGGGGTGCCGTTCTCTCCGCCCCTTTGCTTGGGGGGGTCAGGCTTCCCCAGGAATCGAAAGGCCGGGTCCCCACCTGTGGAGAGGCTTCCAGTGTGAACGGAGCACGCCCGCCTCGGGTCGCACCCAGGGGCGCAGGCCGGTGCCCCCCTTCCCTTGGTGTAATGAGCTGGGGTGGACACAGGGACCCTTCTGTGTCTGCTCCAAGACCTGACCCTCCTGGCTGCCTCCAGCTGTGGAACCAGGCTGCATTAACCCTTCGTGTTCTTCCCGTGCTGTAGGCTTCAGCCAGGGCCTGCGGCGGTCCGTGGGGGGAGTGGCCACCATTCTGGGACCCCTGTGGGCCGGCGGGCTGACCGACAACCTCTACGTCATGCTGGGGGTGATGATGGGCATGCTAAGCCTGCTGATGGTGAGCACCCCGGGGGTGGCCTCCCGTCCCCTCCCCTTCCCCAACGTGGGGGAGCTGGGGCTCCAGCACCGCGGCCCCCATGCCAATGGCTCCTCTGCTCTCGTAGGTGATGGTCGGGCTCTCGTACACTTACCTGGTGGAGCTGCCCAGGGGCTACAGGCCGGGATTGTCCCAGGAGGAGCAGCGCTCGTGACCTCCCACTGCTGCACGTGCACCAGAAGGACGGCCCGGATCAAAGCCACCAGGTGAGTGCGTCCGAGCCCTTAGGCCCGATGGCCAAACAGCCCTGGGTCAAGCACACACCAAGGTGCCTGGATAAGGCCAGCAGCTCCTGCCAGCGGGGCTCTGCAGTCTTGGTGCTGGGGGGTGCTCTGAGCTGTTTAACCGCCAGGGAATCTGCCCAGGATGTTTCACAGGGGAGACCTTCTACAGAGAATACTTGGACACCCCCCAGGAGAGCCATGGCTAGATATCAGGGAACCTGCAGAAGAGCCTTTGACCCTCCCAGTCTGGGCGCTTGTCACTGCCTTTACAATATGAAACAAACACCTTCCCAGGGTTTATCACGTGTAATTGACAAAACCTCTTGGTTGCCAAAATCGGGGGGGGGGGGGACAATGGAAATTCGCCAAGAAAAGAAAAGGCGCTGGTTCTTTTTAGTAGATGCCTTCATGGTAGAATGTGGATGTACTTGCCCTAAACAGTCCTACCTCTGTCCTCCACCTTCCAGGCTGGGTCTCTAAGATAGCCCATCCCCATGACTTTTCCCTACTTCCACTGGGAACTCTGTAGTTAACCCGCAAACCACCCAGCCACCAGCCCCACCACCTCCTTTAGCTCACCTGCCCTTTCCAAGCCCCCTAGCGCCGTGTAAACACGTTGGTCCACACAACCACCATTGCTGAGGGAGCTCAGATAGGCAGCGGCTGAGTTGCTCACAAAAATGTACCCGCTCATTAAAACCAGCTGCTGTTCCAGAGGGCTGGAGGGCAGTGTATGTTGTTCCTATATTTAGAAAAAATTCTAGGGTGCTCTGAGGAATTACAGCCCATGGTACAATGGTTGAAATAATCATTTAAAGATAGAATGATAAACCACCTGGAATTCTTTGTGTGTCAGTAAAATAGTGCTTAAAGGAGAATCAGTTAACATGATATATTTAGACTTCAACATGGCCTTTGACAAGGTCCCTCACAAGAGGCTATGAAAAAAGCTAAGCCTCAGAAGGTGAGTGAGCAGGTGCTATTGTGGATCAAAAACGGGCAAAGCGACAGAACTCAAAGTAGAGGGATAAATGGTGAATTTTCATCTTGGCAGGAGGGCCCAGATCCTCAAATACGTTTAGGCTTCCGTTGAAATCAGTGGGAGTTAAGAGCCAATTCGTGTGAGAATCTAGGTCAAGGTGAATGGTGGGGGACTCTGTCCTAGTCCAGTCTTGGACTGTTATTTAACTAGGGAAGAGAGGTGGGTTGTGAGGTGGCAAAATTTGCAGCGGCCATGCAGTTGTTTAGGCTAGACCAGCCCAGTGGGGGCTGTGCAGAATTTCAGAGAGCCCTCACCCAGGTGGAGGAAAGGGCAATGTGAGAGGCAGAGATCCAGCATTGATAAATACAACGTAATGCATGCTGGAGGAGGGAAACTGAACTACTCGGTCACCTTTCCGCGTTCTAGCGTAACATCATCTACTCAGGTAAAGGCCCTGGAGAGCTCAGTGGAGACCTCTGCTCAAGGTGCAGCTGCTGTTAAAAAAGCAAACACGAAGTTAGGATGCATGAGGAATGGGCTAGAGAATCACATAGAGAATATTGTGTTTTATAAATTCGTGGTCTGGCTGCAGTGCTGGTCAGCCCGTCTCAGAAAGGGGCGTGTGTGAGAGATGTGGGTGAAGAGAATGAAGAAAATTGGGATTGTTACCTTAGAAAGGAGACCGATAAAAGGGGCCCTGATGAAAGTCGATAAAATGACTGGATTAGACTGTGGAACTCCCTGCCACTGGAAGTTGGTAAGGCCAAGCATTTATCCATATTCAAAGAGGGATTGGATGAACCCCCAAAATCCCCAGTTCTAATTGTTAATGCTGACAATAGCAGAGAGCTGGATGGGTGATAATATCTTGGGCATTAAGGCTTAATTCAGTTGCTATGTGTGGGGCAGATTATCCTAATCCGCTACTGCAGGGCTCTCCCGCCTGCCTCTGAAGCAGCTGGCACTAAACACTGGCGCAGACACGATGCTGGACCTGGCAATTCCTACGTTTGCCGTTACCATGCATATACAGACCAGACTTTCCCTCCCCACAAGGGGGAGAGCCCATCTTACCTTCTGCACACTGCTCCCGTTTGACACTGGACAGCATGGCTAATGAATGCCCCAAGGGTTCCGGCCTGTGCCGGGAGATCGGCCCCATCCAGCCGTGGTGCTGGGCGGCATTCTGCAGGGCTCGCCCAGTGCGCTCCGGATCTCCCGGGGGTGTGGGAGGACGGAGCGCCCTGACTCCCCGCTTCTCTCCCATGCAGGTACTCACGCGTCACCTCCTGTCACCATCTGCCTGTCCCCTTTCCGAGCAGGGCACTGGGAGCAGGACCTGAGCTCACGTCCTGCTGCAGAAGGATGTTCAGCACAGCGGGACTGTCAGCACGGATGAGCCCACACCCCTGCCCTGCTGGATTGGTGCTTGTTCCCCACCTGGACTGGCACTCCCTACCACCTGAGGCTGGCCCTTGCCTTGCCCCTCCCTCCCTCCAAGGACTGGCCTTGCCTTGCTGCTGGCCCCCTGCCCCCAGGTGGACCAGCCTTCCTTTTCCACCCCCATGCCCTGATGGGCACCATCTGCCTGCTGTCTGGGGCAGTGGGAAAGGGGAGATCCCCAAGTGGGAGGAAGAGGAGAGGCACCTGGCCTGCTGCGGGTGAAGGACTGGCATAGACACAGAGCGCTCTTGCTACCGTTTTGCCGGTGGCAGGAGGCAGGGGCCTCAGCAGTGGGGCGGCCCTTTGCTTCTGGCCTGGTGCCCTTTGCTGGAGGAGCTGCCCTGTGCACTCTTGAGAAGTCGGGGTGCTGCCGGCCCAGGGGGAAGAGCCTGGCTCCTGGAGTCCAAGGGAAAGCCAGGGCGATAAAACTGCTCGCCTCCGCCCCCACCCGGGGTGTTGCCCTGTCCCCACGCTGCACTTCCAGAGGGCTCAGGGTGGAGGCTGGGGGCACCCCCTCACTCGTCTGCTGGGATGAAGGCCCTGCCGGGGGCCGGGCTCTCCCTGTTTCCGCCGGTGACGTGTCTGTGGAGGAATAAACCCCAGCGAGGTGTGAAGGCAGGTGCACAGATTCCTTCTGCCAGGCAGGGGCCTCAGCGGCTCCCGGGGAGACGGACCTGCACTGGCCCCGGGGCATCACACGCACACGGGCACAGAGTCTGGGTGGGGCATCTGCAGCTTCAGTAATAATCAGCCCCCTCCCCCCTCCCGGCCAGCCCCCCTCACTTTCTCTGCCCTCGCTTGCCCTGCCCGTGAGGGGCCAAGCCCCACCAGCTGGCGTGGAGCGGGCGGCTAGGCAGGAACTGCCTGCTGCAGCACGGCGCCGGCACGGGGTGGGAGCCGCAGTATACGTGGCTGCCATGAGGGGGCTTCTGCCCTTGCGGGTGGGGGATACAGGGGGGCCAGCCCCATGGAGGCAGAGCGTAGAGGAGGAGGGGGTGTTGAGTTGGTGGTGACGGAGCGGGGGGCTGGGGGGAAGGAAGGAGGTTTGCTGAGGCTGGAGGGCGCAGGGCCTACAGTGAGTGGCTCACGTTTCTGTAGCCCCGTCTGTCGAAGCTCTACTTGGGTCCTGGCGCCTGCCCCGCCCAGCCATGAGTCACCTCACCTTGGCGTGGGGCAGAGGAAGCTGATGATAAGTGTATGCAATAGGGGCGTCCAGGGCACGGTTGGGGTAATGAGGACTCTTGCCCAGGGCCTCTTTGTAGCCTCCCAGCCCCCTTTTCCCCAGCTCCCCAGCTGTGGGGGCAGAGCACTTCAACAGGTGACCCCCTTTCCTTCCCCAGAGCAGTGAGTTGTGCTGCTGTAACTTCTCCCCATAGTGCTGTCACGGAGGGAGAGGCTGCATGGTGGTGGTGGGGGGGATTTGAGCCTCCCTCACCAGGCCCAGGGCAGGCCCGACTGGAGGTTCCCGGGGCCCTGGTGCAGGCAGGGTCCCTGCTCCCCTGGGTGCTGGGGTCCCGGCTGCCTGGGCACACACGGCCCTTCCTGTGACTGCAGGGGAGTGCGTGCTTGGCCCGGGGGCCCGGTTACCATGGTGATGGGCCCCCCAGCTAGGGAGCAGGGTGGCTGTCAGGATGCCGGGACGTGGCTGGGCCCCACGGGCAGCGCAGAGCGGGCGCTTTGCTCACGGCAGCTGCCTGCAGGCGGACGGGCCGTGCCACACTGGGGGGGCAAGCACAGTGGGGCGGGGGGCAGACGGGGGCACTTGTGGGGTGGCAGGGAGGCTGAGGGGCGTGGGCAGGCGAACCAGCCAGTGGCAGGGGGCCGGGGCGCAAAGGTTAGCCGGGCTAGCTGGCTGCTCTCCCAGCTGGGCCCCCCTCCCCTGTGGCCTGCCCTTCACCCGCGGCGGGGGCTCTGACCTGGCATCCAACCCGTGCAGTTGCTAAATATAGCTCTGATAGCGGGGGCCGAGGGGGGATGAAGCAAGTGCCAGGTCGAGTCACCCGCTGGCCAGCCAGTGAACCGGAAGGTTGGCTAATCAGGCAGGGGGGGCTGGCGGGGTTACGTGCACAGCGCGGGGCTCGGTGGCAGTGCCGTGGGGCGACCGAGCACTTGGCATCTGGTTCTAGAGCCGGGGGTGAAAAGTTCAGCCGTGGCGCCTGCTCCTTCCTCCCCCTTAAATCCCAAATGGAGCTGGAGCCGGTTTAACCTGTTGTTGTCCAGCTGTGGCCAGGCGGGCCTGGCATAGGAGCCCCCCCACCCTGCAGCCCTGGACGCTGCCAGCCTGGCCTACAGGGCCGAGAGCGAGACCCCCATGGCTGCACCGGAGAAGGGGCTGGTCTCCCTCCTGTGCCTCATGCAGTTGGCTTGGTGCCTTCATGGCAGGGAGCCTTTTCTTGGTGCCTTCATGGGTGGGGGACTGCATGCCCAGCAGCTCTGGGTTCTGCCCGGGCAGAGTGGCCCAGGGGCATTGACGGGGCACAGAGGGCAGAGCTAGAGGTGCACGGGCTGGGGCAACCTGGATGCTAGGGCAAACCGGGCCTCACTCCCCCGTGCTGGTGCGTCTGACCCAGAGACACCCATGCCCATGAGTTCAGCAACCCCCCCACTGGCCATGGCTAACGTCCCTCCGGAGGGGCAGAGCAGAGGGGAACGAGCGGCCGGTCCTTAGCAGGGGGGGCGGTTGGCCCAGGCCCCCAGGCTGTGTACTGGGCACTGTGTCCCCATGACATGGAAGGAGGTGGAAATGTTGTTGGTGAGTCGTCCTACAAGCCATCAAGCCTGGTGCCGGATGGATAGTGCATTGAAGATGCATTCGCAGTGTGTCTACCCCTGCCAGCTGGGATGTCCCACGCAGGCGGATCAGACTGTCTGGTGCTGAGGGCTGGGACGCCCCACGTGGGGGGATCACGAAGGGGGGCAGGTTGTGGGCATGTGCTGTGGGCCAGGGCATCCTGTGGGGGGGGGACCAGGGAGGGGGAGGTTCTGGGGTCTTGCATTGAGGGCCGGGGGTCCCACCAGGGGAGGAGGCCAGGTGGCCTGGGAAGATACAGATGCACAGCATGCGAGGGTTAGGTTCATGGCAGGGTCACCCTGCGGCACGGCTGCCAAACGCAGGGACGGCTCAGCCCAGCTCCTGTCTGCTCATGCTTAATTCATTTGGACGTAAACTGCACTTCCCGCTCATTCCAATCACCATCTCGGAGGGCAGACCAGCCCCTCCCCATTCTCCCCCCGGCCGAGCACTCTCCCCCCACACACAGCCCCCTCTGCTGGGACCAGGGCCCTGGCTACTGAGAGCGATGGTGCAGGGACATCTCTGGGACCCCCGCCCCAAACCAGTGCAGCCAGCAGCTGCCTCCTCTGAGGAGGAGCCTCCTCCTGGCTATGGGGTGCTCAGAGCTGGGCTTTGCCCTACACCCTGTGCATGGGCGCAGCCGTCCAGAGCCACCCAGGCCAGCCCCAAGCAGATCAAGGGGGCAGAGAGCCCCAAGGGGAAGGGTGAGCGGTTAGCAGAGCAAGACACCCCCCACACGTGCCCTGCCTAGCTCTGTCTGGGCTGAGCTCCCACCTGCTCCGCGTGGGCGTCATGGGCCGTGCTGAGCCCAGGGACTGTGGGTGGGATCTGTGACCCCTGGTACCCCGTCGTGCAGGTGGCTGGCAGAGCCCCTAAACCAAACCCATGCCTGGCGAATGCGCGCGCCTCTCCCTGCCACCTTCCAGAGGCTGCTTTCGTCTGCACGGTGCAGCGTGGCAGCCCAACCCGGGCTCAGCGCCTTGCCCCATCCCAGTGCCTGGCTCCCTCCCCGCTTGGGCCTGCTGCTCTTCAACCTGGAGGCTCTGTCCAGCCCTGGCCAGGCCCGTGGTTGGGAGCGACTCCAGCCTCGCTGGGCTAGCAGGGCCAGGAACCTCGACAGGACCTGGCCTTTGGCCCATGGGGCAGCAACTTTGCTTCTTTTTGCTGTTCTCCCCCACCCCAACCGGCAATGGACCCAGCTTCCCTGGAGAGCCTGGCCATTGGGCAGGGAGTGGGCAGCCCCATGGGGGACAGAGACACCGCCTTCCTTACAGGGACCCCTAGCGGCATGCTGTGGGCCTGGCGCCCGGCCTCCTCCCCAGAGGTGGGTGCTCTGCAATGCCAGGCATAGGCTGCCCAGGAGATGCGGGGATGGAGTGGGCCAGGCTGGAGATGCCAGGTGCTGCATTTCCATGCGGTACCCTCCCTGTAGCTCTGGGTACAAATCCCGCCCCCCGCTGATGGGCACACATCACCCCACTGCCCCGGCCGGTGGGGGGGGTGCCATGTGTGTGTCATACCAGGGGGCCTGTTGAAGGCGGTTTGGTTGCATGGGATCCGCTTCCTCACCCAGCCCTGCAATGGCCACTGGCCCATGCTGGGGACTGGTCCCCACCTTGCCCTCTCCTGTGCCCGGGACACACGGGGCTGCAGTGACGGGTGCACCGTGCAGACTGGAGATGGCTAGGGACGGGACGGGCGGTCCCTCCAGCTGCACCGAGTGGGCGAGGAGCAGAGCTGCCCACATCTCTCAGCCTTGCCTTGCCCACTGCTTCACCCCGGCGGTGTCTGTGCAAGAGCCAAGAGGTCATGGGCTGCCTGGGGCCCCTTCTGAGACGAGCCATGGCCTTTCTCTGGCGCCCCAAGCAGATCCCGTCTGTCCTCATCGCTATCCCTGTCACCCCCGCGCACGCGCTCAGCTGGGCACCTTGGGAAGCAGGCGGCAGCGGAGGCCATGCAATGGGTGGGGGTCTCCCAGATCCAGGTCTCACAGGAGGAGGGTCTGAGCCCCTGCATCCCAGGGCAGTGGGCAGGGTCTCCCCGCTCTCCCGCCCTCCTCCCAGGTCCCTCAAGACATGGGTCGGAGCCTCGGGCCCCTGCAGCCTGTAGGCTCTGGGGATCATCGCTCTGAGCATCCCAGCAGGTGGCAGCGTTGCACCAAGGATGGTCCCGCTGGTAGGAAATCAGCTGCCTGGGAGCTGGGGCTGGCTTGGGGGGCAGGGGTCCTGCGGGGCCCTTCCCAGGGCTGCATCGGTCATTGCAGGGCCAGGGTCAGACCCTCGCCGGGGGCATGTGCTATTGGCTCCCCCCTGGTCTCTGCTCACCGGCAAACCCCACGCCCCCCAGCCCCTGGGCACACCCGCCTGGCACATGCTGCTGTCATCACAGGTGCCGTGAGGCCATGCGCCCCACAGGGCCCCCCCAAAAACCTGCCTGCCCATCTCTAGCTCCTGCTCCTTGCCTGACCACCCCACCTGTGCAGGGGCGTGCTTGCGCCAGCTAGACTTGCCGTGCCTCAGTTTCCCCTCTGTGGTGTTGGTTCTTCCCAGTGGGGCTGGGTTATGCTGGAGCTTACCACACCAAACACAGGCCCTGGCAAGCGAGCGTCATTCCCCCCTTCCCCCAGTGCCAGGCACAGCCCCGGTAGCCGAGATCACCGCGCTGCCCCGCGGCTCTGCTCTGCCCTCCCTCCAGGTGGCAGCAGGTGGGCCAGGTTCCCTTGGGTCCTGCGAGCGGGAAATCTGATGTCCCTGCACCCCCAAACCCTGGGGATCCAGTCCCAGCCTCTGGCCCCTGCACCCCCAAACCCCAGGGAGGTAGCTTTCCTATGTAGAGAGATTTTTGAATGTGCCCAGGCCCTCATCTCATTGGCGCCTCCCCTGCACTCCCATAGGCACCTGTCTCTTTCCCCTAAGGGCCCAGAGTTCTGCCAAGCCAAGCTAAGCATCCTTCCTTACCTGTCGTCCTGCCCTGCCCCCTTGCCCCCACACCAGGCCCTGATGCGGGGCTGAGAAGCTGCTCCTGGGACAGCATCATCCCTGGCAGCCAGCTCTGACCAGGGACCCGCCGCAGCCAGCCGTGCTCCGGGCTGGGTTCCTGGGAAGCGGGAAGAGAGACCCAGGGAAGGGGAGTCCAGGCTGAACTGGGAGCAAGGGAGACCCACAAGGGAGGCCAGGCGGTTCCTCTGCAATCTCCCATTCCATCCCAGGGCCAGCTGGGCTCTGGAGCTAGGGACTGGGAGCTAAAGGGCTGGGCAATGTTAGGGGAGGGGTAAATTCAGCCTCTCCTCATTGCTCCAGCCTCTGGCCTGCCCTGGCAGCAGCTGGCAAAGCCCCCAGTGTGCCTGGTCCCCCCCATGGGGTGGCTGCATCTGTGGGTTTCCTTGGCAGCCAGTCAGTGACCTGGAAACCCGCCGCACCAGCTGAGTGAATCTCACTTCCTGGGCAGCACCTGGGCCCAGTGCCTCCCCCTTAAACCTTGTTAACAGGGCTTCCCCAGGTCCCTCCTCACAGCTGCAGAGGGGTCACCAGCAAGGCGGCTCTGGGGCTGGCACCATGCCCCCCCGTCAGCCATACAGGCCTGGAGCAAAGCCCCAGAGCAGAGTGTGATAGCCCTGCCTGGGGCGCACGCTGACTCCCCGCTGCTGTCGCGCCTGGCTGCGGGTGCCTGCCCCAGCTTTAGGTCCAGAGTGCCGGCAGGGAGACCGAGGCATGGAGGAGGGGTGTGTCAGGTGTAGTCCCAGCAGCACAGAGGGGGCTCCCCACAGAACATCACCGCTCTCCCCCATCGCCAACTCTCCCCACATTAAGTGTTTCCCTTGAAGTCTCAGTGCCCGGAGTCCTAGGATCAGGGGAGACGCTCAGCTGCCACCTTAAACGTCTGCCAGATTCTGGCCCTTGGGGGCGCAAGGAAAAGCTGGAAAATGAGCCCCCCAAACCTCTCAGATGACGAAGAAAACACCCCAGAGGTTTGTGTTTAAAAGCTCAGGGTCTCTATGCGAATCTCCTGCGTTTTGCAAGCCCGACTTCTGGTCTTTGACTGCCACCGTGACCAGCACCGCCCCCGATTGCCGCCCTGCTTTAACCGGCAGAGAGGGGCAAATATCCCAGCCCCTGCTGGGCTCAGAGCTGCTGCCTTGAGGGCATCCATCCCTGTGTCTCTGCCAGGCCAGCCACAGGTGCCCCCACCCTGATCTCTCAGCCGGCCCAGCCCATGGCAGGGAGCCAGGGGAGCTGCTGGGAGGCTGCGTCACCCTGGTGCTGATTGAATAACGAGCTCCAGTCACCATGACAGCTGCGGCCTGGGAATGTGCCCTGGCAGCCAGGGCCGCTGCCCCCATCCATCAGCTGCAGCTGGGTAGGGCGGGCGGGAGTGGGAGCCCGGACAGGCCTGGCACTCACCACTCAGCAGCTCATAATGGTCCTTGTCAATGTGACAAGGCCGGAGAGTTACGGGGGGATTTACTGGGGGAGGCAGCCCTGGAGCCAGAGAGTGAGTCCTGGGAGACAGGGAGGGGGCTGGGGCGGGACAGAGGGCAGCCCCAGGAGGGGGGGGGGCGGGCAGGGGCGGGGCAGTGCCAGGGCTGGCACAAGAGATAAGGCTGGCCTCTCGGGACAGCCCGGGTGGTGAGCCCAGTGCCACAGGGAGGGCCAGGCCAGAACTCCAAGGCCCCCATCTATACAAGATCCCGGAGGGGGGGGACGGCCCTGCCCTGCCCTGCCCACCCCAAACAGTTGTACCCGCTCCGTGAGGGGTGAGCCAGGGTAGAAGCCAGCCCCATGGGACTAGCCCCTGCCCGGGGTGAGAGGCCCTCTGGACAG
Source organism: Mesoclemmys tuberculata (assembly GCA_007922155.1). NCBI lineage: Eukaryota > Metazoa > Chordata > Testudines > Chelidae > Mesoclemmys > Mesoclemmys tuberculata. The sequence continues at coordinate 7,519,710 of ML675649.1, forward strand.
GTCTCTTCTCAAGGAGCAGACAGTGTCCCCCAACATCTCCCGGGGCGGTGCTTTGACGTGGTGGTCGGGGAGGGCTCCCCAGTGAATGGGCTTCTGTTCCCGGGGGCCTCTGATCTCCGCCCAGTGCTAGAGCCCGGCCCTGGCCAGGCCCCAGCGCCTGGCCAGCCGCACCATCAGCTCCTTTTGGCATGGGCTGATTTGCCTGGGAGGCAAAGAAGAGGCAAACTTGTTTTGCTGAGCAGTGAGCGGGTTCGACCCTGTGCCCGGGGGGGATCGGGGCTGGGCCGGGGTGGGGGAGAGCCCCAGGGTAGCCAGGCCCGGCCTGACCGAATCACAGCTGCCATGTGAGCATCCGCTGCCCAGCTGAGTCCACAGCCAGCCAGAGATGTAGGTGGGTATGAGAGCAGGGGAGTGCGACAGGCTCGGGGAGTGGGGTGCGTGGGAGCGGGGCCAAGAACCACAGGCCACTGGCTGGGGAACCCCCCCAGATATAACATCTCCCATGCACACACGTGCTGCATGCGCACTGCACATCCTGTGTACACACAGCACCCGCTGTGTACGCATTGCACACGCACCAACTGCAGGCACCCGCGTGACGCCCCCACACCCACGCCGGCTACTCACGCATGTGCTGTGTACACCCCCGGCCCCGCTCACACTAGCTGCACACGCACCTGCACCAAACACTTACACACTGCTCACACACTCACCGGCTCCCAGCGGCTGGGCCGGGGCGCGCTGGCGTCTCCCCCTGAGGCGGTTCTGCGGGGCTGAGCTCCGGGCCACGTTCCCTGCACTGCAGGGGTCGCCGGGGAGGGGTTGCCAACCTGGCATCTGAGTTGGGGGGGCAGGAGGTGAGGGAAATTCAGCCCCACCCCTGGAAAAGCTACCTTCCCTCCGCAACGCCCCCTGTCAGCACGAGGGGCCCCAGGACCTGTGATTTAGGGGCTTTGACAAGAAGATTACAAATTGGCTCTAATAGGCCCTTAACCTCTGCCCCCCAAAGAGCTGAGGCCTTCTCCTCCACAGGAAGCATTGTCTTCCTGTGCAGAGAGCCTGGCCATGGGGGACACTGGGAAATGCAGCCACGTGCATGTCTGAGCCGATGCAGCGCAGGTGGCAGGGCAGCTGGGAGAACAGGGGGTGCAGGGCGGGCAGCGGGGAACAGAGAGGGATGTGTTGCAGCCTGGGTTCTATGTGCTGACAGGCTCTTGGATGCAAGGAGAGGGATGGGGGGAATGACGGGGCGATGGGCATTATACAAATCCTGTGTGCCCACAGTCCCTTTCAGACCAGTTGGATTAATAGATTTAAGATGATGGCCAGGTTTATAGCCACCACTGAAATGCAGCCACCTCTGGGGCGAGACACAGCAGCTGTTTATGTAGGGATTCCCCCACTTGGCACTGAAATGCGGCTGCCTCTGGGGTGGGACACAGCAGCTGTTTAACACTGGAGCATTGCTCGGGGGCCAGTGTCCCTGCTGACTCACCCGCCCCTCTCCTTGCAGGAGCTGGGTGTCCTGGGAAGGGCTCCCGTCCCTGGACTGCCCTGGCTTGTAAGCGCAGCCGCTCTGAGCCGTCTGTGATGGGTGCCTGGGTAATGCCATGGCTCGGGAAGATCAGACAGGGCTGGTCACAGAGGTACCGTACGCTGGAGGTTGTGGGGTCACACCCATTGCTGGGAGCCTACGTGTGCCCCCTGGGAGCTGGCAGGCGGTGGGCGGGAGGGGCAGAGGAGGGAGGCAGGCAGCAGGAGCAGCCATCTCTGCCCTCCTAGCAGCAGGCTGGCCTCCCTCCCATCCGGGCACCGCCTAAGCGTGGGCTGTGACGCTGGGCTGGTCTCGCCGGTTAGCCCGGGCCCTGCACTCGGGTCTCAGCGGGGTTGGCAAGCACAGGGCTGCACAAAAGCGTGGGGCCAGCCAGTCCCCAGGCTGCTTGGGGTGGGGGAGCGCGGGTCCCCCCAGGCATGGGGTAGGGCCTGGCTGAGGACACAGCTTGTCCCTGGCTGGGCTGCCCAGGAACCCACAGCCCTAGGGCCCCGCTCAACTCAAATCTCCCTGAGCCATCAGGTGGGCTAGTAACCCACTAGCCCCACCCCACTGGGTGTGGCCCCCTTCAGGATCCCCCTGTGCGCCTCACACCAGTCTCCCCCTACCCTGCTCCTGCTGCCCCCCTCCAATGCCTCCAGCCCCCCTTCTCGCTGGGTGGGAAGGAAGGAGGGAAACCCTTGCATGAGGGGGCAGAGATCACAAGCCAGGGCCTGTGAGGGGCGGCTGCTGCTGGTTCCCTGCGGAGCAGCGGCGATGGGCAGAGACACTTTCCACCAGTGCACAGCAGGGAGAGTGACCCCCCCCCGGCAAAGACAGGCCAGCCCCCCCGCAGTGATTCCACTGTATCATCTCCATGTATTACGGTAACTCCCCCTCTGCCCAGGGCAGAGCCACCTGAGCTGGACCCATGGCCATGGGGCATCGTGGGAGGGAGAGGAGAGCCCTGCGCTGGCAGCAGAGACCTCTGGAACACAAGGACTCACTATTTCCCCACCCTTCCCATCCAAATGCCGATGGACTCTCTCCCTGCCCCAGACCTGTCCAAAGTCCCTCCTCCCTCTCCTCGGGGCCGCCCCCAGACACCAGCGCCGCCCCCCCAGCCGTTCCAGCAGATACCAATGACTGCCCACAGAGCCGGCCAGCCGGTGAAAGGGACCGAGGTGCCACTGGTGGCCCTAATCCCGGCACAAATTAACCTAATGACGGCCACAGCAGCATCCCGCCAGATGGGCCAAGACAAACAGAGCAAGTGCCCGACACGGTCTCACCTCACCTTTGGCGCCCAGCCGCCTTCCGCGCTCACCTCACTCATGGTCTCCTCCCTCAGCCGCCATGCTTCCTGGCCACTGCCCCGCCACGCCCCTGGGCAGCAGCGGGGGGTTCATGCCCCTGTATGGAGATGGGGCAGGGATGAGGAGGCTCCGGTGCGAGAGCAGGTGGCAATAATTTTTGGGTCATTCACCTCTCCCCCAATTTTGGTCACGGTCCCCTAGGGCGATGCCTGGCCCGGGGCACTCACTCACAAAAGTGATGTGCTGCTGGGCTCCCAGCTGTGCGTGGGAGCAGGCCTGGCGACAGGGCTGGGGGAACGTGGCCATCGGGTTACGGCTGCTGGTGAATTTTCAGCTGAGCTGAGCCACAAACGGCTCTCCTGTCTGGCCCAGCTGCCCTCGGGTTGCAGGGTTTGTCCAGAAGGAGCGTTCAGAGCAGGAACCCTATGGTCTAGCTCAGTGGTTCTCAACCTTTCTAATGCCGTGACCCCACAATACAGTTCCTCATATTGCGGTGACCCCAAACCAAAAAATAATTTTGGTGGCTACTTCAAAACTGTAATTTTGCTACAGTTATGATTCGGACATAACTAATTTTGCTACAGTTATGATTCGGACATAAGACTACATCTTATAGTGGTCTCTTATAGTATAAGACCGATGTAGTTCACACTGTGTAAATGTATGGTGCTTTGTGTAAGTGTAAGCTGCTTTGTGTACTGTCTAATGATTACACACAAAGCACCTTACACTTACACAGTATTGTGTGTATGGTGTGTGTACTGTTTTTACATTATTAACCTTTTTTACACCAGCAGGCTGTCTCGCAGGCTCTCTTGGCTCTCCGCCTCTTGGCTCTCCGCCTCCTAGGCTTCTGTCCTCCGGCGCTTGCTGCGTCCGCCCACTGATGACGTCAGCAAGCGCCGGACACACGTAATGCGCTGCTATGGATTGTGGAGCGTTCCCCCCGCTTCCCCCGCCCCTTTGGCCCCGGACGGATGATGCAATCACGTCTGTGCATGCGCGCAGGCATTCAGTTTGGAATGCGCATCCATAACGGTGTGCGTTCCAGCTGAATAGCGCTGCTACAGATGGTAGCGCGACTTCTCAGCGGCTAAAGCCATCGGAAATATGTATTTTCCGATGGCTTTAGGCGACCCCTGTGTTTTGGTCGTTCGACCCCCGCCGGGGTCGCGACCCACAGGTTGAGAACCGCTGGTCTAGCTGGAGGACTGTTGTCACGCGGGCTGCATTAGTAGGGGGGGGCATTTGTGTAATTAGACATTAATATGTCAAAAACATAGTGATTCATGTGAGACATACCATGTCAGGTACTGTTAGAAAGGTTATAATATGCTGAATAAGATGATAATATTTGTATTCATGTGTGATATGTGTGAGGAAAGTTAGGGAGATCTTTGATATCCCTGTATTTCAAACTGTGCTGTGGAAGACACACCCCAGACAGAGAGGCCGCAGGACAATAGCCCGCTTAATGGCCCATCAAGACCTTTACAGAAGCCAGAGGCCCGGGAAGAAACTAAAGGCATACCTGAAGAGTTACCAGGATTGGCCCATGTGACTATGGACTTCATTTTGGTTCCAGTAAAGTTCCACAAGCCACATGGCCAGTAACAGAGGGTATATAAGAGCAAACCACAGAAACCATTTTGTCTTCGTCTTTGCCTTGTGTCCTTGTTCCTGTCCAGCTGCGGACACACCTCTGGATTAACACACTGTGCAACTGAACTGAAGGACTTAGACCCATCCAGGTACTGGATGTATACCAGAGGAACTATACAAGCCTGCAACTCCACAATTGTTCTAGAAACCTGATGTATATAGACTTTTAAATCATTTGTATATCTCTGATTGCTTTAAGCCTTTAACACTTCTCTTATTGTTTGTTTTTCTTTTACTAATAAACCTTTAGTTTTAGTTACTAAAGGATTGGCTGGCAGCGTGGTATTTTGGGTAAGATCCAAACTTATAGTGAACTGGTACTGTGGCTGATCCTTTGGGATCAGAGGGAATCTTTTAGTAAAGAGCATAGAGTTAAAGCAACTGGTCTCTTTACTGGACCCAGTGTCAGTTTGGGAGCCAGAGACTGAAATGCAGTAAAGGGGGCTGTGTGTATTTGCACAGTGGCTTCTTGATAACCAGTGTGGGGGAATCAGAAGCACTGTCTTTTGGCTGGTTGGGAAGTCTGACTGTGGTGTCACCCACCAGTGCTGGGAGAATTTGCTCTCCTTTTGCAGCCTGCCCTGACCCTGGCATTATCAGTGGGCTACCCTGGGCACGGACGGGTTACAACTGTATCAGCAGGGATTACCTTCTCCTGGGGGCTTTCTCCAGAGACTGGGGGTCTCTAAGGAAGAGCCAGCCCTTGCCAAGACATCTAGCCAAGGCTGGCCTGAGAAAAGTGCTTTAATGGACAGCGGAGGGGGGCCTGAGTGAGCCCTGTGCCATCCCTGGTGAGCATGGGCTGGTGGGAAGGAGAGAAGCTTAGCAAGCTGGGTGGATCGAGGGGGAGCCCAGAGGGTGGGAGGGTCCTAGCTGGCTAGGGAAAAGCTCTGCAGGCCCTCTCTGGGGAGGAGCAGGAGGCCGGCTGGAGCAAGGACACTCAGGTAGAGGCTAGGAGAAGCTGGGGAGAGGCCCATGTGTCCTGAAGGACCGAGACTCAAAGGAGATGGGCCTATGGGCCAGGATCCTGGGAGAAGAAGAAAGGGGAATGAACTCTCACCCCCTGGGGTGGGCATGAGTTGGGAACCACATCCCTTGGGGAGGAGCTGGGAACTGAAGTAAGACCCCAGGGGCGGCTGGTTGATGACGCTGATCTGCCTGTGTCTGACCTGCCCAAGGACCCTGGTTGGCATCTCCAAGATACTGATGCCCTGGAAGTGGCAAGGAGGGGGGAATCCAGCAGAATCTGGCCAGGGGGCTGGGGACCCCACTGGGCGAGGTGAACGCCCATGCTGCGAAGAGCTTCTCCAGAGAGGTGAGCCACAGCCGTGTTTCCCGCTGGTGCTGTGAGAGGGGAAGCGCTTTTATACCCCCTCTTGCTTGGCATGGCAGCCACGAAGGGCGGCACGCAGTCATGCCCCGCAGCTGACCCTGCTGCCAGGTGCCAGTGCCCAGAAAGGAACAAACCAAACCATCAGCAGCTGCGAGACAAGTGGGCACGGCACCAGCTCTCCCCAGCAAGGCCTGACCTGCTGGCACATAGACAGTTGCCCGGCTGCTCTCGGTGGGAGAGCCTTGCAGCCACTGAATAGCTCCTCGCCCTGCTCGGTCAGAGCAGGCGGCTGGATCTCCACACGCAGTGAAGAAAGCAAGGGAGAAGGTGCTTTACGCACCCACAGGCACAAGCTGAGGCTCTGATCCTGCCAAGGGGCTCTGAATACATGCAGAACCCCACGCCGGCCTGACCCATGGCAGAAACAGGGCCTTTCCTCTTATTCTCCAGAAGCGCGACTGCTGCAGAGCAGCGCTGAGCTAAGAAACTCCGGCTAACTCCTGGCAGGTAGCGGAAGGGCCTGGGAGGAGAAGAGAGGAAAGAGCAACTTGGTCTCAGCATCATGAAAATCAGCTGGCGCTCGCCACTGCCGCCCCAAGACCACGGGCGGAGGAGGAGATGGGGGCGCCAGCTCTTTGCACAGTGCGCAGAGGGGGAACATCTGCTCGCCAGCAAGCGGGCTGAGGAGGGGTTTGCAATCGCTTGGCCAGACTCTGCCCCCTTGGCTTAACTGAAGCTCTGGTGGCACCCGGGGACTGCTGTAACCCCCCATGTGCAGACAGGGACCTAGGGTGCAGAGAGATGTGGGGCCAGACTCTCTAGCATTCAGGGCACACTTGGACCCCTAAAGAAGGGCCGGGGGGTTCAGAAATTCCCAGAACCCGGCAGCTCCTATTGGGATGCACTGGGGCACATTTTCAAGAAGCTCAGCACTTGAAGAGCACCCAAAGGTGCTGGGCACCGCTGAGAACCTGCCCCAAGTCGCAGAGCCTGTGCAGAGCCGGGAATTGAACCCGTTTAGGTGCCCCTAGAACACCGGTGCCCCCCGGCACCTGCCTGCTGTGCCGAATTGGAAATCCAGCCTGATTCCCGTTGGCGGTTTGAACTCTCCTGTGGGGGCGGAGAGCCACAGGCTGCCCCCAGTGATGAGAGGGGTTCACCCCCGACTCCAAAGGGGTCCATGAGGCGATGGGGGGGAGCGGTGCTGAGCTGCAGCTGAAAAGCAGCGGGCGGATGGCGCGGTTTTGCCGGGGAAGGGGCACAGCACGCAGGGCGCGATGGTGCACGCTGGGGGGTCGGCGCTTGCCGGCGGAATGGGAGCCTGCCGGGAGAAGGCTCAGACAGGAAGGTCAAACCACTTCTCTGCGTTATTTGTGCAGCTGGGATGTCGGTGGGGGAAAGGCAGCGGCCTCGCCACCGCCTGGGTTTCCGGAGACCGTAACACGTTGGGTCTCCCAATGCCAGATGGAGCTCATCCACCTGCAAATGCTTGCCCCAGGTCACAGGGGAGCCAGGAATTGAACCAGATCTTCTGAGGCCCAAGCCAGTGGCCATGGGCTACCGGGCTTACCTTCAGCCTGGGATGGGCCGGGCCCTGCGAGGACAAAGCCGTGAGGAAGGAAGAGCCCCAGTGAGTGAGGGGCAGCGGGGATAGAATCAGAGTCCACCAGCCTTGGGGGGCTCAAAGGCTGGTGTCTGAAAGGGCACCGTCATCGCGCTCCTCCCTCCGGTGACCCAAATTCGGTTTGATGGCAGTGGCAGATTGAGGCCGGGGGGTGGCACAGGGTGCTCTGCCTTTTGCTTGCTGCGACGGGCTCCCTCCAGCCCGGCTCGGTCCCTGGAAGTGGCAAGGCAGATCCAGGGGAAGCTGGGAGGGTGCAGCCCACTGGTGTGGGGGGCAGCCCCGCAGCCCCGCTCTGACACAGCTGGAGGAATTAGAGAGAAGGGGGCAGTGATGGGGGAAGCAGGGAGAGAGAGAACCAGGGAGATTAGAACTGGATCCCACCTGGTCCATCCCCCCGGCCCAGGGCCAGGGAAGGATTGGTCCTGCCGTCCAGTCCCCAGGGATCTGTGGTGAGACACCTGGGCTGCTGCGCTGGGACCTGCTTTCCTCGCCCGGGATCTCAGTCCCCATTGGTTCCTTGTGACCTGTTGGACCGAAGATGGGCGTGCTTGCGTTCTCTGGGGAAGGGGAGGGCTGCTGGGCCCAGGGGGAGCTAGGACCCAGTGGTGCTGAAAGGCTGCCGAGGACCTCTGGGGAGCTGGCTCCCGAGGTCACCGGCATGTGTGAGTTCCTCACTTCTGCTTCCTAATTACAGGACTTTCCGTGTGGCCAGTAAACAGACGTGTCTTCTGACGCCCCTGAAATGCACCCGTGAAAGAGCTGCTCTCTGCATTAAGCTGTCTGTTGGCATTGCTCACGCCTGGCTGGGCAGCGCTGGCACCCGCTCCCCCGGCTGGGCACCACGCTCACCCCACCTTGGAAGGGCACAGGGGGCCGGGAACCCAGGACCTCTGTGTTTATGGTTCCCCGTAATGAGACCCCGCTGCTGGCACGGAGGCTGCGGCTCAGCGTGGGAACCCCTGCGCCCCCCCGGCCACCCCCGCCCGGCAGCGTGCTCGATCCCCTGCCAACACGCCCCCCCCAGCTCTTTGTGTTCTTTTCTCCACTAACGCCTGTTTTGCCAGCTCGGTGGGCCCTGGCCCGGAGCCAGAAGGGGTGGCAGGGAGCTGTGTGAAAGGTGGCACCCGGACCACGCCCTGCTCCCAGCTGGGGGGATGTACCCTGAACTCTGCATGCCTATCTCTGGTTGCCTTCCCTAATTTTGGGACTCCCTGCTCCGTGCCACGATAACAGAGACACGACCCGGGCAGTGCCAGCTATTCTCATTCACTAGCGGAGCCTGGGGAGCTCTGTGTGGCATGGGGACCGTGAAATCGCCTCTCCAGAACTGGGGTCCCTGGGTAGGGGCTTCTGCCCGCAGTGCTGTCCCAGCTCTCCTTGGCCCTGGCAGGGAGAGGAAAGGGATACGGGCTCTACCCCCAGGATTTGATCCCTGGGTAATCAGCAGCAGAACCAACGCTCTGGGGAGACCCAGCCTGGCCTCCCTGACCCGCGGAGCTGCTCAGGGCGGTGGAGGCATGAAACAGCGGACTCCATCCAGCTTGGCTACAGCACGAAAACGGGGAGGGGACGGGCTGAGGCCTGCAAAGCCATGGGCAGGGCGTGAGCACGGGGCAGGGAGAGGCAGCGCTGGGGTGAAACCAAGGGGGAAAGTTAGATGGAATATCAAGAAAAATGGCTCAATGGGGGGTGGATCCGGCTGGGAATTGTCCCCTAGGGAAGGGCAGGGAGCCCTACCACGTGGGTGTTTAAGGTTTGCCTGGGCAAAGTGCCGGAGGATGCCAGGTTCTTCATACCCTCCCAGTAGGGTTGGGCTGTGTGGACCCAGAGGGGTGTCTGTCTCCAGCCCTGTCACCTCTCCGCCCCCAGGGACTCTGCAGTGCAGCGTGTGGGCCCTGGCCCGTTGGTTGAGGGAGGCCATGCTGACCGGCTGGCAGTGGCAGGGTGGGTGGGGCTGACACCCCCCCCAACTTCTGGGATGAGAAAGGGGGGCTGCGGAGGGACTGGCTGTCTGGCGCATGGGGGAGAGAGCTAAGCAGCCTTGATAAACAGGCTCATCTTGCTAAAGGGCTGGGGGAGGAGGCAGCCCCATCTGGCGTGGCCCAGGCAGCCGCAGCCTGCCCTGGATTTATGGGATCGCTTGGGTCATTACGGCCCTCTGCGGCGCTGGGAACAGCTTTGGAGGGCAGGGGCTAGTTTGTTTCCCGTTTGGCTAATGCCCTCCCGCTGTCAGTGTCTGCGCAAGGCTGCGCAGGGCCATTTGTTGGAGCAGTGACATTCATGCAGCCGGACAGGCCCTGCCACGGCCATATGTCAGCCACGTGGCAAAGCACACAGCAGAGGGGAGAGGGAAGTGACAGAAGTCAGCTGCTTGGGAGCCGGGGGCGCTGCGGGTCGGGAGTGAGGGGCCCTGGCAGAGCCAGGGGGAGAGAGGGGGAGCCCAGGACTGAGATAGGGGGGCGTGGTGGGTCAGGCTCGATGGCCGTCAGCAGAGCTGTGTACAGGGCTGTGGCCTGTGACAGTGGGATATCATCCGAGCTGTGGGGCTCCCAGGGGCACCGGGAGAGATGTGTGGGGAGCCCTTGGGTGGAACAGTGGCGGGGGCAACATGTCAGGAGCGAGTGGGGGTAGCTACCATTGTGCCAGCATGGCCGGGTGGCCAGCTTACAAATCCAGCTGGTGGGTGGGCTAGCAGCCCCACAGGCTCTGGGGCGGGCAGCTCCCCTCCCGCTGGGTCTGAGCTCCTCATCCCCACCCGCCTGCCGGGGGCCCGTCTAGCCAGGCACCGCACTGATCGCAGGGCAGGGTCCCACCGGCAGCTCACGGAGGGCGCCGTGGAGGGTGCTGACTTTCAGCCCAGGACTTCCGATGCCAGCCAGGGCTGCGTGACCAGCGCCCGAGGAGCGAGGGGGGCGTGGGAGGCAGCAGCTGGTAACGGATGAGCTGGAATCCCATCAGGGAGCGCCACGCTTGCTCCCGGCTTCCCCTGTGCAGCTCAGGGCCCTCGCCAGCCTGGGCACCGGGCACAGGGCCCTCCCCACCCCGCTGCTAGCCAGTGGACACCCAGGGGATGGTGGGTCTCAGCGTGGGAGTGGGTCAGAGCCATGCCAGCTGCATGCCCGGGTGGCGGTACTGGAGCAGGGCGGTGGGGTGGGGTCATCGCTGCAGGGAGAGGCTGTCTCAGGCACCATTAATGTTCGTAGCCATCTCTGGGGTGGTGCCAGGAGTGAGTGAGCTGGGCCTAATGAGAATTGCCTCTGGCGAAGCCCTAGTCAGGGCCGGTGTAAGGTGGCTCCTTACTGAAATTTCGTGGGTCGTCTCAGTGGCCCATCTTTCATCTTTCAGGGGAAGGGTCGATGAGGAAGCAGGGCCCTGAGATGGGCAGCCCCAGGGCCAGGGCAGCCTGACTGACAAGGCGGGCAGGCAAATGGGGGGCTCCCGGCCTCCGTGGCAGAGAGAAGGGCGAGCTGAGAACAAAGCAGGCCCCTGAGACGCAACAGCCAGTGGCAGAGGGGCCAGAGAAGAAGCCCAGGGAGTTAAGTTGAGCAGAGCCGCAGCTGCACTGAGGCAGAGCTGGCCCTGCGCCCCCAGGTGACCCACTGGCTCTGCCCACTGGGCCACTGCGTGTGCTGGGAAGAGAGGGAGGCAGCCAGAGCGGGCAGCTGGGGAATCAGAGACCGAGCTAGACCAGCCCGTGCCCTCACCCCAGTGGGCTCCCTGGTACCCATCACCCAGGGGCCCTGACTTCTCCCACCCAGTGCAGCCTGCTTGGTGACGGGCCCCTTCCCTGCAGGGCCCTGTGCCCGCAAGGCCAGGGGCCTCGCTTCTCTCAGCGTGGGGCCCCCAGTTACTGCCAGCCTTGGGGCTCTGCCTCCCTTCCCACGTGCCCGAGCTGGGCCTGGGCGCCCCTAGCCGTGGGAGGTAAGGGGGCCTGGCCGGCTGCCGAGGCTCCGTGCCATGCACAAGGCTACGCAGCCCAATGCCCTGGACAAGACACTCGCCTCTGCCCTCTCCCCTGTGCAGGGCCTGGCTGGGGCCCGAGGACATCTCTGGGCCCGATGCCCCCGGTTTGGTCTAGCCAGAACCCGAGGCTCTGCTCTTCCCGGGCCCTTCCCTCTCCAGAGTGGAGCTGGCAGCCGGGCATCCCCGGCACTTGCCCCTGTGGCTGCTCATCAGACCCGACCCTAGTAATGAGCTGCAGCCCTCAGTGCTCGTCAGCCGTGGGTCGGGGCTGAGACTGGGCGGGGGGGAAGGGGGGGGGGAAAGGAGCTGGCCGGTCCCTGCTGCAAGGCTGGCTTGGCAGAAGGGGAGAAGAGGTCCTGGGCCTTCCTGGGGCGGGGTGGCGAGGCAGGATGGAGTCGGAGAGGCACTGGCTGTCCCGTGAGAGCAAGGTGGGGGGCTGGAGCTGATGAGGGGCAGGGCTGGTGCCGTCCCTGCAGCGGGGTCCTGAGGTGGTGTTAGGCTGGCAATGGTGTCAACAGGGCCCATCAGGCAGTGGCAGTGACCCGCCAAGGCACTGTGCCAGCAGCTGTCCAGGCCTGGCCTCCATCTGTGGGCTCCGTGTATCCCCTCCTCCCAGGGGCCGCCCAGGCCAGAGGTGGGGGGCGGCTGGGAGCAGGGGCAGTGGGGAGAGAAGCATCCACCCCAGACTTTCACTCCCCTGGCCAGGCACCGACCGTCCGGCCCCCACCACACAGCCCTACACCCCTGCTCCCCTCCCAGTCCCTTCCCCCACCAAACGCAGGAGGCCTGAAGCGCCTCCTGTTTTTCTCACCCCTCCAATGGTGCGAGGGAGGGTCTCATTGCATGTGTGCAGGGGGCACCCATTTTGGCACTTAAGCTCCCCGCCCCGATGCTGTCCAGTGGCAGTGAGTTTGCTGCCAGTAACCTTGGCAGTGGCTTCCTCCACTTCCCCACCTGCTTTGCACGCTTCTCCCCCCCCCCGTGGGGCACCTTTCTGATGATTAATTGTGTTGGTTATGGCCAGGTCAAGGGACCAAGCTGGAGCAGGGTCCCAGTGCGCTAGGTGCTGTACAAACCCAGAGCAGCGACAGTTTCGGCCCCAAGCAGCTGATACGCTCAATGGAGGATCCAGGGCACGGACGAGGCATCCTGCAAAGCGGCGCGATCGAGGTGGTGCAGATGGCCCAGTGGTGCCAGGAAAGGATGGGGGCTTGTTGGGAAGTGGGATTAGCTAGCCAGGCGTGGGGAGGGGACCCAACCCTTGGCCCCTGCTCTGAGGAACTGCCAGCTGGCTCTTGCACTCTCAGCCCAGTGCCTCTGGCTCCTGGCGCTCTGAACCCTCCCAAGCAGGGTCAGGCGTTTCCAGCTGGCACGTGCCAGGGCTCAGGAAGGAGCTGTCCCTGTGGATCTGGTTCCCAGGCCCCCGTGCCTTCAGCCAGCGCTGCTGGGGGGCCGCAGTGGAACAGCACAGAGCTGAGAAGCTGCCATTTGACAGGCATGAATGTTTCCAAAGCCTTTCCAGCCCCCAAATGTGGCCTGGGGCCCTGGCGGCCACTGCTTTCCCCAGCTGGAGCCTTTCTCCAAGGGAGGAGAATGTTTGTACTCCGGCTCTAGGAACCTGGGCCAGCGCCAGGGAGAGGGCGGAGGGACAGGGCTGCGTGAACACGGCAGCCTCAGCCAAGAAACTTTCTCTGCTGGTGCTGCCAGGAGCCAAGTAGAAACATCTGTCCGGGAGGAGCCAGGCTGGGGGAGCTGCCTGGCGTATCAGGGTGTGTGGGGGGGGGAACTGTCCTTGATTTGCAGTCTCCCTCCTGTCCTGGGTGCTCTTAGCCCTTCTGGCTCCTGCTGGGTTCGAGCCCTTTACAATGGGAAGAATAATTGCACCCTGGAAGAGTGGGTCATCCAGATCCAGGGCTCACTTTGCCTGCCTTGGTCACAGCCCCGCCCCACCCTCTTTCCTCGGCCGTGGTGCCTTGGGCCCCACCGGCCCCACTTGTGTCCTCTCCCCCGTTCTCAGCTAACAGGCAGATCCAGCGTTCCCAGGCATTTCAGCAAGAGCCTGCTCCCTGGGGGCTGGAAGGCCCATCTAGACCCCGGCTGTGGCTCTCCCAGTGAAGTCTGGGGTGTGTGTGGCAAGAAGGGGAGAGGATTCTGCATGCGAGAGAGGAAAAGCCAAGCGGTGTCTGCGCTGGCCTCTTCAGTGACCATCACTAGCCCTTCCAGGTGTGTGTGAGCCCTGGAAACCTGTCTCTCCCCCAGCCGGCTGTGCCTGGTCTTCTACAGTGAACCCAGGTTCCACGGCCTTTCCAAGGGCCCCGTGCCCTCCTGGTGCCTGGGAACCTTCTCCTCCACTGCAACCCCGCCACGTCCAGGCATGGCTGAGCTAGCTCCTGATCCCCCACCCACTTGGGAACGGGGGGTAGAAGCTCTTAGCAGAGGCGATTCTCCTCCTTGCCTGCCGGCGAATTGTCTGCAAGCGGATGGTGAGTTTCCCCGGGGCGCCTGTTCTCTGGCGAGGGAACTGCTGGGCTGGAGTGAGGCAGAAATGGGGCTGGTTTGGGTAGATCTCACATTGTGAGAGCGTGGGGCAGCTCCACATAGCCCCGGCCCTGGTGGGGCCCTCCTGCGGTGGAAGCAGCTCCCGGGGTTGTTTCTGGCCCCTGCCGGGATCAGAGGAACTGAGAACCTGGCTTCCCAGGATTAGGAATTCCCGTTCCAGGCTGTTGCGACCTGGTGCCTCCCCTACCATGGGCCTGATCGCGCCCCATGCCCCCCTTTGTCTCTGGCCCCCTCCCCCTGAAGTTTACTCACCAGTTGTCCGTGGCTTCCTGCCCCCCACGTTCCAGAGACCCCCTCCCCGCAAAGCACCAGCCTTAGCAGGCGAGGCTGCAGCTCTGAGCTGCGTGCTCTCAACCAGCCGCGGAGCCAGCTCTCCCCTGCACCCTGCTTGCACACGAGGCTCTCCGGGCTCCTGGCCTCGCCCGCCCACCTTGCACGGGGTGACTCAAGGCCATGGGCTGGGTTTTCATTAGCGCCTTCTCTACAAACTGCCGGGGGCAGCGGGTGCTTGTGGCATGTGTGTCCCCCCTCCCTGGCCACGCGTACCGCCACCGGCTCTGACCCCGCGCAGCGTCCCCGGGGAGCCTGCAGCAATTCCTCCGCACTTTGGTGCCCGCGAACACTGACGGTAAATGATGGATGATGCAGCCAAGAGCTCTGTGTGGGCTTCACCCCCGCAGCGCTGCCAAGGGTCCCAGAACCAGCCACAGAACCCCTGTGCACTTCCAGGCCGGGGCTGCCCGCCACACAGCTCGGCCGATGCCCCTTCCTCCCGCCCAGCCGCCCCCTGCTATCCCGCCCTCAGCACTCTGATTGTTAGTGAAACTCTCCTACAGTCCCGAGCCTTTGCCCTGTCGGGGGCTCCCATCGGAAATGAGACTCTGCAGTCCAGGTGGCCTGGGTTAGGCCAGGGGGCCAGGACATCCACGGGCACTACCCTGTTTTATGCAGAGCCAAGGGCACCGCCCGGGCACAGGGGACAACACGAGGCCCTGGCCTGCTGCCACGTCCTGTGTCTGCTCTGGACCCGGGCTGTCACGCACAAGGTCTATGTCCCGTCTGGGGGGGCTGACCGGTGCCTTATGGCATGTGAACCTGTTACTCTGCTTCTGGGGACCTCCACCAACTCTGCCGCGATGGCCATGCATGCCTCCGTTTGGCCCAGGCCTCCAGGCACCATCGCCCACTTGCTGCATGTTCAAACCAGCCCCTGGCTGTTTTCTCCCACGCTGACCCTCCCCCCTCCCCCTGGGGCACCTGCCAGGCCACCTCCTCCAGAGCCCTCCTGCAAACTCGCCGTGCACAGCACCTCACGCTGGCTGGCGCTGCTGTGCCAACGCTACGGCCGCTAACGCCAACCGGCACCGGCTCATGGATTCCCTCGCCTGCTCCATCCAGCCAGCTGTATTCATCTGGCATCGCTTGTCTTGGCCTGGGATTTCCAGCTCTTTGGGGCGGGGCCTGTTTTTTTGCTCTGCGTTTGTACAGCACCAAGCACAGTGGGGTCCTCCTCTATGGCTGGGGCTCCTGGATGCTACAGCCCTACAAAGGCTAGATAATAATCATTCAGGATAACACAGCCGGACTGGGGGGGCCCGAACACACCTGCTCCCAAGGGGCTGGTGTCCCAAGGAGACTTCGGCTGCCTCAGAGACGCAGCAGAAGGACCCATCTCACAGTCTGTAGCTGAGGAACGTGGCTGGCAGAGAGCTGGGGGAATTGGGGGAAATGGGTCACAGCTGGACACAGCAACGGCCCTCCCTGCAGCAGGGCAAGGGAGTGAACTGGCACGTGTTCTCTGCATCGGGGCCTTGGCACAGGCTTAGGTTGACTCCCTGGTGCCTGGCCAGGCTATCAGGTCCAGTGCATCGTTCAGAGCAAGCTTTCCCTGCGAACTCCCGCCGGCATCCTGGGGAGCCCGCGCCGGCGATCATGGCTCTGGCGCACAGGCTGGGCTGTCCTTGAGAAGATCCAGCCAACCCTCTATGGGTTGGGAGGGGAATGAAGCAGGCAAGCTGCAGAGAGGACCTTCCCATTGCACTGGAGAAGCAAGTGGCATGAAAGGCATGGCGTGGACCTGGGCGGCCGACCTAGATTCTGGGGGGGAAGGTAGCACCAGCTGGCACCGGTCAGAAGGGACCTGGCACACCTGCAGGAGGTGGTTTGCCATCCATCTGCTAGTGCTCGTGCTCCTGCCACCATGCCAGGCCCTGGGAAGACTCGCAGCGTCATCCGCCTGCATGGAGATTGCAGAGGCTATAAATCCAGGGCTGTGTGTGGCGGACTCTCCCGGCGCCGCCTCGGCTTGGTGGGGTCTTGGATTCCTCAGCTGGGTCAGAAGTTTAGCCTGGCTGAACCTGTGCCAAATGAGCCGGGAGTGCAGCGGAAACAGCCCAGGAATTGCTGCGGAGAGGTTATTCCAACGCCAGCATTGAATGCCTGCATCGGCCACGCTCCAGCCAGCCGCTGGCCAGGCGCTGTGGGAACTGCCGGTGCCTAGGGGACGTGGCGCTGAAAACCAACAGCTCAGGAATCCAGCCGCCGTCTCGCCAGCGCCGGAGGGTGATGCTCTGGGTGACTGCGTGGAGCGAGACCTTTTCTCAGTGCTCCCAGGAGTATCAGGGCCAGGGGAGGCCAACTGGCTTGGCAGGCCATCCCTGATGATCGTGGACACTGCAACCCCCCCCAGCTCCCTATGGTGTCACTTACGTCCTCCCTCGGCCCTTCCTGCCCCTCTGGCTCTGGTGCTGCACCCTCGCCATGGCCTTCTAGGGCCGAGGGAAGCCTGGACTGTGAGAGAGACGGGACAGAGCTGGAAAGCAAGCACAGGGCTGGCCAGTAGCCTCTGGGGTGCTAATGCCCAGGCCAGGGCTAGTGATTTGTTGATTCGGTTGGTGTGGGACACACATTCCCCAGATGGGCTGGGAGCAAACCTGGCCCCTCCCATGCCCACAGCCCAGCTCCCTTGGCATGGAGGCCACGGGGAAGGCGATGGGCGAGAATCAAAGGGGAAGAGCTCCAAGATCAGGGGTGCTGCGTCTTTGCAGCCCCTTTCTTCCTGAAAACTCGTTTCTGGCCGATCTGTGCTGCACCTGCATCGTGCTCTGTCCCCAGGAGGCTCGGCAGAACGATCCGTTCCAACCCGCACGGAGCCCTCGCAAGGGAGACGCTCAGTCCCTGGCTGATTCCTTAGCTCCCCTCATCCCGCCAAGGGTGTCCCTAGCCTTTCCGACGCTGGGGTGACTGACAGCTGCATCGGGGTTGAGTCGCTGGCCCACGGAGACCTGCAGGCAGCACAGATGAGGCACAGGGAGGGTGGCTGGGGAGAGGGCAGGGTGTGAAAGCAGGCCGAGCGGTGCTAGCTCCCTTTTGTGCCCCGGGGGCCGGGCAGGCTCCTGCAAACTCAACCCCGTGGGCACCTGGAGTGGGCTCACATGGCGGAGACGGGATGGCCGGCGTCCAGCAGGTCTTCAGAAAACAGGCTGCGAGTTCATGCCCAGGCCCTGCGGGAGAGGCACCTTTCAGTCAGGTTCATCCATTCCCAGGGTTGGCACAGATCCTGCTCCCCATGGCAGCAGCTTTGTCTCCTGGGATGCCTTTCCCAGGGTGTCTGGAGTGTGGACCTGGGCGAGGTCATGGGGGAGATTCTCCTGGACCCATAGCCCCCTAGAATTCTCCGTGCTCAGTCTCCCAGCCCTTTCCACCCCCCTGCACTGGGCCGGTGCCCAGCGCAGGAATTTGCTACTGTCAGTAAAGGAGTATGGAGCTCAGATGTGCCTGGAGGTTTTGTTTTTTTGATTCAATTGTTAATTACCAAGCCAGCTGCCCTCTGCGGGGAACTCTAGGGCTGGGGGTGCCGACAAACGCCCTCTCCACTCTCCGAGGATGGAGTCCAGGTGGCAGCGCCGCTCCAGCAGTACGTTAGAGCCTCATAAGCAGCACCCCTAGGAATGGAAGATCCCCCCTCCCTAGGTGACACTGCGCTGCAGGATTAGGTGCGTGGCCCCATCGGGAGGTGGCACTGCATGGCGTGTGCCCGTGTCCTGGGGCGAGCGGGACTTAGCGCCAGGCCTGGCCACCGCTTCGCAGCTCTGTGGGCATTCGGGGAGCTGGCTGGATCCAGGGAGCTCGGATTCGAGCCAAGCAGGAAAGTGCCTGATTAAGAAGGAAACGTTAATTAATCCTCTTTGCCGGTGACTGCGTCCTTTGGTGGAAGCTGCCTGACTCGCAGCCAAGTCACCGATCACAAGCCCTGCGCAGGGCCCCGTGCGCCGACTGGGGCCGTGGCACGCCCTTGCAAGACAGCAACCAGGATCCAAGGATGTCCTTGGCAGGGCCCCTTCCAGCCCACCCTGGGGAGGAGAGGGGACCAGGCTGCACCCCCTCGAGGCTCCAGGCTCGCCTTGCACCAACCTGCTCCCCCATCAGTGTTTGGGGGTCCCTGCAAACTGCGCCCGGAATTGCTCCAGGGCTGCACAGTGGCCTGGAAGGCGGGGGGCGGCCCTGCCCGGGGGGGCTCCCTCTACTCCTTGAAGCGTGGGGGAGTCCAGCCGGCTCTCGGGACAGTGGCTTGTGACCTGGCGATCTCATCCACCATCCTCTGCCTCCAGCCTCCTTCTCTGCACACACCCAGCAGAGGGGGGTACCGGGCTCCCGCCAGCCCCCAGTCCCTTCACACTCCACAGCCGGGGACACGGGAGGACCCGGGGGCCATGTCCTCAGGGGCACGCCCAGAACAGACGCCACCGTCCTGCTGCTTGGCCCTACAGGCATCTCTGCTGCCGCTGACCCAGCTTCCCCAGCAGCGCAGGGCCGAGGACCGTGCTGGGGAAGCAGCTGGTGGGGGGGCAGCTTGGACTCTGCCCATCTCCTTGCTGGTGGACCCCAATGGGGAGCCCAGGGCCAGCCTCCTCGTCAATGGAGATGGGAGGCTGCCCGGGGACCCCGGCACTCGGGGCCCTTTGTCCACGCCTCAGCTGGGGCTGCCCCCGTCGCGCGGCAGGGGGCTGAGGAGCGACTGGCTGAGTGCGGGCAAGGCAGCGGTAACGCTGAGGGGCAGAGGCCGCTCACCCCGCACACACGTGCCCAGGGCGGGAGGGTGTCCGGCCAGGCGCTGCCCAGGATCCTTGCCGCTCCCCAACACGCACGCTGCGGCAGGGACGCCCAGCGACCCTCAGCACCGGGCAGGAGGCTGTGCACTCTGCAGCGAGGCCTTGCCACGGAGCCCGGACCGCGGCCCCTGCGGCCAGGGCTCCCTCCGCCTAGGGGCAAAGACGGGCGAGGCGCGAAGGCTGCAGCTCACCCTGCACGGAGCAGAGGCGCTCGCCTCACAAGCAGCAAAGGTGGATGGGAGCAGAAGGCTCGGGGCTCAGCCAGGGGCTTGCTGTCTCCATCCCCAGCCCTCCCAGACAGAGAGGCCTGGCTCAGCCGTGGGGCGCTGGGGGCAAGAGGCGCAGGGACTCCTTACCAGGGGTCAGCCTGGGGCGTGGGCCCAGTGACCACGCCAGGGGCCCGGCCCACCTCCTCACCCACGCCAGGCTCCCTGGGGCTTCCAGCTACATCAGAGCTGCTGGCTGGCGAGTGCCCGGCACCGAGTGGGGTAAGAGCCCTCGTGCCTCTCCGTGCTGCAGCTCTGTCCTGCCTCCGGCCCGGGGCTCGCTCAGCTCCTTTCCTGGGACAGCACCTCTCAGTATGGCTCCGGGGAAAGGAGAATGAGTCCCACCCCGGCGCCCCTTGGCTGCTGCTCCGGCCGCTTTTCTGGCCCTGGCTTCTTCTCCAGCCTTGGCCCCTGTCCTATCCCCTTTTGAGTCCCGTGCCCCATCGTGGCCCCTCTAACTCTGGTACTGCCCCCCTCCCCTCCACTGGCTGCTGCTCCAGCCCCTGTCCTGGCCCCTGCCCTGGCCCATCTGGGTTTGATTCTGCAGGAGGATGTGACCAGGGCTCCTGTGCTCTTCCGGACATTGCTTCTGTCCTCGCGCCCTGTCTCCAGCGCATCTGCTTCCCATTAGGCCAACGTGTAACTGTACCCGCGCCGAGCTGGGAAGCGGGGCCAGCTCCTAGGAGAGCATGGGGCGTGGGGATGGGGTGGGGGTGGAGGTGTATGTGTGTGTGTGGGTGTGTTTGGGGGGGGTGTGGGTGGCTGTGTGGGTGTGCCTGCTCCAGCTAGGAAATGCCACATCAGGCAGAGGGAAGGATGCAAAGGGCACAGGGGGTCCAGAGAGGTTGGGTACGATGGGGATAAAGGATGCTGGGGAAAGGGAGGAGCAGGGGCCACCGAGGTGGGGATGAGGCACAGCCGTGCCCAACTCCCCCTGCCTGCACCTGTTCGTATGCCAGCCAAAAGCCAGCATGTCCGGCAACACAGCATAGGGGCCAGCCTGGACTATGCGGGGAGAGCGCCTCCTACTGAGCCTACCCCGCAGCACAGCGCCCCAGAGCATAGGGGTCCGCACTGATTGTGTGGGGAGAGCGCCCCCTACTGAGCCCCCACCCTGCTCCCTGCAGCACCGTGCCCCCTCGTGCCTCTCTGGGGCGTTGGGTCCAGTCCCAACTCCAAGGGCAGGCACCCCGCTCCGTGCTGCAGCCAGCTTGGGTTTCCCGTGAAGGCCGCTAGCTCTCCCACCCCCGTACTGCACTGACCCCAGCTGCTTGGCCTGTGAGATCTGCTGCAGCGCTGGGCTGGGGGGGAGCAGCGGCAGATGCATGGGGCTGACGGGCGAGGGGCTGACCTGGGCACCAAGAGAGAGCACGCAGCAGCTGGGAGAGGGAAATTCTTTCCTGCTGCTCAGGTCTCCCCTGGGCTCGGCCCCATTTAACACTGTGTGCAAGGGTCTTCCCCCCGCCCGCCGAGCACATCAGAACAAGAGGCTGGGGGCACGTGAGTGGGGTGGGCGCCCTGATGCGGGTGCAGGGGGGGGGTTAACAGAGGCACTGATTTAAATCGCTGGGTTTGAAGCTCCATGAGCCGGGGGGAGGGGAGGCCATCCCGAGGCCACCCTGCGACGGCCCAGGCCCTTCACCAGCTGAACTCAGCCCTGCAGTATCGGCAAAGCCAGGGCCATGGCATGGAGCTGGGCCCTGAAGGAGCACGGGGGGCCTGGGCTCCCTTTGGCCCCAGGCAGCCCCTCTGGGGCAGGGTTGTGGGGCGCTCCAGGCTGGCTGGCGAGAACAATGAGGGGCTTCTTAGGCAGCGGCGGATGGGAAAGAAAAGGCCTTTGCGAGGCCATAAATCTTCGCATTTTTTCCCACTGACTCCAACTGTCTCTTGTGGCATCAATAAATTCTGCTGACAGATCTTAACATGCTACAGTGGTTCTATCATGCAGCACGTTCATTTATTAAAGGCCTCAAAGCGATTCGAGTGATGGCTCCGTGTCACCCAGTCGCGCTGGGCGAATCATGCACCCTCCCTGCGCAGAAGCTGGGGGCCCAGGGAAATCTCGTCCCGGAAGGGCCAGGACATGGAGTGGAAATTGCTGCCCTCCCGGCGTGCTCAGGTGCATTTTGCTGTTTAGACTTGAGCAAAGCAGGAAGCCCCCCCCACACCCTCGCCCCCTGGAGTACCACATCAGCTGGGCCAAAGCAGCCCTTCCATCCATCTACCAGGCACCTGCTGCCCCCTCCTCTCTGCTGATCCGTACCCCACGCACGCCCAGATCCAACTCTGCTTGAGTGCAGGCGCGGGTGCTGGTCACGTGTGGGGAGGGTCCTTTGCTTGACCTCTGCTCTGAAATACCCCCATCGTACTCCAGTCCACTCCCTCTGGCTCCCTCCTGACATCCCTCCATGGTCTCCCTTGTCAGCGCTGGCCTCCCCGCTACTGGGGAAAGGCCTGGCACCGTACACGGGTGGGCCCTGCCATTTGTCTCTCTAGCACCTCCCCTCTGCTGGACCAAGCAGTGCTGCTTCTCTTCCTTGGTTGAGCGCCAGGCCACAAAGCCATCGCCTCCCCCTCGGGCAGTCACAGGGCAACTGGCCCTTTAAGGGAGATGGGTTCACCTGTGGCAGACTCCAGCCCCCTCCCCAGCTGGCTACGTGGGGGTGGGCAGAAGATGGGAGAGAAGGGAGGCTCCAGGTAGGAAATCCTGGCACTTGCTTCTCCATAGGGTACAGGGCCAGACTCCAAGGAGCCTTTGAGGGGCTGAAGCCAGCCAGGCCCACCTGCAGGGAAGAGGGGCTGCGCCCAGCATGCAATGGGGGTGAAGAGTCTGTTTGGCACTGGGATTCCCCCAAAGGAGCCGGGGGACAGAAACTGCTGCAGCAGCCAAACTAGTCTGGAAGCCAACCCCTGTGAGGGGAAACTGAGGCAGAGGCTAAGCCAAAGTTGAAGCAGGTGGGTGGCACTGCTCCAGGCAGGTCCAGCTCTGCCCCCTTTGCTCTCTGATTCAGAGGGGCCATGCCTGCTCCTTAGCCCCAGCCTGTCTCCTGGCCCCCCTCACCCGGCTCGCCTCTATTTTCAGCCTCTTTCCCCCTTGCTGCCTCCTCTGCCACATCTCTCCCTTCCCAGCTCCTGAAGAGGGGCGGGGGACTGCTCTGCTGGCTCGCCTTCCTCTCCCCATCCCTCTTCCGTCTGGTTTGTGCCCCTACCGCGGATGCTGTCCCTGGGCAGAGCCCCCTGGGCAGAGGCTTGGGGCATGGCATGGGGCACCCCCACAGACAGAGGAGCGTTCTTTAGCTTGGCAGTGGCTGGCTGGGCAGTTGGGTTTGCTCGGTTCGGGGCTGGACCTCTGAGGCCCTGGCTATCATGGGGTCTGCCAGCTTTGCATTCACACCCACGTCGCTCCACAGCGGGCTGCAAGGGGAGGCATGAATACAGCTAGGGCACCGGTCACCACTGGGCTTCCTGGAGACTCCCGGTCCTGCCAGCTAACGGCCCACCTGTGGCTGCTTTGGAGCTTGCACGGAGCAGGGGTTCAGGCAATGGGCTCCCAGCGTGCCCTGCGGCCTCCCCGGCAGGCGTAGTTGAGCACAGCCCCATAGATTTCACTGAGGAACTGCAGGGAGCTGGCAGGGGCGGCCGCTTTCCTCTTTGAAGGCCTGGCCTGGAGTCAGCAGCACGTACGTGAAGGATGCAGCAGACACAACAACCCAACGTACGTGGGGCCGCTGATCCTGACCTTGGGAGGTGCGGGCCAGTAGTTAAAGTGGAGCAGGTGGGGGGCATCAGGAGTCTGGACTCCTGGGTTCTATTCCCAGCTTGGGGCGGGGGTGGGGGAAGGGTAAGAGTTACAGCGAAGGAAGGGGACTGGGCTCGACTGTTGCAATTAATTATATCTAGGATTAAGCCACGTGCCTGGAAAATGCTTCAAACAGCAGAAAACCCCCAGATCTGCACTGGATCTCACTGAAGCTGGGTGTCTCCTGAGGCGCCGAGCCCTCCGTGGGATGGGCCCTGGCTCCCTGACTATGCAACCATGGACGCCCAGTGAAACCGATAACTAGGGGCAGTGCAGGAGGCAGACCGCTCTCAGGAGCTGGGCCTGGCCTGCGGAACTCCCTGCCACAAGAGGAGAGAGCAGCGGCCTCGGCGCAGACCTCAGCTCTGCCATTGGGCTCTCCCCACTGCCAGCTCCACAGTAGGCTAGACGGACGCACCTGGATGGACAGACAGACAGACGCGCCACGCTCATCCCCTCTGAAAACACTGCAGCCAAAGGAGTCCTTTCCTCTACTGGTTTGCCCAGGCATAGACAGGAGGCATGAGGGCAGAGATCTGGGCAGGGGCAGCCAACTGTGGGCATGGGGGGGCCAAGGCTGGAGCACAATGTGGACGCACAAGGCTTTCCCCCGCCCTGCTCGCAGGTTGCCCAGAGTCACAGGGCCTGTTTGACAGGGCACGCCAGGGCTGGCACCCAGCTGCCTGGAGCCCTGCACGTCCCAGCTGGCAAGGGAGATTCTGTGGCCGGGGCTGTTTGTGCCCCCCAGATGCCGTGGTGTCTGAGTGACAGTGGGAGGCTGCCCTCCCGTATGTTGGTGCCATTCAGCAGCAGCCTCCCTGCCAAGTTCTCGCCAGCTTGGCCGGGGCCCAAGCCCATAGATCAAAACAATCCTTGGCTTTCTGCCCTCCTGCGCCCCCCGCCCTGCCAGGATCGTGTGTGGCAGGGCGAAGCCGAGCTGAGCGGCCCTGCTCAGGCAGCCCCATAGAGGCCTTGCTCTCCCCATCTGTCCGTCTGTCCCCCTCCAGCTGTCTGTGGTGCTGCTCTATGGGGAGGCTTCGGTGTGGAGTGTGTACACCTCCCCACCCCTCTATAAATCAGAGTGGGCGGCTGGGGCCCTGCCGGGAGAGACTTAGCCAGGGCAGCTAGAGATCAGGGGCCTGCAGAGACTCCAGGGCCACCCCAGCGTCTCCCTCTCTCCCGCCAGACTCCCTGCACCCCTCCTCCCTGTCCTTGCCCTGAGGGTATAGGGCCAGGCTGGCAGTCGTAGGGCCCACGGGCTGTGAGGTGTTTGGGCCATACGCGCTGTATGGGGCCCGCAGGACAGATCCGGTTTGTGCAGGAACTGGGTTCTCATTGAAGCATAGCCCTTGTGGCAGCGGGGAGAACCTTCCCCAGGACCAGGGTAACGGATGCCGTCACCCCTGCCTGGGTCTGCAGAGAGCCTGAACCGACATTCGGGGCTGACAGTAACTCTTGCACTGCTGGTCACTTTAGCAGATGGGCCAGGGATGGGGAGGGAGGTGACGGGGAGCTGCTGCAGGGAGGGAAATGCAGAGGAGACCAGAGGCACCTTGCCCAGCTGGGGAAGGGAGAGCCGGGAGGGCAGAGCCGTAGGCCGTGGGGAGTGGAGTTCCCCTCTGAGCGACGCCTGTGGTGATGACAAGGGGGAGTCCATCACTGCACGAACCCCCTGAGCTCTGGACAAACCTCCCCCGGCTGTGGGCTGGAGGAGTCTGCCACGTGCTGGGGGGCTCAGAGTCCCGCATGCGTACCCCGCCCCCCAGCTGCCAGTGCCACGCGGCCCGGTCTCCAGCTCACACACCCCTCAGGCTCCGTCCCATGGCTCCTGGGGTCCTGACCACTGAGGTACCCTGCTGGGCTGAGACCGTGGCCTGGGTCCAGTGGCCAGGCAGGAGCTGTGGGGTGGGCACGCTCAGCAGCCTGGCAGCGTATGGCGGGGAGAGGCAGTGAAACCCTCGGGGAAAAGACACCCACTCAGGGCTCTGGTGCCTGGGGCTGGCAGCTCTTCATCAGCCTGCGAGCCACAGTCAGTCCTTGGGCCTCGTCCACTCTTCTGTGTCCTCTGGGGCTTTGCGTGCCCAGGGCTGGGGCGTCCTGGGAGAAGGGTGGGGAGCGTGGGGATGTGCGCAGTGTTACCCAGCGTGAGCGGAGCTGTCTGGCAGCTGCAGAGGGCGTCCCCGGGTGCTGGAGGGGGCAAAGTGCGAGGGGGAGAGGCAGTGCCGGAAGGGCAGGGAGAACGGGGCCGCTCCCTCTGCGCCGAGTGGCGGTTGGGTGGAGACCTGCAGCGGGGGGAGCACAGAACAGAGGCCATTGTAACCGGGGCCGGGGTGTTGGCCGGGCCAAGCCTGTGTGGGGAGCAGGGAGTTTAAAAATGAGGAGGGCGAGGCTGAAACAGAGCCTGATGTGACAGAGGAGCCCGGGAGCCGTCATGTGGGCACGGCAGGGTCAGAAAGGGCCTCTTGGTAGGACTGAGAGGGCATCGGGGAGGGGGTGGCGAGCATGGTGCGCCTGAGTCCTGCTCGCTCGCAGAGTGGGCGTGGGATGGATCCCGCTGAAGGCTGGCCTGGCGCCCTGGGGCGGGCGGCGAGGGAGAAGGGAGGTTGAGGGGAAAGGATGCTCCATTCCTAGGGACGGAGAACGGAGGGAAGTGAGAGTCCGAGGCACCAGCGTTGGGAGGAGGTACCTTGGGCTGCGGCCATCACCAGAATGAATCCCCAAGTTCAGTTGACTGAAGGAGGCGGCAAGGTGGGGGCGAAAGGTGCTGTGCACAGGGAGACGGGGTGGGAGCAGGCGGCTCTGCCGGGGATGGGCTTCGGCAGAGGGCAAAAGCTCTGCAGCAAGGAGCATCTTGGGTTTTAATCCCCCCCCCGGTGAGCCCCAGGGTCCCGGGCCGAGCCCACCCCAAAACTATAGGCTGTCCCCAAGCTGATCCACTCCCCCCGCCCCTGTACACACACCTCCCAAAGCTGGAGCCAAATTCTTGGCTGTGCCAAGCCTTCCCGCCCCCTGGCTCGGCATCGAGGCAGGGAGTGGCTGCTCCAGTCACCCAGCGGCGCCCAGAGCCAGCAGATGTCAGTGTGAGCTCAGGAATGGTCCCAGTTCCTCCCAGCCCCTACCTGGGCCTGCACTGGGTAGGACAGAGAGGAGCAGGCCCGGCCTGTTTGGGGGAGAGGGAGCTGAATCGGCTGAGGCAGAGCAGCTGCGGTCCCCCCTTCAAGGGAATCTCATCACAATCGCCACCCACGCCTTGCAGCTAGCCCCACGTCGGCACACGCGCTGCACCACCCTGCTCCGCGGTCGTGCACACTCACGCCCCAGCACTTACACGCACGTGTACTCTTGCACACCCGGATCCCTGCTCATTCACACGCACGCAGGCAGCTTCCCAGTCGTGCACCCGCATAGCTGAGCGCAGGGAAAGGCACACGCAGACGAGTGCGCAGACCCGCTGCCCCCAGGCCTGCACCGGAGCTGTACGTGTGCAGGCAGACGTGTGCACACATGCTTGCACGTGCACGTGGATGCACACATACACACACAGGGGCATGCAGATAAAAGTATGCAAATGCTGGGGCTCCTCTGCAGCCAGGGAGGGGACTGCTTTGCCCCATGCTGGCTGAGGAGAGCTGTAAGCCACGGCCCTCCCCGTGTTGCATCGAGTTCCCATCTCGCTGCCAAGCGCAGGGAGGCTGCTCTCATCCCCATTCCAAGCATGTGTGGACTCGCATGAGCACATTCCAGTGAGCGCACTGGCTGAACCTCACCATCTATTATCTCCTCCTCCCGGCTCCCCACCGGCCACCCTTGCCCTCTCCCCGTCTACAGGGGCTTCCTTGTCTCCTCCCCACAAGCCTGGGGACCCCTGGCTGTTCCCTGGGGGGGCTCTTTGTCCTCAGATCTCCATCCCCTCCTTGGAAAGTCACCCCCTCTCTGCTGAGCCAGGGGCAGCACTGGGCAGCCCAACTTTTTGGGGAGGCAGAAGCACTGGCTGGGGGAGCTCCCAGCTATGCCAGTCCCAGCCTCTCCCAGCGGGGGGCGCTGTAGAGAGCAGGGGTGCTGGCTCTGGGGCGGAGCTCCCAGCTATGCCAGTCCCAGCCTCTCCCAGCGGGGGGCGCTGTAGAGAGCAGGGGTGCTGGCTCTGGGGGGGAGCTCCCAGCTACTCTGGTCCCAGCCTCTCCTAGGGGGGGGCGCTGCACCCCATGCCACTGATGGAGAAGAGCTCAGGCGAGACGCGGGTGGCCTCGGCACCCCCTCCCGGCTAATCCATGTGCCCTGTGTGCGTGCCTCTCCGGCCCGGGGAGGTGGCGCAGGGAGGTTAATTAAAGTGAAGAACTTGGAGAAGCGTCTGGCCTTTCAATCAAGTGCAATCCCCCTTATCGTCCCTGGCAGCTGGCGCAGGGGCTGAGTGCCCGGCCTGCCGCAGTGCAGGGCTCAGCCCGGGCCCTCAGGGAGGGGGAGCAGCTCACTCGCAGGCCGGCCGGAGCCGTGAGCTGGGCCCAGAGGGGTGAACGGAGAGAGGGGGACCACAGAGCCGGGGGCGCCAGGCGGGCTGCCCGTCTCTCCCCGGCCCCGGCCAGCCCAGGGGCTGCTGCCTCTGGTTCTTCCTGGCCATCCCCGCCACCCTGGCCTGGAATGGGATTGATAATGGGGTGCTGGCCCCTTCCTGTTAGCCTGGGCCCAGCAGCAGCCCTGTCTGGGTGGGAGAAGGCGCACCCAGCCTCTGGGGGCGGTGGCAGAGCAGGGACCAGCTTCTGGGGCACCCAGGCCCTCTGTGTGGTGAGCTTTTCATTCCCTTAGCCCCGCTGGGCCAGGCCTGGCAACACGGGATGCCTGCTCAGGGGGGAGGAAGGGAGGCATTCCCCCATTCTGCCATTCAGGGCAGGGCAGCCCTCGAGCCCCCGCTTGCCTCCCCAGCCTGTCTTCATCCCATCCTCTCCCCTTCCCCTCCTCTTCCCACCCTCTGCTCTTTCTCTTCTCCTGGCCTCCTGGGCCCCTCCCTACACCATCCACCCTCTCTTCATCTCTTCGCCTCCTTCCTCTCCCCATCTCCCTGACATCTCATAGACTCATAGACTCATAGACTCATAGGTCAGAAGGGACCAATATGATCATCTAGTCTGACCTCCCGCACAAGGCAGGCCACAAAACCCTACCCATACACAGCCCCTTCCCCCCAGGATATGCCTTAGGATTTCCCTGGGGAGTACCCCACAGGGCCTCTGGACACGCCCCACGGGAACCCCAAGGCATGATCCTGCTCAATTGTCCTGCTAGGCCCATGCCAATTTCATTCGCTTAGCTGCCCAGGAAAGTGGCCTGATCTTTAAATGCCCCCTGTGCCCCAACCCAGAGGGCAGCCAAGCCCCAGTGCCCCCCAACCCACTCCTCCTGCCCTGGTGCATATGAATATTTGCTTCCCAGCACAGCTCAGGGCTCCCCAGCCCGTGCCTTGCCCCAGAGAGGAGCTTTGGTGCTGCCCCGGCTGGCGCGCTGCTACTAACCGGGCAGGGTTAGGCTCGTCTTCCTGGGCGCCCACAGCAGGGCCCGTCTGCCGCTTTGTTTCTCTGTCGCTGCCAGAACCCCGGCGAACCGGTTTGATGGCAAGGCCGTGTTCCTGCAGCCTCAGCAGCTGGCTCGCAGCTCCCCAGTGCAGCTGCCCTGGGCCCAGGCTGGGCAGGAGGGTTTGGGGCGCCCAGGACCCTCCCCACCACCAGCAATCCAGCCTGTAACCCCTGGCAGCGTCAAGTGGTTGGTGGCAGCTTGTGTCCTCCTGCCCCATGCCTTCCCGCTGAGGAGGCCGCAGCCCAGCCCAGCAGAACAGGGCCGTGGGGCTGGATTAGTGCATGCCACAGCGCTCCTGGGCCTCGACAAGGGCCGTGGAAGGGGGGAGGAGTGAGCGAGCCTCCATCAGTGCTGAGGACAGGTCTCTGTCCTCGCTAGCTGCTGCAGGATGGGCCCTGGCTGGGCTCTGTTCTCGTCTCTGCTGCCCTGTCATCAGCGTGGCTAGGCTCTGAGCTCCGTCGTTGTGCCTTTGCATGGCACAATGGGGCCCCGAGCCTACTGGGATCTCTGGGAGCCGCTGGAGTGTGCCACTGAGGGTAGCAGTCAGAGCAGCCACGCTGGCGCTCAGCTGCAAGCTGTGTTTGGAGCAGGCATCTTGGCTCCATCGTCTTCACCCTCGCCTCCCAAGGCCGGCTCCCACACCTGCAGCAAGGTTCGCGCCGCCCAGCCGCAGCTGGCATCTCTGGGTGCAGTAGCATGCTTTCTGTCTGCCCCCTGCCTGCCCAAGCCTCTCTGGCCGGCAGGGCAGGGCACCACCACTCACCCAGGGGCCAGGCCAAGGGCGGGCAGGCAGGCTCCCACGGGACTGGTGGCCTAGGACGAGTGAGCAGATGGATGGTGGGTGGACGGGGACTGAAGGCACAGCTGGGGCGAAGGGAGGGAAATTTGCCGGCAGAGGGGAAGCGGAGTGGGGCTAGAATTCAGCAGAGGACGAAGCGCTGGGGACTGTGGGCTGGAAGGGGAGGCCGTGTGAATGGAGAAGAACAAGAAGGACTCTGCACGTGGGAGGCTGGGTGCCTGAGCCGGAGAAGGACGTGACGGGAAATCTCTCAGGAGAAGCTGCCCTCTCCACCGGGGTTTGCTGGCACTATGGGCACGGGCCGCGGGCCCCCTCCCCCAGCGTGTCGCCATCCGGCGCCGCCTGGGCATGGCTCCTGGAAACCCGCAGGGCACAAGTCCACCCTTTGTTGTTGATTCATCAAAAGCTTCTTAACTTTTTGCCTGTGTTTGTTTTTCAGCTTTTCCCACCGTTGCGTTCCCAGGTTGCTGCAGATAAGGCGGGTTTGCTGGCTTCTGACCATGTGGGAAGAATTAATCTGGAGCCCTGGCACCAGATGCCATGGGCTGGAGGGAAGGGGGTGGGAGCGGGCTAGGGAAAGTCAACACCCGCCCCTCCTGGGCCCAACAGCTGAGCACTTGGGTGAGCATCACATGGGCAGCTGTGCGAGAGCCAGCCTCTATGGGAGTGCCTGGGCTGGGTCCCACCGCTCCGCTGCGATGCACAGGGCCCAGGCAGGGGCCATGGAAAGGCCAGGTGTGGAGAATGCTGCATCCAGACCACCAGCTGATCCCAGAAGGCCAGGGGAGTCTCCTGCCCCCAGACTGTGGTTCCCGGGAGGCTGAATTCTTCATTGCTTTGACACATCTAATTTTCGATCAGATGTGATATGGTGATTGAGGCCCAAACCCCTCACTTGCCCCAGGCTGCCCTGTCCCAAGATGGAGCAGGTGTTGGGTGTACTGGGGAACTGACCCCAAACATGACCCTATTTCAAGCAGGTGTCGGGCACATTGTATGTCCGTCTGAGGGCCCTGGGGGGGTTCCTCTGTACGGTTTGCCAGCCATTGCCCAGTTGGGCCTGTCAACAGACAATTATCTAGCTTGGCCTGGTGCAAAGGGCAGATCCCGTTCCCTGAGATGCTGGGGCAAACCCAGAGTAGCTCGTCCAAAGTCAGAGCAGCCGCTCCCCATTTACACAGTGGCTGAGGGCTCCATCCGGCCCGGGGCTTGGAGTCTCTTTGGAGCAAAGCGAGTGGTTTGTGGCTCGGCGCAGGCCTTGCTCTGCTCCCATTGGAAGCGCTGGCACTTCTCAGGAGCCCATCGCCGCTGTATCTGGGCCCTGGCAGCTTGTGAACATGCTCTGGGAGGGGGAGGTCTCCATGGGACTTTCCCCACTGCAGGCCTCCTGGCTCTTTAGGCCTTGTTCATGGCAGGGCCCGTGTTTGGGTTTTGTAGATGAGCCCCTGTTCATGCTGACGCCTCTGAGGGGCGTCTGGCGGGGAAAGGCTGCAAACATTAAAGTATTTAGAAGCTCTTGATCCAAATCCCTGTTCAAAGTGCCCGCTGCGTTTGTGAAGCTTTTATCTTGGGTTTCAAGTGCGGCGAAGAATGCGCCGGGGTTCATTCCGCCCCAGGCTCCGAGGAGATTCCCCAGCTGCGGGCCTGCCCCAAACATGGCAGGCGGCCGGGCCCCAAGATGAGGTCAGCTTCCCAAAGACCCTCATGCTGTCTGCAGGGGTGCACTGGGGGGAAAGGCGCAGGTGTGGGAAAAAAGTGGGGGACAAGAGTTTTGTTAAAGCTACAAATGGTGCCCCCTACCTGCATTGCACATACACGGCACAGCAGATGCCCCCACCTCCAAACTCCATAGCAATGGCTGGTGTGTGGGGAGACAGCAGGGCCGGAAGGAGAATTACAGTGGAGAGAGATGTCACAGGGAGGGCGTGGAAAGGGGTTACATCCCAAAGCTTGGAGAGGGAGTGGGTTTGGGGTTGGCTTGGGGGCCCCCTCGCTGAGTCTCCAGTGAGCAGGGACTCCAGGGCGAGGGCGGGGGCAGTTGGCTCGTTAACACAGCCGGTCCTGCCGAGAGAAGGGGCATTGGGTACCAGAGGGCGTGTGCCGGGTGAGCTGGGGTAATGGACCCATCAAACTCCATTGGCCAGCCCCAGGCAGCAGCGTGGCCCTGGCATCTCAAGGTCCGCAGTGCTGATGCCCACCCCATGCCTCACATGGGGGCATTAACAAAACCCCTGGCCCAGGGGTTGACCCAGGAGGTTGCCCCAGCAGGCTCTCTGCACCCTCCCTTCGCCCACCCAGCTGGGCTTTCTCCTCCTCCCCTCACTGGGTCCAGGGTCTGGCCCACCAAAATGGCCTGGGCTATGCTGGCCCTGATGTCTTGGGCCATCCAGGTGCCCACCAGGTGCCAGACCCTCTGACTTGGGCCTGTGAACCTGATGTCCTGGAGGCACCCGAGTCTCACGCTCCTCGCCCCAAAGAGGCCCGGGCATGGGGTGGGGAGGAGAGAGCTCTCCCCACCCACCCCCCGACACGGGAGCACAGCGGGCCCTTGCCCTGTTGTCTGGAAGGGAGAGGAAAGCAGGGGACGGGGGATGCTGGTCACTGCATCTGCCGCTGCCCTGCAACGTCTGTGGCTGGGGGTGTCTCTGGGGTTTCGAAGGGCCCCATCGTCGCTGCATTGGGGTGGTGCCGCCACCCACCAAGCAGGCTGGGAGGAAGGTGTCTGTATTGCAGCCCCCACCCCTCGCGCAGCGATGGGGGCAGGGAACAGTTCTGGCGCACCTCACTGACCCCCAGGAGACATGCGGGGGACCGATAGCCTGGCTCGCAGAGCTGCGGAGCGCCCACACCCCACTGGCCCTGGTGGGAGCTGCCAGGACTCCGCACTGGTGTCAATGAGACCACTAGGCAAGACCAATGAGAGGCACCAGGTTCCCACGGGTCTGATACCAGCTTCAGGGGCCCGGTGTCGCCTCTTTATCACCTGATTAAACAAGTCTGCCAGAGCCCGGGCACCCGCTGCCACCATCTCCCTGCCCTCCAGCAGCCTGCCCTTGAGAGTCCCTGCGCCCGCAGGGCTGCTTGGTAACCAGGAAGCTGGAGCCGTTCGTTCTCTTCCAAGGACGTTGCGAGGGCTCCGTATCCCCTCTCCGCTGTGCCCAGAGCGATGCCAGGTGCGAGTGGCTCTTAGCTGGGCATAGGGCGCTGGCTCGGCTTGCCAGGGATCCACAGGATCGGTGCTCCGCCCCAGCTCTGAAACTGTCTCTTGGAGGATCCCTTTGAGGGCGCACTGGCCATTCCTCCCGCCCCCTCTGGGACTGCAGCTCTGGTACCGCTCCCCTGGAGGCAGCCACTGTGGGGACTCTGGCAATTGGACCTGCCTCTTTTCCAGACCTGCTCCCAAGCCGGGTTGGCAGCTACGGACTTGCAGCCACACCGGGGTCCTGCCTACTCTCTGCTCCCACTAACATCCCCTGCGTCGCTGCGCACCCCCCCAGCACCTTCCCCTGGCATTCGGCTGCACCTTTGTCTTTTAAACCTAACTCAAGCAGGGAATGATCCAGTTCTGTGATGCCTAGAACAGTGCCATCCCCAGCAGCCGTGTTTTTATAGGGTGAGCTGGCCCTTTTAAGGAGGGGGGGTCAACCCCAGCTTTCTCCTGTGTTTAATTGCCTTCCAGATCATGCCTGGGTCTTTTAGCCCAGGGAGCATGTGATGCAGAATGAGCAAAGCCTGCTGGGAGGGGAACCCTGTATATAAAAGCTTCCTGTGCTCAGTGCCAGGAGAAGCAATGGCATTTTTATCTGGGAGGGCTGCTGTTGGGGGCCTGGCCTGGCCACGAGGCGAGGTGGAGCAGACAGGAGACCCCTGCACCTTGGAGCTCTGTAAGGTCTACCTCTGTTGTAAGGGCCCGTGGAGCCGTAGGTTTTCTTAACAAATTGCATTTTTTACGAGCCATGCCGGCTTCCTGCCGAAAGCTTCAACTTTACCAATAACCCAGAAATATCTGTTTTTTCAGGGCTGGGCTTTTATTGTTAGCTTGTTTTTTGTTTGGCTTTTTTGGACCCCAAAAAGAAAAATGTTGCTGGAGGAGAAGCCACCTCCCGCATCTTCTGTGCAGCTCCACGGAGGGGGTGACTGCGTGTGCAGGTGCCCCTGAGGGGGCGGGGGAGACTCAGTGAAGATTTGGCTTTGTGTTTTGTTTGGTTCCGGTTCTGCCCTGGAAAGGGGGGGACTTTTGCTTTGTCCAAGGGGCTGCCCCAGTCCACTCCCCCCCCCAGCGGGCGAGACTGTGGCTGAATGTGGGGAAGCCGAGGCCCAGCCATGTGTCAATAAACCAAACCACAAGGTAGGTGCTGGCCCACCATGCTTTGGCCCCATCCTAACCACTCCCAGCGTGCCTGGGGGATTGCACCCCGATGCCCTCCAGGCAAGGAGTTTCAGCTAATCTCCAGATGGGTCTGGGTTGGTATCTGGCTGTGCGCAGTGCCATGGCCAACACACTCCCTGCCCGCCCTGCAGCACCCATCTCCCAGGGAGGGGCAGGGCACTCTATGGCCCCAGGCACTGGCCTCAGTTCCTTTTTGTGGTGGGGGGCTAGGGGTGGCCTGTTGGGGAAGGAGCCCCCCGCACTCATCATCCACCGTAGTGCTACCTTCCGCCAATAAATTATAGAACACGCGAGCGCCTTTGAAACACAGCCAGGCTCGGAAATCTCTCTTTTCCCCAGTTTTAATGTAACTCATTTAGCAGGGAGCGAAATGTCAGCCGCCCGGCTCCTCGCTCTCTGAGAACGGGGGGGATGATAACTGGAGACAGGAAGGTGAGACTGAAGGGGCTTTGAAATGAGATGGAGGGGCAGGAGGGGAGCCCCTTGTGGGGAGACCAGCACTCTGGACGTACTCCCAGCTAATTAACTGCACAAAGGCAGAGGCAGCCAGTTCTCTCTGGCCCCAGGAGCAGGGACTCCAGGGCTGTGATGAGCCGCCGGGAATCCCCTCCTTCCCTGCGATGATGACGTCTGGCACGTAGGGGCGGATGGGGCCCAGGCCCATGGGGGGGTGAGTCTCTCCTGCCCCATTAATGCAAGCCCTGCCCACGATCGGCTCTGCCCCCAGCCCATGGTAGTTGGGCTGCTGGAGGAGATCTCCCTGGGCCGGTGCACAGGACCCGGCAGCCTTCTCTCCTTTTATCCTGAGCGCAGGGTAGGGAGACTGTGAATCGTGGCAGCCCACGTTCGGAGGCAGTGCCAGCTCGCTGGAGCCTGTTAGCGGTGCATGCAAATCCCCAGCCACCGGGGCAGGCTCCACAAATGAGGGAGCAGGCTGGAGAGGCAAAGCCTGGCCTGGAGAGAGGGACCAAGGAGCCAGACACCCCCTGCCCTATGTTGCAGATTCAAGGGGTCCCCTCACATGATCAGGACTCAGGAGACCCCCCCCCCACTCCCTGTGCTCAGCCCTGGGGGCACGAGAGAGAAAGAGAGAGAGAGCCTCAGGCTACCAAGTGATCTGCCCCCACTCTGTTCACCCCACACAGGTCTGGAGGGGCTAAGATGAAGTGGGCCAATTAACTATCCAGGCTACATCTGAAGGAGGAGACAGGGAGCAGGGACTTAATTAGAAGAGGCTCGGCAGGGCCTATATAAGCCAGGATGCTGGGAACAGAAAGAGGCTGCAGGGAAGCAGAGTGCGGTTGCCGCTTAGGGCTGGAGGCAATCCCAGAGAAGGGGCAGAGCCAGAGAGGAAGGCAAGGCTCACGGGAAAGAGCAGCGCAGGACAGGGTAGATCAAATCTTGGCTGCCAATGAGCAGGCCCTGAGTAGAGAGTGGGCCCAGGTCCCCCGACCAGCTGCTGACGAAGTGGCAGTGGTGGGGCATGAGCGGGAAGACTGCTCACGCCCCTTAGCCAAGAAGGACTTTGATACCCCAGGATGATGGCCTGGCTGCGGTTGGGGTTCCTGGAGTGATCAGGGCCTGCAGGACTACAGGATGATGCTAAAGACGCCTGACCAGAGCTGATCCCCAGGGCAGCCAACGGGTGGCACCACCCGCGGTGAGCGGAGCCCCGTGACAGAGGGGCAGCAGCGACAGACACGCGGGGCAGTAAACCCCACGCTGGATGTGAAGCCCTGAACCAAGCAGGGCCGTGTCTGGGCGCCCTGGGGTCGTGGCTGGTGCGTCACACCGTACAGTGAGCTGGGATGGAGTGAGTGTGTGCGTGCCAGAGCCAGAGACTGGGAGGAACGATTCAATCATGACGCAAGATGGGCTGCTCCCGGACCCCCGCGCGGAACTGCCCCGCTGTCCCTCGCACGCTGAGCTGGGAAGCCGCTGGGCCGATGTGCCAAACACAGGGCTAGGGGACCCATGCGGCAGGTAAGGAGCGGGAGACAAAGTCCAGCCCTCAGTGCAAGAGAGAGAGATTTCCCCAGAGTGTTGCAAGGGCTGGGGGAAACCTGTGGCTAGCCCTGCGAGAACAGAGAGCGATGGCCTCGCTCTCTGGTGCACCCTAGCCCAGGCCAAGCCCGGTCACTAGTGTCAAAAAACAGTCCCACTGCAAGGCGCTGTCAGGAGCAGCCTGGCCAGGGGGCGAGGGCCTGGCACCAGCAGCCTGGCTGGAGCCCTGCCTGGGCTGTGCATGTGTTGTTGGGCTCTGGGTGAGTGCCCAGTGCCTGTCTGCCCGTCTTTTCAGCGGCGGGTGATGCTGTAGAGCCGGTGAGTAAAACGCTTGAGAGCTAGCCCTGGGCTGTGCCGCGTGCAGCGACTGAGAGGATGCATCCACTCCTGCCGCCGGCAGATATGCTCAGGTGCCTCCAGGTTAAGCTCCCGCGAAACGTGGAGAGCTGCTGATAAAAAGTACTGGAGTGTGCGTGGGTTGGGAGGCCGGGGTGTCAGGGCTGGTGCGTGGCATGTGGGGCCTGTGCGCATGCCGGGATGATGAGTGTGCGAGAGCTGGCACTTGGGCATGGGCGCTCCTGGAGAGCAACTCTGCAGTGCATCCCGGCTGCCAGCGTGACGCAGTCCCCACGTCAGTTTGTTCTCTCCCATCTGTCA
Source organism: Mesoclemmys tuberculata (assembly GCA_007922155.1). Classification (NCBI taxonomy): domain Eukaryota; kingdom Metazoa; phylum Chordata; order Testudines; family Chelidae; genus Mesoclemmys; species Mesoclemmys tuberculata. The sequence continues at coordinate 7,556,289 of ML675649.1, forward strand.
GCTGTTAGCTGCTGCTGAACGGTGGGCATGGACGCACCAGTGCAGCCCATGGCTTGATGGGGCGCTGGGCTGGCGGAGCTGACTGGCCGTGGGATTCACAGCCCTGCCAGCCTGTAGGGATTTGGACAGGAGCAGAACGCCAGGCCAGGAGCCTGAGCCAGAGGTTATCCCCCAGATCTCATCCCCCCGGTAGCTCTGAGGCCAGGCCTGTCCGGGAGTCAGCGTGGGAGATTAGGGCTTAGCTAGCAGAGAGGAATGACCCATAGGGAGCTCTTGCTGCAGGTGGGATGGGGAGCTGGGGGAAGGGAGAACGGGAGGGGCCCTGATAGCTCCCAGGAAATCGGGATCCCCACACCTCTGAGCTAGAGCGACAATGGAGCAGCTGGGCCCAGCAGCAAAACAGAAAGGAAGTTTTATTCCCAACATCTGGCTAGCAGGAGTCAGCAGGTGACGTTTGCCTTGCTCCGGGCCCAGCGGCTGCCAGGTGATGATAAACCGAGCCGGCCCCGCGGAGCCCTGCGTCTTATTGAAATCGTAAATAAAGTCTTTTACAATGTCGAGGTTTAAACAGATGAAGAGGTTTGTGTGTATCTATATTAAATTAAATATTCAGCCGGGTGGAAACGCTGCACTGCCACTGCCCATAAATTGCCATTGCTTTATGGGATGTTCTCTTTGCTTAGCAAAGTCGTAAAACCGCCGGGAGTGATCCCGTCTTCTCCCCGGATTGCACCCCTGCTTTCATTTCCTGAGCTGCCTTCCTGGCAGCCGGTTCTTGGCACGGTAACTGTGCCCTGCTGAGCGCTAACCGAGAGAGACGCACGGGGTGGGCAGGGAGAGATGAGGAGGATGTGGCGAGAGGGCGGGGCGGGGTGACAGGGGAGAACGGCCACGCCTGGATGCACCATCAGTCTGTGTGATACAGGATCCCGGCTTCCTTGCCACACCAGCTTGGACCAACAGGCCCATCTAGACTATTATTCCCCCCCTGACCTGATCCCTCCCAGTCACCAGGGATGCTGGCACCATCCCCCCAGTGCCCACTCCAGGGCTCTGCAGGTGTGGCTTACCTGATCCTTCCCGGACACCAGGTAACCCTGCACTGCGCCCACCCCAGTGCCTATGCCGACCTGCCTACTCCCAGATGCCAGGGACCCTGGTACTGCGCCTGGCTCTGCTCCCTTCCCAGCCTGCTCTCTTGCTGCGTGGGGCTGGCAGGGCTCGTGCAAGGTGCTGAGAGGAGACCGCCCGCGGCTGCTAGCCCCAGCTCTCTGCCTTGTGCTTGCAGAGCGGACTCTCCCCTCTCTGGGCCTGGACTCCATCCCAGAGCACCGGACAGGGAAGGTACAGGACCCTTCCCCTGAGACAGCAGCCCCCACACCTTACAGGGAGCCGGTCAGCCACGCCTGGAAACCCCAGCCCACCCTCCTTCCCAGCCTAGGCGGGGCTGCAGACGGGAGGTGCCCCAGCCATTGTAGAGCAAGCTCTTAGTGCACTGTGCTAGAAAGGGATGGTGGGAGCTTTGAAATCCCTTTGAGCCACTGCCGAGGTCTCGGCGTGGCTCGATACCTGCCCACACAAAGAGGTCAAGAGGGGGGGGATTCGGCTGCATCTGCAAACAAGCCAGGGAGCGGAGAGCGGGGCCCAGCTGCGTCCCCAGGGACGGGCAAAGCTGCCATCTCTCAGCAGCCAGGGCCTGACCTGCTCTATATGGGGCTGTATGAGGAGATGGGGCCCTGGGCCCAAGCGGAGAGGCTGGGAAATGCTACTGGGTGGAGGTGGGAGCTGGGTTGGGCCGCTCCAGGGGACGGGGGATGAGCGAGGTTGAGCTGGCCTTGGCCCTGAGTTGCTCCCTGCCCATGAGCCCCTCAGAAGCCCCAAGCCCCACTTGATGAGCGCAGGGGTCAGGCGGAAGTGGACAAGGGATGGGCCCGGCCCAGGTGGCTCCCCAGGAAGCAGGTGCAGCCTCTCCCTGCCCTTTGTTTGCAGCAGGGGGGCGGAAGCTGGGTGCTCTCCCCAGTTCCCATGGCTGCGCCGGTGGGGGAAGGTGCCACGGCCGGGGCGGCTGTTGACTTTGCCGCTCTCCTTGTGTTTGAACTCCCTAATGGCTCTGGGAGGTGAATGCAAAGAGCTCCGCTGTTGACTCACAATATTTACTTACCCAGTGACTCATTTATGTCCTCTCCGGGGTTTTGAACAGGTGCCGCAGCTACTGGGCGCTGCAAAGGTTTGTTTGCCCAGGTCCTGCCGGCTGCCCTGGCCATGGCCCCAGTGAGCCTGGAGCCGCCCCACACCAGGGGTGCAGCCAGGGGGCCAGCGAACTCCATCTCAGAGCAGCCTGGCTGGCCCTGCACCAGAGCGGCGGGGACAGGGCACCGTGAAATCTCACCCTGAGGAGCTGCATGGTCCTGGCTGCAGAGTGGCGGCGTGTGCTGCTGGCGTAGGCGGGCACGGGCTCCAGCCCCCGATGCTGCGTTTGCATGCAGAGCTGCCCGCACCCGCCACTGTGGCATGGGTCGCCGTTGCCCAATGGTGCTGCCGGGGAGCCTCTCTGGGCAGCCCCGGGTGCCAGCTGAAGTGCCGCGGGCGGGAGCTGGGGGGAAGCATGTGGCGCTGGAGTCATTCCTGGGGCTCTGCGCCGCTGAAAGGCCAGGGCCTGGAGCAAAGGCGGAGCTGGGTCTCCAGGGGAGCGAGCGCATGCGTGCCCCACAGTTGGCTGCTCTCTGAGGGTGACTAGGTTGGGCACTCCCTGGTGCGCCCGGCCGTGTCCCCCGTAGGCCTGGAAGGCAGGCCGCTGTCTCCCTTAGTACTCACCCTCCTCCCTGTAAACGGATGGGGCAGCGACTCCCTCCCACCCCCAGGGCCAGAAGATAGCACACGAAATGGCAGGGAGGGGCACCAGGGTCACCTCAGAGCTGCCCCCAAGGGGTGTAACCCGTTTTCAGACAGGCGAGTTGTTCTTGTCACTGTGACACTATGATGCCATCGCCTCATAGCCCTGCAGCCTCCTCTCGTCGGACTGCCGGGGCCCAAAGGAGCCTCCGTGGACTCCCCCAGCCCCCATGGGTGCCAGCTGAAGTGCTGAGTCCCAGCGGGTGGGGACGGAGGAGGCAGCAGAGCGGTAATTCCTCCCTGGGGATCAGTGGGATCTCCAGAGCCAGCTCCATAATTAAGGCAAGAACTGAAGTGAAACCTGAGCGGAGGAGCTGCGCAGGTCCCTGGTGAATTGGGTACCGCTTCAGGGAGGGATGCGGGAGTCTTGCTGCACGGCAGGATTAGGCACTTCCCGGTTTGTCTGCTCCGAACCGGGCCAGGGAGCCTGACGCTGCTGGGAGATGCAGATCTCTGTGGGCACATCCCAGCTGCTGTGAGAGAGGCCAGTAATGCCAAGGCAGCTGGGACAGGGCCTGCTATGGGCCCCCTGCCCTTAGCAGAGCCCAGCACACTGGATTCAGCCTGCAAGAGACTCGGACCCATACCTGGGTTCCCTGTAGCAGGCCCCTGTAGCCCCAATGGCCCGGGCCCTGCTGCAGGACGTGGCTGTTCCGTGGCCCATGCTCTGGGCAGAGCACTCGGAGCTCTCCATGCATCAAGGGTCGAAAGGAGCCAGGAGCTATGTCATTCCTCTCCAAACAGCCGGCTCTAGAGTTGGGGTAGCTTTTGGAGAACTGAAAAGCATCCACCCCAGCCGTGGGTCAGCTGTTCCGATGGCTAGTGACCCTGCCTGTTAAATATGTGCGCCTTGCATCGAGTGTGATCACTCTGTGTGGACCAGCCCATAGCCACGTGACCGTGACTCCTATCCTCAGCCGCAGGGAGTAGGGCCCATCTGGGCGAGGGGCAGCTTCCCTCTGGACTAGGGGAACGTGCGTCTCTCTGAGCGGGGGAAGGCAGAGAGACGAGTCCAGAATTAAGCTGTTAATGAACCGTCTGTCACCAGCCTGTCAATTCGAGATCGCTCCTAACGAGGAGCTGAGAGGCCGGGGGACTCTCTGCTGAGCAGGACGCAGGAGATTGAGGCATAGGGAACAGTGCAGGACCCCAGGTGTGGGGAATGGGGGAGACCCCAGGGTTACTACCACACGAGGCAGAGCAAATGGCATCCTGGGAGCATCGCCATGACAGAGGTGGGGTGGGGGATGCGATGTCTGTGGGCAGGTGGGACTGCAGGGACACTGACCAGGTGGGGCGGAAAAAGGGAGGTGGATGGAAGGACAGAGGGTCAGACCTATGGATGTGTGGAGCCTCATTCCCCACCCAGCCCCATATCTGACCATTTACCCCTGCACGCGGTGGGTGTAACTCACCCCCCTGGGAGCAGCAAGAGGGGAATTTGCGTGCGATGGCATTTTGTACCCGCTGGCACTCATGCAAGCCAGGTCCCCAGTCCTATGTTCAGACCACTAGCCCAGGCCTACCTTTGTCCGGAGGCTGAGGGCTCTGCTGGGCGGAAAGGGAAAACTCTGGCTTTCCCCCAAGGGCAAGATGAGGGGATACGTGCGCTCTCTCTGTCCAGTCTCCCACCCCGCCAGCCTCGCTGACGACGACTTGCTGCCTCATTCCTTTGGGGCTGCCTGCCACTGGCTTCCCCGTGGGGAGACGGGAAGCAGGGGTGGCATCTGCTTTCCCTGGTCTCCCGGCCCCACCCCGCCCCCAGCTGTGGCTCCCATGGGCAGGGGGCTCTGTCAGCAGGATGCAGGGGGCCTGGGAGGTGGTTTTCCTGGGCTGCTGCCAAGGGGGGACACGGTGGGCAGGGGCCACATCCAATGGCTGCTGCAGACTCTCCTGCCTGCGGGCCTGGCTAAGCAGAGGAGGGGAAGCTGCTTGCCCATGGAGACTCCTCAGTGCCCGTCCCCCCCCCCCCCCCGAGCCTTCAGTGCAGCTAGGGTCCCAGGAGTGCCTCTGCTAATTCCCCTCCTGATAACCCAAGGGCTCTGCTAATCCCCCTCATTACCTCTCCCTAATCCCGAGTGAACAATGACGTGGTGATGGCCATTTTAACAACTCCAGGCTCTCAGCAGCCTGCTCCCCTCCTCCCCCAGGAAGGGTTTAGGCTCTGACCCCCCAGTGGGGCCGAAGGGGGGGATGGCAGCATCAGCTTGCAGACGGGGCTCTGTGCCCAGGAATGAGGCACTTATAGGGAAACATAATAACCTATTGTCCCCAAGCCAAGGCCAGGCAGCTCCCGCATTCCCAGGGACGGGGCGCTCGCTGCTCTCACGAGCCAGTTGTCTGCCCTTGGGTCTGGGCCGCCCCACAGATTCCCTTTCAGATACTAGAATGCAACACATCCTTGGGCCCCCGGGCCCCACCTGGGGAAACGAGAAAGCAAAACAAAGCCTCGGGCCTGGCAGGCTGTCCCCAACCTAGAACTCCCCAGCTCCACCCGAACCGGCGTCATTCCCCACCCGTACAACCAACCCCGGCCCAAGGAACGTCAAACCACTTGTAGGTCCAGTGGCCCTTCCCCACCCAGCCAGCCAACCCCCCAGCCGTCTGCAGCACCCTAGCCAGTCCAAGCCAGCCCAAGCCAAGGTGCCCAGCTGGGGGATCCCCAAGTCCTTGCGATACTTGGCCTTCACCGGCATCTCTCGCGGGTATTTCATGGCTACACTGCCTGGGTGAGATTAGCCTGGCCGGGTGCCACACTAACCCCAGCACCAGCACCCGGTGGAGAGCTACTGTCTCTCCACGAGTGCCCTGGCCCCAGTAGATCTCCGTAGCCTTGCCGAGGCCCAGCAGGAAAGCAAGGAGGGAGCCAGACCCACAGTGACGGGGGTAGCTTTTGCTGTATCAGATTGTAACCTGGTCCCTTATCCACTCCCAGGTCAGGGGCCTTCCTTCACCCGCCCTACACCTCCCAGCTCTCAGCCTAATCCCCTCAGAGGCCCACAGGATTTGGGAGGGGGGCAAGGGAGAGGGGCCTTTGAAGGACAGCTGAAAGGGAAAGAAAAAAGTCCCTGGGTTTTGAGCGCTTGGCTCCTCTCCAATTATGGTGACCCTGGAAAATAGCAGCTAATTAAGGGTAATTTTCCCCACAGTCGGTATTGTCTAGGGGACTTTGGGGATGGCGGGGCAGGGTCATGACAGGTTGGTTTGCCTTCCTCCCCCCCCATCTGGGGTCATCATTGCTGCCCCTTCCTGATGCTGTCACTGGCCAAATCCCTTGTCTTGTCCCCATGGGGAGACCCCTGAGCCCCAGCTAGGCCCTGCTGCCTCAGGGCTAGGGAAAGGAGCCTGGCTTAGTGGCTAGATTGCTACTCCGAGTCGCCGGTTCAATTCCCAGCTCTGGCACAGACTCCCTGTGGGCAAATCACTGAGTCTGTCTGGGCTCTAGTTCCCAGCTCCCCATTTGTAAAATAAGATAATGCTGCCCTGTCCCCCAGGCAACACGGCTGTGCATGACCTGCTCAGGCTAGAACAGTTGGATGATGGGACCATGCCAGTATCTGGGTAGAGAAAAATATCTGCCATCTGCTGCAGATCCTCTGGCGTAAACCAAATTCATCCTGAGAATCTGGCTTCGCTCCCCTTCCCTACTTCAAACCTGCTGCCATGTCTAGACACTTGCTCCACCCCCCACTCCGCCCCTAGGGAAGGGGTCACGGCTCTCAGGGTGCCAAGATTTGATTCCTGTTTCAGCTACTGATTCCCCAGCTGGCCTTAGGCCAGTCCCTGCCTCTCTCTAGGCCTCAGTTTCTCTCTCTGAGAAACGGGGACTACACGACCAAGCACGGAGGCGTCTCTGGGGGGCTTTGAACTGTTGGGGCTGAAGGCACTGGAGTCCGTTGCATTTCTGGCTCTTGGCATGGAAACATGCGCCATCGCCCACAGACAACACCACAGCAACGCCAGCTCTGCCGGGGAATATGAGTAGGTCCATTTGTGATTGTTGGGGGCTGGCATTCGGGGCTGGCCAGGGAGCTGTGTTGGCAGGGAGGGTGGGGGGGACACTCTGGGTGCCTGATGGAGCAAGGGAAGCTTTGAGGTGATGCTCAGCTCAGCCAGGCCACCATTTCGCTACCTGCCTGAATTCCCCCCGTGCCTCCTGCCTCGGGTATCCCAGGAACCGACCACGACATTGCTCAGGACATCCCAGAAGAGTCTGCAGCACGCAGGAGGCAAAGAACTACACCTCCTGTACCCATCCCTTCCCCACACCCTTCCCCCTCCAGCCATCCCCACACAGCCCAGCTCCTGCCCCCGGGAGTGATGGCCCCAGGTCCCAGCCCCAGGAGCGAAGGGTGCAGCCTGATGCCCAGTGTGGCTCCCAGCCCCTGGGAGCAAGGTGCTAGGGGGCTGAATTCTTCTTGGATGATGTTGTACTCTCCATTTCCAGGACACCTCCCCAGAGAGGGGCCGATTGGTGCATTGGCCTGGTGGGACTGCAAGGAGCACGGCCCTCTCCCTCCAGCTGTCATCAGGCCTGCGTGTCTCCAGGATGCCCCTTATCTGTGCACTGCACAGCTGTTGGAGGCAGAAGGCCCTAGGGGCTCTGGGAACGAGGCCTCCCTTCACCCCCTCTAGAACAGGGCCGGAGCCCAGATCTGGACTCCCCTCAGACCCGTGCAGGACGGGGCCCTCGCCCCTATGTCACGACCACAAGGGACCTGCTGTGCCTCCGTCGCCAGGCTGGGGATTAGCCAGAGATGGAGCCGGGCCGGCTGGCTCGCTCTGTGTATTCCCCCTGGCTGACAGCGCTAGTGACCTGGGGGGAAGCGAGAGGTGCCGAGGGGGTTAGTTAGCCTGTCCTGTCCCTGGGGATGGGCAGACTGGTTTGCACTGGCAGGGAGCGGCGGGGCTGGCCCACACGCTGGGCACCTGTTGAGAGGAATCAGACACTTCATAGAAGTGATAAAGTGCAGGCAGGCCCTTGCTTATGTTATGGGGATTTCCTAAAGGGCCGGAGACAGGCTCCTTCCCCCCTGCTGTTCCCAACGTGCCCGGGGCAGACAGGCTCAGCTTCGCTCCCAGCAGCCCTCACAGGCCATCGTGGGGCAAGGAGCTGCTCTCCAGGGGTCTTGGTGTCCACGGCTCGTGGGGTGTTAGGAGGCGAGCTGGCCAAGAGAAGCACAGGGTCTGAGGGCCCTGTTGGAGCGGGCACGTTCCTGCTGTGCCCTCTGCCCGCTCACCAGCCCCACACCAGATCCCTGTTACAGCTACCTCCAGCGGAGCACCCAGCCCCACAGCCAGCCAGGGCCAGAGGCCGCATTGCGGGGCCCAGCCTGTCTGTGCTCCGGGCCAAGGCTGGAAAAGAGCTGACAAAGAATGAGATGGGGGCACATGTGAGGAGCTGGCATCTTCTGGAGAGCTGACCCCCTTTGTCTGGCCTCATGTCTCCCTCGGTTAGGTCACAAGCTCCTAGGCAGAGCCCAGGACCCCTCGGCACTCCAGGCAGGGCCCAGCATGCAGCATGAGCCCATGGACCAGGCCGTGTCCCCTTGGAGCCCAGCGCCATCCTGATCGTGCAGCTGTAGCACTTACAACGCTCAGGGTGCAGGTTGATGGGAATTGGGCTCTAGGTGTCTCTCTGTGTCTGCTTGTTGCTATTCCTGGGCTTGACCCCTGATGGCCTCCTACTCCCCCTACACCCAGCACCTCTCCCCTCTGCCTCCCTCACCCTTTCTCATCTCCTCTCTTTCATCCTCCAGCTTGCAGCATCCCTGGTCCCTCCCCTGGCGTTTTCGCTGACTCAGGAGCGGGCAGGGCTCTCTCCCTACAGAAGAGCCGGCGGTAATCTGGACTGACAGCGCGGTGCCGTCCTGGCCTTTCTTGCTTTATTTGTCATCTTACTGGAGACGGAATGAATTGAATCCACATTTCCCAAAGCCCGGCCGCGCGCACGCGGGGAGGTAAATGGGGACGCGCCGTGCACTTGAGTGAAAGGTGATCTGCTAGGTTGAAGCCACAGGTCAGCTTTCAGGCTGCATTTCCCCTGGCAACCCATTAAGTGCTACCTTTGACCTGAGCAGCCATTAGCGGGCCTTCCCATGAAGGAGGCAGATGGCTGCAATCAGGCATTTTGGAATCAAATGTGAAATAGCTGAGCTTGATAACCCACTCCCCCCAGCCCACCACTGCCCTCTCAGGAATGTAATGAGCACCCAGAGACCCAGGACAAACAGCCAGCCGGGAAACAAACGCAGCCGATAAGGAGTCAGGGAAAGCCAAGGTGGGGATTACAGCATGAGGAGTTACGAGGGCTCTAAATTAACTTAATGGCTTTGGAAGACAAACAGATTAGAGAGATCCCGAGATTGGGGAAAGGATCAGCTAAATTGGAACCATAGCACAGTTGCATGATAGCAGCCAGTTAACCCGGGGCCCTGCGGAGTCCTGCACACCGGGTGACGCAGCGTGCTGCCTTGCAGGGACCCCAGTGCTCCCCCGGCTGCCTAAAGGGACCTCGCCCTTTTCCAGCCAGCTGCCTGGGTAGGGATCTTTTCCACAAGCCTGTTATCTTCCGGGGCTCCCCGTTGCTCACCCAGGCACCCTGCCAGGACCCCATTTCCCCACTGGAATGCTGAGCATTGTCGATCAGTCCCGTTCTCTTTGGGTAAACCCCCAGGTCCTGAGCTGCAGCGGAAGGGGAGGGGGTTGTGCACCAGTGATTTTCAGCTGCCTCAATGCTCCCTGCTCCTCCCAATCCTGAAGCCAGTTCATGGCACAAATCAGAGCAGCCTGAAAGCTGCTTTCATGTACAGCAGCTGCCCGCAGTCACGGGGCCATTCTGGCAGCTGGGGGTTGCTTAGGATCATGGGACCTAATCAGGGACACCATTTCAGATTTTGGGGGGGTGACTTTAAGTGTGATTCCAGGGGCTACTTAGGACTTGAAAATTTTAGGTTTTTTTGCAGAGAATAACTTAGAAATTAGCTGGCAGGAGCACTGTATCTAATTCCCATCGAGAGAAAGAAAATGAAATAAATATTAGACCCACTCACCTCTAATACTAACACGTTTTGACGTCTCTGTGTCAAGTCACTTAAGGGACATTGGCTAGGTTTAAAAGTTTAATGTATATTCTTACTTTGTTACAAGCTTTTGAAGACAACAGTTGAAGCAATGGTAGAAAAATCTAGAATATTTTCTATCATTTAGGCTACTTCCTTTTTGCAGTTCACCAGACTTGGAACAGATCATTTAACTTTTGGAAGCATCCTACTAGGGCAAGGCCCTGTGAGTTTACACTGCACCTGCCTGGAGTTATAGGGGGTGTTACCATGCTACAAATAATAGACTAGCAACTGACTTTAAATGGGACTGAAACGGACACTTTCAAGTCACTTTCACAGTATTGCCAACCCCAAATAATCAAAAATCATGGGTCGGGCTCACCAAAAATCAGAAGATTGATTTAAAATCATGTGATTATGTAAAAATAATAGATTTGGTGTTCTTTTTATTTGCCTTCTGCTTTTTGGGCCTTTAGGATGTGCTGGGGTCACATTTTGATGCTTTCTCCACGGCCAAGAAGGCTAGAAACATACTTTTAAGAATGAAGGCTGAAATCATTACATATCCACTTGACTCCAGGAGCTGGGGCTTGAAGGAAAATAATAATTATCCTGAGACTCATGACAAAATCATGAGATTTGGCAACACTGTTTCGCTTCTGTTTAAAGGCTAAAACAACGAGAGTCCTGTAGCACCTTAAAGACTCTCGTTGTTTTTGCTGTATACATACTAACACGGCTACCCCTCTGGAATGTTTCAAGGCTGGTTACTTTCCAGAAGGCTCTTAAACACAACACTACAGTGACTGAATTGCAGTTCTCACAGGAGAATATTGAAAATAAACACCAGGAAAATTCCACATTTTAAAGTTGAGAAGAAAATGGAGTCTTCTGAGGTATATCAGGGCCAGCGCAGGCAGGAAAGGAAAATAAACAGGCACGAGTTCTAGACAGCTCTTCCTCATGAAAAAAAAAGGATCAAATCTTCCAGTCCGTAGTCAGGTAAATCTTCTATTGCCATCAGGGCCCCCACTCACAGCTCCTGTCTCTTCTCTGAACGTAACCTTGGCTCAGGACTTGGCTGTATTTCTTCTGCGTCCCCACCTTGCATTCTCTCTTCAGCACCCGTGCCCTGCAGAGGGATTCCTGTCTACAGGTTCATCTAAAGACTTCCAGATCCTTAATCTAATCACTAGCCATTTCTTATCTTAATCACCCTGCCTCTGTTTGTAAACAGCATACTGACACCCTGCCCCAGGGCCACCACCAGCTGGTAACAGCCCCCTTCCTCTTCCTCTGCAGAACACACTCAGGTTGCCCTGGGGCTAGGACATGCCCCATGCTCAGACCTCCTGTACGACCTCCCCCAGGGGTTCCCGTAGGCAAGGGGGAATCATCCAGGGCCTGCATAAACTGGCTCTAGGGCTGTTTTATGCTTCCAGAACAGCACAAAGCAACCCCAATGGACCAAGTGATTTCAGTGGGACTACTCAGAGGGCCAGGTATTACCTTATGAGCCGGCTTTATAGCCCATGGAAGCCAGTGGATGGCCTCCTATTGAGGTCAGCGGGCTTTGGATCAGGGTTTTGGTTAAGGCTTGCAGCCTCCCTGGGTTATGAGGGCGCAGGGCTTGTCAGGTAGCTTTAACTGTGTTTTAAAGTGCATAAAATGATTGACTGGAATGAAAACAGAAAAATAATTCAGAAGGGGACAGAGGGAACAAAGATTTTAATGTTGGGAGAAAGTTAAGCATGAAAAGTTCCAGAGGGGTAGCCATGTTAGTCTGTAGAGTGGGTTGCAGAAATAAAATGTGCTCGTCTTTAAAGTGCTACAGGACTCTCCTTGTTTTTCAGCAAGAAAGGTGCAATGTTTGCAAACTGCCCCTTCCAGAAACAAGGGAGACCTTGAAGAAAATACTGGCCATGTATTCTTCAAAAACCCAGCCTCCATGTGGTCAGTCATCGTTAACGAGTGCCAAGCTAGTGCTAGCAAGATTCCGAGTGTGCAGTGGCCAATGTCTACAATAGATCAGGAAGGGAACTATAGACAGAATCTAACAGCGTTGGCTGGCTTCCTGACTCTTTACTCCAGCAATCTCAAATAGCCTGTCCAACTTATCCGCTGGCTGCAGAATCTCTTTGATCACGTGGAGCTCCTCAGGATTCAGGATGTGAAGAATGTCGTCAAAGGTGGGTTGCAGGTCACAAAGGTCCAACCGCATCTGACACAACACTGTGCCTTTCTTTTCTTTGGTAATAAAAGGACCTGTTCGGCTGAGAGGAGAGGAGCCACTGGAAGTCAAATCACAGCGCAGAAGAGGTTCCGATTCATCGACAAAGAAGCCCTTGTTCTTCTCCAAAGGAGATGGTTCTACGGTGAGGATGGTGGCGTCGGCGGGTTTTGGATCTGGACTGGCAATGGGACTGAGCGGGCTTGGGCTCACTGGAAGGGCAGTTTGACAGAACTAGGCAGGCAAAGGTGGGGAACTTGGCGGGGAGCTTTCCCTCAGCCCACTCTGGCCAGTGCTTCCAACATTCGGCTGGAGTCATTGGACTCAGGTCTCTGTGCCAAGAGCAGAGAGGCCAGGTGCCACTGGATGATAGAGATTGTGTTGGGGGGAGGAGGGAGATGTTTTCCTCCCCAGGATGTCACTCGAAATGGGGACAGGACAGGCTTTCTCAGGCTATGGGGCCTGGTCCCACTTTGTGTTTATTTGCAGTCTTGACAATGCCCATGGCTGCCTGGGGCTTTCCCAGGAACTCCTGCCCTCTCACACCCCCTCCAAGTTCCTTGGATCAGGAAGAGGAGTTCAGTGGGGGCAGCCCTGAGGACAGGGAGGCTGTCTGTCCTCCACTTTCAGTGCTTCCCCTGCGACTGGACCCTGGTCTCCAGCCAGCATGAGGCCAAAGCAGGGAGAGGAGGAGGGGACAGTCGATTGTCTTAGGCCCTTGCTGGGAGGCAGGAAAGGGGCAGAATGCAGGCTCAAGGGGGGACAGGCTTGGGGGGATCCATGGGGGCTGCCCTGGAGCTCAAGTTGCTTTTTGAGGCCACGTCCCCCAACCTGTGCCACCCTTGACCCCTGTTCCCCCCATTATGTTCCCCTTGTCACCAGTCTCAGGGCAGCCTAACGGGCACAGCTGGCCTGGAGGAGGCGGCCTGATTGGTCAGAAGAGTCAGCAGCCCCATAACCGCAGCAGCTGTTCAGCAGCTGCTCAAAACATTTGCCTCTGCCTGTCCTCAGCCCTGCTCCTGTCTTGTCCTCAGCCTTAACCTGCCTTATCTTCTGCCAGGTATCCCGGTCCTGATCCTCAGCTCTAATTCCTGACCCTTGGCTCTGGCATCTGAGTTCAGCTCTGACTGCTGGCTCCAGTTCCTGACGCCTTCTCCAACCACTAGGCATGACCACCCACTTCCTGGTCACTGACAGGCCCGATCGCAGATCTGCCAGCCCGCGAAAATCCAGCAGGGATCAGGCTGATTTACATTTGCTGATGCAGTTCAACGGTGAGGAATGGGGTCCCTTTACCAGGGATGTTTAAACTGGACTGGCTAAATTGCAGCGTAGTTGGGAAATTTCCATTTGATTGCTTCATCCACCTGGAAATGCAGTTTCTGCAAAGCTGAATTTTCAATTCAAGGGAATTTTCAATTTTTCATCAGGAAAACGTCAATGAAATATTTCATTTTTGTGTCGGTTCAACACAAATCGGAATATTTTATTTTTGGAACTGTCCTGAAATCTTTACTTTAGGATCAGTTTAACAAAACATTAAACCACATTTCCCTAGCAGCGCATTACCTTATGGGAACTGTAGTTCAGCCACCCAATATCCCAGCTGCCCGAGGGAAATCCCAGGGGTTGAGCGCTTTGCTGGGGACAGGCAGCTTTTGTGCCTGGGGAGCATGAACTGAATGTTCGGGATTGCTCGTTTCCGAACTCCAGTGTGATCACATCTCCTGTTGCGTATCCACAGAGCCCCTTTCGAGACCCTCCGCCCATAGAGGAGGCCAGTAACTGATCCAGAAGGGCCGCTGAGGGTCAGGAACCCCATCCAGATGCTGAGACCCCCAGTGCTGTGTCAGGGAACCTGTCAGATGGAATCACTGGCCTGTTTCCTCCAGCAGTTCTAGCTGATGATAGACGGGCCTTGTACCGAAGCCAGAGGCTTGGTGAAACGTCCCTGCTGCTATATGTGCAGTGTCACGGGCTCCGAGAAGGAAGAGGGATGTGTCTGGCTGGCTTCCTCCCATTCTGTCCTTCAGCAGCTTTACATCCAAGCTCTCTGCAGTGTAAAGACCCCCACTGCACGCTGGATTCAGCCGCCCGACCCATCCTCAGTGTCCCTCACCACCGCTGTTCTTGGGCTCTGAGATGGGGTGCTCCCCCGCGGTTAGAGCAGAGGATGCTCTGGGAATCAGGACTCCTGGGTTCTTCCCATGGTTTAGTGGTTACAGGGGGTTGGGAACCAGAGCTCCAAGATTCTGTTTCCAGCTCAGCCCCTGACCCACCGCTAGGCACTTCCCTTCCCCGTGCCAGTTTTCTCATCTATGCAGTGGGGCTGGCTGGGGCTGTGAGATCGTCAGAGGAAAGCAGCCAAAAGAGTAAGGCCAAATGTCGTGACCCCGCCATGTTCCACGGTGTGTCTGGGCCACTCTGCAGCAAATCCCCCTTTGTTGGCTCCTCCAGCGTCTCCTCAACTCCCGGCCCCTAGGTGCCCCTACACACCCCTCTCCCCACTGGCCAGCTGCCCTCCCCTGGGGAGGTTGGACACAGCCTGGCTTCAGAGCTGCCCCAGCTCGGGCCGGCTGAGCGGCAGAGGCTGTAGTGGCGTGTGGTGGGCGTGAAGCCGCTTTCGGAGCTTCGGATGCCATGCCGTGGAGAGGCAGGCTGAGGTCAGACCTGCTTCGTTCTGCTTCCTGAGCTAAACTTAGCCGGGGCTGCCACAGTCCTGTCAGCATGTCACCAACAGGGCTGGCCTTCAGGAGCTGACATGGGAGAATGTCCCCCGCCAGCTCCCCCCGGCCCTCACTGGAGACCCTCCCTGCCCCCCAGCCCTGTGTCGAGTCACTCTGCAGGCACACGGGTCTGATAAAGTGTCAGCACCAGAGCGGCTCTTCCAGCCACACCTCTGACTGCTGACGTGCCCTCGCCCAGCAGCTCCGGGACACTGGATGGTAAGAGCCCAGAATCAGCTAGGGGATGGGGAGCCAGCAGTCCCCCCGGAAGGAGCTGAGCCGGAGCAAAGCCTGGGCTGATAAGCGTGGGGGCAGGGGAGTGAGGGGGCATTAGCTAATGCTGGTGACGTGCTGGGTGGGAGGCCTTCTGCCTGATGCAGAACAAGGAGGGCGCTCGTGGGCCTTCTTAGATCATCCAACCCCGCGGTAGGAGAAGCCGTGTCCGAGGAGTGGCCCTGCTCTGCCCGGGTCCCAGGGACAGTCCATCCTGCTGGACAGGCCAGGACGAGGGCAGGGTACTTTTTGACTGGCACTAGATGCGCTGTACAAGGCGAAGATGGTCACATTCTTGGCTATGAAATAAGCAGATGGGGGCTCTCCCGGGGGACTCTGTGCCTCCTCCCCCAGCCACATCCCATCTCCCCACGTCCCAGCCTGGCACTGGGGAGGATGATCTTCTGGGGGTGCTGCCCGGAGCTCCTGGCTATGCCCAGTTTCTTTGCACCCCAGCCTGCTATGATGGCATGCTGTGCTGTTAGAGGCATCACTCCCAGCCCTACGGGGGCGGTGTGGGGGGGTGCCATTACACCCTGCCTGTCTCAGAAGGGCACTATCAACTGGAATTCAAGCCAACTAAAAACCTGGGGTAAAAGTCATTTCCAGTCCTGTACCTGGGTCCCTCCTTTCTGCCAATTTTTCCCCTTTCTGCCCATCGTTGTGGCTTTGTGATCTCATTTCTCTATTTTAAATACGTTTTTCTCACTCTGTTGCTGCTCAGAAGCTCCAAAGCAACACCCAGGGGGAGCCCAGATGCTACGGTGATGGGCACTGCTATGAGAACCAGGAGAGCCCGCACCTGCCTGGCTGTGCAAGGGAAGTAGTGACACGGATTCACCCAGAACGCTGCAACTTGCAGCGCCAGCCGGCTGATAGGAAGGCTAAGCAGGCGAGTGGCTTTCAGGCTGCTGGTGTCGCAGACCCCCAGCCCCTGACCTGGGCTAGCTCCTGGCTTTCCTCTGCTGGCGGGGTGTGGCGCGGGAGGCCTGTCAGGATTGACGCCCTTGCTGGAGGTTTCCATGATCTCCTTGCATTGTCCCAAATATGCTGGTGGTTTGGGAAGCGCTGTCGCAGCACTTCCCTCCCCTGGATTCCCGATCGGCTTGGGAGATGGTTTATTTCTCTGGTGCCGGCGAAGGAGCGAATCCATGGTCTCTGGTCCTGCCCTTGCACTTTACTGCACTGTCTGCTGATAACATTAACAGCAACATCTTCTGCTGGGGTTGACAGGATCATGATAAGAACATAAGAATGGCTATGCTGGGTCAGGCCGATGGCCATCCAGCCATATCCTGGCTTCCGACAGTGGCCAGTGCCAGATGATTTAGCGGGAGTGAACAGAACAGGGCAATTTATTGAGTGAGCCATTCCCATAGCCCCATCCCAGCTGCTGGCAGTTGGATATTTAGGGACACCTGGAGCATGGGGTTACATCCCTGATCATCTAATACACATTGATGGACCTTGTGACACACTATACCCCATGTACACCCTCATAATGTGGTTTGTGTATCGTTCATGTTCCCCCTTATAGCGTAACTGTGTATTGTCTAATGCAAAGTATGTCACATCAGGTGTTTCTGGAATGCTCATGACATGCTGAACGTTACTGTGATGGGAGCACGTTTCCTGCAATGTCATGCATATGTACAGATATGAAAATCTGCTATGTCAGCTCCCCAAATGTGTGTCTCACATGGCTTGCACAGATGCAGAAAAACACAATGCTGAGTGTTCATGCCTTACAGAAGTGTGCATCCAGGAACAATGGACGGACCTGAGCACCGGAGAGCACTTTGGCTCGAGTGGAAGAAATCATGGCCATTGCTGGACATGGCCGATCACCTGACCACAGGGGGTCGAGGAAACTTGTTAAACGAGAGAGGCATCTTAGTCTCTGAGCTCTCCCTCGGAATCCATCTTCTAAGCAACACCAAGGACACTGAGAAACTGCCCACAAGCGGGGAGGCTGGCTGAAAGATTGCAGCCAGCCTGTGTGGTAAACTAACATCACAGACTGAAAAACTCCTGAAGTGCTGAATTTAGTTTAGGAGGCAAGTTTCCTTTTAGTTAATTTTGGTCTAATCCTTGATTCACATTAATCTGATTTATAATCACTTAAAATCTTGCTGTAGTCAATAAACTTATTTGTTTGTTTTATCTAAAATAGTGCATGTGGATTGAGTGTGTGTAGAGACTTCACTTACAGTGACAGAGCTGGTGCATATCGATTTCTTTGATAAATTGACTGACAATGCAATGAGCTTGCAGGGTGCAGTGTACAGCACTGAGCTCTGTAAAACAGTAGTCCTGGGACTGCATCTGGAACTGGAGGTGTTTGCTGGGGGTTAACCCCATGAGCAAAAAGCGCTCCTTCACTAGGTCAGGGACCAATTACTTGCAGGGGGCTGGGTGTAGGCTGACACAGGAGCGGGCAGGCTACACAGCAAAGCAGAGTAAATTGGGGCCCAGGAGTGAAGAAGCGGGGTGACAGCCACACACCGGTTCAGATGGGGGGGGATGTCACAGACCTATCCTCCATGAAATTATCAAACTCTTTTTTGAGCCCATTTATAAACTTTTGGCCTTCACAGCATCCCCTGGCAAGGAGTTCGACAGGTTGACTGCATTGTGTGCAGAAGTATTTCCTTTTCTTTGTTTTAAACTGGCTTTTTGTTAATTTCATGGGGTGATATGTGTTATATGAAGGGGTAAACAACACTTCCCTATTCACTTTCTCCATACCAGTCATTTTTTAATAAATCTTTGTCATATCCTCCCTTAGTCATCTCTTTTCTAAGATGAACGGTCCCAGTATTTTTAATCTCTCCTCATATGGAAGCTATTCCATACCCCTCATCAGTTTTGTTGCCCTTCTCTGTACCTTTTCCAATTCTAATATATCTTGTTTGAGATAGGGTGACCAGAACTGCACACAGAATTCAAGATGTGGGTTTATATAGTGGCAATGGATTTATATAGTGGCATTGTGATATTTTCAGTTTTATTATTTATCCTCTGCCTAATGGTTCCTAATTTTCTGTTAGCTTTTTTGGGCTGCCAATGCACACTGAGCAGATGTTTTCAACAAACTATCCATGATGACTCCAAGATCTCTTCCTTGAGTGGTAACAGCTAATTTAGACCCCCCTCCTCATTTTATATATGTAGGTGGGATAATTTTTTCCAATATGCTTTACTTTCACTGAGCAACATTGCATTTCATGTGCCATTTTCCCCTTTGCAACTCTTCACAATCAGCTTTGGATTTAACTGTCTTGAGTAATTTTATATTGCCTGCAAATTTTGCCACCTCACTCTTCAGCCCCTTTTCCAGATCATTCACGAATATGTTGAACAGCAAAAGTACAGATCCTTGGGGAACCCCGTAACTTATCTATTTTCATTGTGAAAACTGACCATTTATTCCTATCTTTTAACCAGCTATTGATCCAGGAGAAGACCTTCCCTCTTATCCCATGACATCTTACTTTGCTTAACAGCCTTTGGTGAGAGACCTTGTCAAAGGCTTTCTGAAAGTCCAGATATGCTATATTGACTGGATCACCCATGTCCACATGCTTATTGACATGGCGGGTGAGGCATGATTTCTCTTTATAAAAGCCATGTTGACTCATGGTTCCCCAACGTATTGTGTTTATGTGTCTGATAATTCTGTTCTTTACTATAGTTTCAACCCGTTTGCCTGGTGCTGAAGTTAGGCCCACTGGCCTGTAATTGCCAGGATCGCCTCTGGAGCCCTTTTTAAAAATTGGTGTTACATTAGCTACCCTTTAGTCATCTGGTACAGAGGCTGATTTAAACAAAAGGCCACCTACTACAGTTAGTAATTCTGCCTTCCAAGGAAAGTAGAGGGCAAAACACACAACTTGTTTTAAGACTGAGCTTGATAAATGTATGGAGGGGAGGGTAAGGTAAGATTTCCTTCAATGGTGTATGGTCCATCTGTGACTGCTATTAAAAAATATCTCCAACAGCCAGAAATGGGCGACATTACATGGGGAGGGATCTGAATTACTACGGAGAATTTGCTCCCACGTGTCTGGCTGGTGGGTCTTGCCCACATGCCCAGGGTCTCACTGATCACCAGATTTGAGGCTGGGAAGGAATTTCCCCCAGGTCAGATTGGCAGAGGCCCTGGGTTTTTTTCTCCTTCTTTTGCAGTGTAGGGCATGGGCCACTTGCTGGTTTGAACTAGAAATGTTTGAACTTGAAATGATGGATTCTCTGTAATTTGAAGTCTTTAAATCAAGATTTGAAGACTTCAGTAACTCAGCCAGAGGTTATGGGTCTTTTGAAGGAGTGGGTTGGTGAGGTTCTTTGGCCTGAAATGTGCAGAAAGTCAGACAAGATGGTCATCGTGGTCCCATTGTTAGGGCTCAGTTGGGAGAGCAGAGAGGGCTTGGGTACGGTTGCTACTGTTTTGGATAAAGGCATAAACCAGTCTATGAGAATTTCACATTTGAGTTCCGTCAGAACTCTTGGGTGAATACCGTCTGGTCCTGGTGACATATTGCCGTTTATCAATTTGTTCCGAAACCTCCTGTATTGACACCCGAATCTGGGACAGTTCCACAGTTCCCCCACTGCAACTGGAGACCGCAGTGATCTCAAGTTGCAGTGGAGGAGGTCTAGGTTGGACATTAGGAAATACTTTTTCACTAAAAGGGTGGTGAAGCACTGGAATGGGTTACCTAGGAAGGGGGGTGGAATCTCCATCCTTAGAGGTTTTTAAGGTGCGGCTTGACAAAGCACTGATTGGGATGATTTAGTCAGGGTCAGCCCTGCTTTGCGCAGGGGGTTGGACTAGATGAGCTCTTGAGGTCCCTTCCAACCCTAATCTTCTATGATTCTCTGATTTGTCACCTAAAAAGAATCCTCCGCAGTGTAGATTGACACAAAGAATTCTTTTGGCTTCTCTGCAACAGCCTTGTCGTCTCTCTGTGCTCTGTTAGCATTTCAATCATCCAGTGGCCCCACTGACTGTTTGGCAGGCTTCCTGCTTCTGGTGTACTTGAAAAAAAAATTGCGGTTAGTTTTTGTGTCTTTAGCTCATTGCTCTTCAAATTCTTTCGTAGCCTGCCTTATTATAGTTGACATGCCAGAGTTTATGCTCCAGGTGCAGCAGGCACCATTTCAACCTCGCTCTCTATGTGTGCGCATCCATCTGACTCAACCGCAGCTTGCATGGTAGAGCTGGGTGACAATCTAAAACAGCGTCACCTGCAAACAGAAAAAAGGACAGCAGCCCAGGTCAGATGTAGCCAAGACGTCGCTGTTAATTCCTGACGTCTCTTTCACCTCTGCCGAGCATTTGCGTTTCCCCGTCCTGTTCTGGTTGGGCTGAGGAATGAGGACATTTGAATGAACAGAGGCTCCCGGCACCTTCTGGGGGGTCTGCGTTGAGGCTCCGGTCACCCTCTGGGGGTCTGTATCCTTCTGGGCTCTATGCTGAAACTCCCTGCATTATAGGTTCATAGAGTATAAATTCCATTGAATCATGAAGTCTGACCGCCTATATATGACAGGCTTTGCATTTCACACATTGAGCAAAGCAGCAATTCTGGAAAGACATCCAGTCTTGATCTGAAAACATCAAGAGCTGGAGAATCCTCCACTTCCCTGGGTAGTTGGTTCCAGGTCTGTTACCCTCCCTGTTCAAATTTGTGTCTTATTTCCAGTTTGAATTTGTCTGGCGTCAGCTTCCAGCCATTGGTTTTCATTCTGCCTTTTCCTGCTAGATTAAAGAGCCCTTTAGTATGGGACGTTTTCTCCCCATGAGGGTGCCAGCTCATGGGAGGGTGCCGGGCATGATGGAGGGGCAGGTAGGCCAAATGTGAGTGAGCAGCATTGCAACCTGGTGCACAGGGTTGAAACCCCACTCCGATATAGCCTGGCTGCTCCTCTGTCATGCTAGCAGGGAAGGGACTCTGCCAACAGAGACACCAATCGCTTCTCCCAGAAATCAGCCGCTTGAGGAACCTGCTGCCTAGTTAGCCTGTAGGCAGAGCAGTCCCTGCCCTGCATTGGCTCCCTCCTCACCTATCCAGGTATTTGTCTGGTCCCCATCACAGTAGCAGTTGAGCTCCTCACCCTTCGTAATGAATTTCTCCGGTGTGGGAGGGAAGTAGCAGATCCGCTGTTATTTCAGAGGCTAAGTCTTCGCTGGAGCTGCAAGTGTAAATTTCAGCTCGAGGAGACGTACCGGCGCTTACTCAGTCAGAGCGGGCATGCCAAAAATAGTGTAGCTGCAGCGGGGAGATGGACTGGCTGTCCTAAGTACTCAAGGTGGCTAGCCATCCGGCCGCTCGCACAACCCTGGCTACATGGCTAGTTACTAGCTCTCTACCCGAGCTGGGATTGACACCTCCAGCTCTACTGCAGACAAAACCCAGAGATGGGGCACTGAGAACTTACGGGGGCAGATTTTTCAAGAGCTCAACACATTGGGCATTTGGGGCAGAACCAGGAATTGAACACCCAGCTCTTGCCACCTACTGGAGAGCCCTATGCACTGGGCCATCCTTCCTCCCCAGACAGCAGCTTGTTATTGCCCAGCTCCTAGAACTGAGTCTCCTAACTGCCATTCAAACCAATGGGATTGAGATGCTTAAATACTTTGAGGAGCTATGTCCTAGATCCCTGCGTGTTTATGTGATAGGGTGCTACCGCTTTAAGAGCAGGGCATGCTGGGAATCTCTCCAGGTTATAAAAGGGGGAAGTCAGCTGCCTGCTGCAGCTGGAGGTAGGCAGCCAGGAGAAAGCAGAGAGCTGTGGTGCGGCGCTCCAGCTTGGTGGTATGTGCTGTGCTTGGAGAGTCTGTTTTTTTCTTGTTGTTGTTGATATGCTGGGCTTTGACCCTGATTTCTTGTTCTGGGGTCGAGGTGGCCCCGTGTCCCAGCCCCCTTCAGGGATCTAGGGGCCGGAAGAGCCATTTGTGGCAGCAGCCGTAGCTGTGCTGGGCTAGGACATCTCTGTGCTGTGTCCATCCCAGCTTCTGTCACCTGGGTCCGTGTGACTGGACGTGTCTGAGGGTAGCTTCAGATGGAGGCTAGTGCAGCTGGAGCTGGGGGTTGACACTGGGGCTCTGCTCTGGCTGCCAGGACGGGGCGTGGTGGGTGAATAGTGCCCTGGAGGACTGTGGATTTGGCTACCCAAGTGGAAACAACTACCTGGAGCTCCCTAGACATGCATGCGAGGGCAGAGCAGCTGGGCCTTCCCTCCAAAGGCTCCTTGGTTCGGAGCTTGCTTCCCCCTGGCCTGAGAAAAGCCTGGGTTTGTTAACCCTCTGGGCACGTGCTAGGACCCTGGCCTCCAGGTTGGGGTGGTGAGCTGGGCTGTGGGAGGGGAAGGGCTCCAGCTGCCAGGTTTCCTGGACCAGAGAGCGGGTCTGGAGTCCATTTAAATGCTGCCTGTTTATCCAAAACTCCTGTGGGTGGCTGGAGAGCCCTGGCTGCTCCAGAGCCATGCAAACCTCTCCAGCCGTGGGGGACGGGTGCCGGTGGGGGGCTGTTCACAACCTGGCTGATTTCCCTTAATCACGCCCCA
The DNA here is from genome assembly GCA_007922155.1 of Mesoclemmys tuberculata. NCBI lineage: Eukaryota > Metazoa > Chordata > Testudines > Chelidae > Mesoclemmys > Mesoclemmys tuberculata. Next base: position 7,579,046 of record ML675649.1, read on the forward strand.
CTGTGCTTCGTTCCTGGCCCCGTGGAGCAGGACGCAGACAGAAACTGTTCGTTTAAGACAATGGCTAGCCGAGCCAGTTGCCCCATCTGCCCTGGGGCTGTTACGTGTCCCTTACCCGCAGGGCGACCGGTCACAGGCATCTGCCCGCCAGTGTCTGGGTCTGAACTGATGGGTGGTGCCCGGCGCAGGAGGCTGCAGACTCGGGGCAGCTTGTTACCGTGGGGATCCCTCGCGTGCCCCCCCATGTGAGCGTCTGCCTGTGCTGGGGAAAGGACGACCCCTCTGCCATCACCTCCCTGCTGCTCTGGGGCGACTGTGTTGCATGTTCTCTGGGGCAGGGATGATGTGCACTTACTGGGCACCTTGGGGTCTCTTTGGAGGTGCTGCACCCCAGCTCCAGTCACTGGATGCCCTGAGTTCTCAGGCCCCTCGTGACCCTCGGGCATCGTGAGCTTGGAGCACAGGGTTGGACAGGACCCCCTTCCCCCCCCGTCCCTCCCCACTCTGTAGCTTTGCTGAGCTACAGGTCTGAACTGTGCGCAGCATTCGAGCCCTGCCGTTACCCGCCCACGCCCTGTGAGCCCCGCCTGCCTGGCGCAGCGACGCCATCCCTGTTCTCCTTGCCCTGCGTGGCGTTGCTACCCCTCTCCCCCTCCTAGGACCACGCCGACCCACCTCGTCCCCATCTCTGCCCCCCCCGAGGATCTGGCTGCACGGTTGCATCGCATTGACATTTTTGTCTTCCCCATGGCCCCCGTCTGCTCCTGGACGTGCGTGTGTGCTCCCCTCCTGGCAGCTCAGCTCAGCTCCCCACGGTGGCTCTGGCCCTCTGGCTTGTGCCTCCGTGACCTCGCCCCACCCCTGCTCCGGAGCTGAGTTTCTGCCCCATTCTCCGCTGGGGGGCGGGTACAGAGGTGCCTGGCTGCGTCACTGAGATTCTGGGGAAGAGGGGTGTCCAGCCTGAGAGCTGAGGTCCTGGGGCGGTGTAGGGGGTGTTGCTTGGCACTTCTCTGTTTCCCCCGGCTCCTGCTTTCAATGTGCCCCCAATTCCGCGCTGGCATCTGCTCCTCTGGTGGTAGGGGGCAGCAAACACCCAGAGACAGCAGCTCAGCTGGGGCCACGGGGAGTCCGGGAGAGTCATGGGGGTGGGGAGGGAGTAGAGCGGTCTCATGGGAATATTCCCCCCTCCCACAATATGTCTGTAACCCCCTCCCTGCCCTGTGCGTGCTGGCTGCTCTCTCCTCTCCATGCCTCTCAAAGGCAATCACCGTTTCTCTTTTCAAATCCTCTGAAACAAACCAGCTCAATTAGCCGGGGTGTCTGGGCTGGCACAGCTGGGCCCCGGCCGGCGCCGCCTCCTGATGCCCTCGTTTCACTCCGCCACCACCGGGGAGCTGTGTGGGAGGGGGCAGCTTTAGCACCGCTCGCTGCACTGCAGCAGAGCAGCCCTCTGTCCTTCTGCTGTCCAGCTGTTGGAGCCGCAGGCAGCCCCCTAGCACTGGGAGTCTGGGACCGGGTGCTTCTGGGGCTAGGAGATGCCCTGGGAGCCTCCCCTCTAGGGCCGGGTTCCTGGGGAATCCAGCGATGCTTTTCTGTGTTGGCCACTGTGCCCCTCGTGGGGAGGTGCCCCGTCATCACTGGCGCACACTGCTGTGGGCAGATCTCTGCTGCCGAGTTAACTTGTGGCGCACACACAATCCTTCGCATGGGGACGGCCCGCTCGCTGGGGCTTCGGCCGCTCCACCACAAAAGTGCTAGTCTTCAGCGAGGCCTCTCCGTTTAGTTACCTGGCCGCAAAAGCCCGGTGGGGACAAGGCACCTGTGCTGTTCCCTGCAAGGTATCTACCTGGGGTCACCCTCAGTCCCCCCCCATTACCTGGGGTTGCGCAGCCTCGTTGAGTGTTTACCAGGAGGTTCTCTTTGCTGGGATTCTCCAGCAAGTCGCTAACACCCCTTAGCAGCCCCCAGTCAAAGGACACGGTGTTGGCCAGCGACAGCCTCGTTGGGGGCCCGGGCTACAGCCCGAGTGCGCAAGGCTGACGGGAGAGGAGTGCAGGGAACGGGTGGGAACGGCTGCAGAAGGCTGGTCTGAGTCGCTGCGGGGCATGGGGAGGTGCCAGGCCTGCATGAGGCACAGGGGGAAGTCAGCTAAAGGTGAGACCTAAATGTGCACAGGATAGGGTGTGAACCCCCCGCACCCCCAGATGCTCTCGTTGGGGCTGAGGTGGTTGCAGCTGGGAGGATTCATTGCTTCAGTGGCTGAATGCTTGTCGCTAATTTGCCTTGACTTCCCCGTGTGCCTGGTGTGGATGAGCCCCGTGAGAAGGGCCAAATGGGTCGCGTTTCCAGAGGCGTGCTGGCAGTGGGCTGGGTGTGCGGGGACACCAGGAGAATGGCCTGGCTATCTTTTCCATCCGCACGTGGATGCTTTGGGCAGGGGGCGGCGAGGTGGCGCTGCTGTGGGGAGAATTTAGCCAGGGTGGGGCCAGGCCCTGCTTTGCGGGGGGAGTGAGGATTTTGGTCAGGCAGGGCCATGGAAAAGGATGTGGGGTGGGCCCGGCCGTGGCAGGAGAGGGTGGGGTTCTCGCCCCGGCCCTGGGGGCTCTGTTTGCGGTTCCTCTGGTGATGCGAGCCGGCACTAAGTGCCCATGTGCAGTGGGGTCTCTGGAGGGGCTGGGTCTGTGAGGCCAGAGCAGCCAGTTGCCCTCCCCCCCACTTGCCTCCAGCTGAGTTAATCTTCCTCTTTGACAGTTTAACAATCAGTGATGTGAGCAGCAATTAGTGGAGCAGCTGACGAGGGGCTATGTTAATTGGGAATCAATTGGCCCCTCAGGAGAAACCCTCTGATTCTCTCGCTCCCCCCCAGGCGGTGACTGGAAGGATGGGGGCAGGATGACAATCCCAGCGGTGGTGGCCAGACTGCTTGGTGTTCCTGCCACTGCTGCCTCCACTCACCCCATTGGGAATTTAATGGGGTCCCCGTCAAAGGCTGTGGCGCCTCACAGGTGTGAGTGGGGTCAGCGTGGGACCCAGGCCTGGCGTGCACGGGACACGACCTCGGCCCACCAGGAGCTGTCTGATCCCAGAAAGGGGTGACCTGACCTGGCAATGGGGCTGGGCGTGGGGTTTCTGACGAAGCCAGTCTGGTGCTGTCCAGAGATGGGCTCCACCAGGCCCCATGGAGACAGGCGGGCAGCTGGCTGGGAGCTCAGTGGGTGTGCCCCTTGCAATCCTGCGGGGGAAGGCTTTTCTGCTGCCCTGCTCTCTCCCTGAGGGAGGGTGGCTGTGACCCATCATGCCTCCCCGATGTTCCTCGGCTGCGCTGCTCGCTGGCTGTCCGTCTCCATCCCGACAGGCAGGGCCCTGCAGCACGGCGGCCGGGCAGCCTTCGCGGATCTCGGCCACGTGGCCATGTGTTTCGGTGCTGGCTGTCGGGGCCCATTCGTCTCCCCTCCCGTGGAGCTGTCGCTGTTCACGGTGCGGGGAGACGCGGGAGGGGAAGTGGAATCAGGATCTCCAGTTTCCCCGTGGCGAGAGGAGCGAGACGGACGTTTGCGTCCATTGGTGCCGGTGACGGCAGGGGAGAAGGCTGGGAGGCCGCCATGGCAGTGGGAGGCCCAGACAGGGACTGGGTCTCTTCCCTCTGGAGCTCTGGGCGTGCAGGGAGGGCTGCGTTGCCGCGGGGCACGCTGGGGCTGCAGACCTCTTGGTGACTTTTGCACCAAAGCTCCCCCCAGTGGGGCAAGAGGTTCCTGGGGGGCACGTTTCCCACAGGCGGCTATGCTGGAAAAGGAGGGTTCCCCAGTGGTGTTTTCTGGGGTGGGGGGCATTTCCTCAGCCCCACCCCCAAATATTTGGCAGGGGGGGTGAAGAAGGGGAGGGGTAGGGAGTGAGCGAAGGAGCAGCTCTGTCTTTGCAGACCCACTGCTTGTGGGCAGGAATGGAGACCTGCTGGCCTCTTGCTGGCGTAGGGTCCGTCGCGCCGCCCCATTCTTAGCTCTCCCCAGCAGTGTCCGGCTGTGTGCCCAGCAGCCTCCCTCCCTGCGAAGAGCCGCGGGCGCAGGCTGGGCTGTGGGCAGAGAGTGGGGGTCAGACAGGAAATGAGTTCATGTGAATGGGGCAGGGTGGCAGCTAGCACGAAAGGCCGCAGTGTTCGCCCTCGGGGCAGCATCGCACACCTGCTCGGGGGAATAGCGCGCGCCAGCCGCATCTCTAGTGAAAGGAGGAGTGGGTACGTTGGCCCCTGTTCCACTCCATCCCCTGCCAGCCTGCCCTGGACTCCTTGCTCCGCGGCTGCTCCGCCGGATGTCAACCGCTGTCTCCTGGAGGGCAGAGCCCCGTTCTAAACCTCCAAGCACAGCAGAGGTCATAGTGTAGGACCTACACTAACACAGAAGCATTGCACCGTATGGCTCCTTTTTTGCAGAAGTGCTTAGCATGCAGGGCTCCCTTGACCCGTCACTGAAATGCAGCCACCTCTGGGGAGGGGGATGGAAACATGCCAGCTATTTAGCAGCATTGCTCCACACATCTGATTAGGACAGGAAGTGAAGAAGAATCTTGTGGCTACTTGGAATTGCAGAGGGGGGTTTCCCGGGCAGAAAATACCTGGGTCGGGATATAGCCAGGGCCCTAGGTTAACACTAGGTATCCCGGGCTCTCAGCTGATCCTGGACGGCCAGAGGGGACCCCCCTTGTGAATCTGTAGGTTCGTAGCTTAGGTTTACAATGGCGATACCCTGCCCCCGACAGCTGTGCAGCGCCTGTCAGAGTCAAGCCTGGTTCACCCGTGCTGGACGACTGGTGCGTGGCAAAGTGGGGCGTAAATAGCTCACCCACTGCTATTTTTAGCATGTTCGCTGGAGCCCGGCTAGTGTGAGGGCGTCTCTCTGCGCTGGGAGGTTCTCTGCAGTGTAAGCATGCGCTAAGAGGACAGCGCTGTGAAGTACAGCCCATCACCCCAGATGGACGGAGCTGGGGCCTCGGCAGGGTGAAGGATGTGGTCCGGGTTCCTTCCGAGAGCTGGCTGCGGTTAAACCAGAAAGGGGGTTTCAAGGACTGAATGTTTGTTTTCCAGTGGGATCCCCCTTTCCCCAGCCCTGCAGAGAGCTCGTTGCAGCAGGTTCGGGTGCTTCGGGCCTGCCTCTCCGTCCCTGGATCAAGCCTGGCTTGGGCGCGGCCTGGCTCCTGAAATGAGACGTTTGGCGGAGGCGCCCGCTCCGGCTTGCTTTTCGATGGGACGTTTTGTAGCTTGCCAGGAGGGTTGTTTGAGCGAAGACCTGGTTAGTTCTGCCCCTCGGACTCCGTGCGTCAGTATTATCGACGCTCCCCGGGTCTCCCATTCATGGGCGCGTTAGTCACGCTGCTAAATGACAGATTGGAGATTAGTCAAATTGCCTCCAGTTCTCGTCGTCCTGCCCAATACGACTGCAGCGAACGTGAACAACCCCTCGGTCGCTCCTGGCCACGGTTAGTGCCGCTGGAGACCGGGGTCTGATTCTCATCTCACTTACACCGCTCTCACAGCGGGGCATGTCCACTGGCTTCACACCCTGTGTCTTGGGTACAGAGGCAAGAGAAGCTGGCCAGGACCCCTGTAGTGACATTGGCTTGAGGCTTTGTCCGTAACACGGGGGTGAGTTTCCACCTGTCCATCCGTCAGCTGCTGGGAGAGGGTCCTTCCCACCCTTCTTGGCTGGGAGCTAGGCTGGCGCTTCAAAGATGCAAACGTTTGTGTGTTCTGGTTTTGGGGGCACCTGCGGCCCTGGCCGTCCAGGTGGGGGAAGGTCCGTCGCCAGGCGTGTTGCAGGACTGTTCTGATTCCCCTCAATGGGCTAGTTTCCCCGGAGCCACATGCGTCTGAGCAAGACAAACGACCAAAGGTAGTCACCCAGTGTGGGGAATCGGGCGGAGACCATCCCCTGGGATTGCAGTGACCAAGGGGGCGGCTTGAGTACATTGCCTGAGCTGCCTGTGGGCTGGACGCTGCTCACGGGGTCAAGCGGGCAGCTGAGCGCTGGGGACCGTGTCCCTCTGATTCCCAGCCCCGCGTCAGTGGGCAGGAAATCGGACCCCATGCGTGTGGAACTGGGGCTTGCCGGGCCCCGTGGGCTGAGCTGTCTGGAGGGCTCTGCATGGACCGGACGCTGATGCAGCGGCACCCCGCCGAGGTGGGAGGCAGCCGGGATCTCGGGTGGAGTGCGGGATGGCATGCCGAGAGAAGGGGCTCCCCTGGACTCGCGCATCTGCTCCACCCCGTTACAGCTGAGTCCCGCATCCGTGCTGCAGGCGCGCTGGCCCTCTGTCGCCCTCACTCTGACCAGGTCCCTACCTAAGTGTCCAGTGGGTCCTCTGAAAGACCCCGCGGACTTCAGTGAGTGTTGGACTAGACCCCGAGTGAAGGGAGGGGTTGGGCGGAGCGTGCCCATTTCCCCCTCCCCTGCTTCTCAGAGAGGGGGCAAGGAGGGGCATGCTCCACCTCCCGGTCCCACCTTCTGCTCTCCCTGTGAAGCACCTCAGCAGCCTCCGTTGCTGCCCCGTGTGTGTGCTCCTGCCGGGGAGCGCTCAGGGTCGCCCTGCATTCCTGGGCCGTGATAGCATCACGTCTTGGGGGCCCGGGCTCCCCCCGTGCAGGCCCACCAGCCCCTTCTGTTTGCATTAACAGGCAGAGATCTTATCGCCTGTAACTGACAACATCTGGACAGAGGCCCCTGGCCCTGCCTTTCCCTCCCCTGGCTTCCCCCAGCCGGGGAGCTGTGCGTCCCTCCAGCCCATCACGTCTGGCGGGGGCGGGCCCCCTCCTGCTCTGCCGGGGCCAGTGGGAAGGGGTTTCCTGGCTCCAAACTGGGGCTTGTACAAAGTCCTGCCTCTCCTAGCCCTGCTGGGCCCACATCAGGACCGGGTGAGGGCAGTGTGAACTGGAATTGCCCCCCTGGGCACTTTGTCACCCAGGGCCTGGGTGGGAGGGGTTGGAGCGGGGTCCCCTGGATGCTCCCCCATTAAGCAGCCAGCTGTTGCCTGTGAGGCTGAGTAAAGGGCTGGTCCTCTTTCTCCTCCACCCTCCACCTGTTTGTGCCCAGCACCTGCTCCCTGCTGCCCATCCGGGAGCCTCGCTCTGCGGGCAGCCCTGCTCCATTTCTGGCTCCTCTCGGCCTGGAAAGGCATTAGCAAAAGGGTTTCATTCCTGCCCGTTAACAATCAGTGTGTCTGCAGGGCCGGCTGAGGCAGGCCGCAGCCGAGGGCCAAGGGGTCCCAGGGCAAGGCCATCCCCAGAGGTGTCAGGAACGTAGATCCCTGCCCCCACTCAGCTCCCCAATTCATCCTGGGGCCAGGAGGGGCCAGTAACGGCGTGCTGGGGAAGGTCCCCTGCGTGAACATGATGCTGCTTAGCTGTGGAACGTGCTGAGCTGAGAAAACTGTGTTACCCGCCCTCCTTCGGCCGTTACCACTTGTACCGCCGGAGGCTGCCCCACGTCCCCTGGGAAGGGGCTGTCTGCAGGCGAGGGAGGCCAAGGTGCACAGGACAGGCTCTGGCAAGGGGTGCCGTGGGGCGTGATTTGAGGGGACAGAACTGCACTAGCAGAGCGCTGTGGGTCAGGAGCTGGGGGGCTGGGCAGCGTGGGGGACTGCGGAGCAGGGCTGGGCAGTAACACAACGACCCCTCCCTGGCCCCAGGGCTCTGTTCATTCTGCTTAGGAGGCAGGTAATTTGGGCAGGGGGGGCCTGGCTCCTTCCTGGCCCTGGGGTGTCACTATGGCGGCATGCAGCTGGGACGCCCTGCCCTCTCCACCACAGCCCAGCTGCCCCACAGGGCTCTCCGGGGCTCTGGCAGATACGAGGAGCTGAGGAAGGGCCCCGGGCAGGGATCAGGTCCTGAGATAGGTGAATGAGGCCCTGTGTGCCCAGTGGGGCAGGCAGCTCGCTTACTGCTCGGTTAGCCAGGTCGCTGTCCTTCCCTGGCCATGCGCAGTGCTAGGGGAAGCTGGCCGGGGCCTGGGAGCCCCGTTGCCAAGCTGGGGACTGAAGGGGCTCCGGGTTGGGTGTCTGGGGCAGGCCATGGCTGGGGCTGGAAAGCGAGCGGGGCGCAGGTGCTGCTAATGGGCATCAAACCTGCCTGTGGGCGAGGTGCATGGCACAGGGGCCCCGCTGGTCCCCCCATGGGATTGGGCTGACGTTGGGCCCGTCTGGGGAGAGTAATGGGGAACGCAGCACAGCCAAGGCAGGTTCCCTGCCCGGGGGCTACAGGCCAAGGGTGTGGGCAGCCATAGGAGCTGGATCAGAGGGTGCAGAGAGCTCGGCTGCTGTCTGAATGAGCACGGGAAGGCTGGGGGGTGGGACCAGCAGGACACGGGCCCATCCTGACTTGGCCGTGGGACTCCCTGACTTGGCCCCGTCTTTGCCAGGCTCCTTCCCGCCACGTCGTCTCTGGCCCCTCCAGGTTGCTCGGCTCCCCTTGCCTGGTCTCCCTCCATGGCTGGCTCCCCCTGCGTGGCGCTGGAATGTAGGTCAGAGTACGCCGTGTGAATATTAACGACTCTGCAGGGAGCCGCCGGCTGCCCCCGCCCGCCTCCCTGGGAAATGGGGGCGGGGGGCCCTGCAGCTTCACACCCCAAAACACTAGTCGCTGGGGAGGGGCAGGTCTTGAGGAGGAGGTGGGGACAGCTTGGGTCTGCACCTGGGGGAGGGGAGGATTTAGGGACCCCCCACTGGGGAGTTACGGGGGGCTAAATGGAGGGGCTTTCCTGTGCAGAGATGCAACCTGTGTGCAAATCTCCTCCTCTCCCCCTGCTTCCATTCATGTCCTGAGCTGAGTGGGAATTGCCCTGGGCTGTGACCTGTTTCTGCACCGAATTGGCCAGGTCTCTGGGCCCCAGGCCAGGGGAACACGCAGGGCCCAGGGCTGATGAGAGCTGGGGCTGAGCAATGTGAGAGTGAGCATGGAGGGCAGAGAGAAGCCTAGGGCTCCGGAGCCATGGAGCAGCCCCAGCCTGCCCCCATCGGAACAGCCCCCCAAGGGAGGGGGCAGGACAAACCTGGCCTGGGGAGGCCCTGTTACTGCACCTTGCCCATGCGCTGGGCGCTGACCTGCTTCAGATTGCGCCAGGAGCCCAGGGCTGCATAGTGTGAAAGCCGCAGGTGCGCCTGTGCTGCTGGGTGGAGGTACGCTCTAGGGCAGTGCTGCCCACACGCCACCCACAGAGCCCCCCGCAGCGGGAAGCCCAGGCCTGTGGAGCGGCGCTCAGCTTGGGTTGGCCCCTGCCTCTTCCTCCTGTTGCAAAGCTGGCAGCAGATCCACACTGGGCACTCTCCTGACAGCAGGGCCCTGCGTGGACATCCTGGCAGGGCCTGGGCGTGGGTCAGGGATGAGCAGCCGGCGGCCCGAGCGCAGGGAGGGGACGGCTCCTCACTTGGGCCCTGGGGAGACCCTGGCTGGGCACCCGGGCTCAGTTTCTGGCAGCAGAAAAGCAGGGACAAAGGGCCGGGAATTCAGAGAGGGGCAACAAAAGCTATGGGGCTGGAGGGCGTTAATGGGGCAGATTAAAGGAGCTGAATTATGCGGAGCTCAGCCAACTGATGACTGAAGGGAGAGGAATTCTTTAGGTGAGGGGCCGTAATGCGGAGGGAGGCAAGAGAAAGCCATGAAGATGGGAAGCAAACACTGGTGGAGGCTGAGGTTGGAGAAATTGCCTGTGTGGCCAGGCAATTCACCTGGGCAGCAGGGTTGGGAGACTCGTTGCTCCGGGACAGGAGGCTGGAGCTGGCCTGGGATCGTTCCACAGGGCACGGCTGGGAGCTCCATCATGGGACGTTGAAAACTAGCCTGGACAAAGCCCTGCAGAGGAGACGGTCGCAATCATTGCAGCCGTGGCCTTGGACCGGCCGGCCCTTAATGGAGTTACTTTCGTCCTCTCCCCAACTACCAGGGTTCATGCACGTTTGTGCAGCATTTGTGCAAGCAGCAAAGACCCCATGCTGTGCACCGGGCCTCTGAGCGACAACCAAAGCGCGCCCAGCCCATGCAACAGCTGCTGGCTCACGTGCACCCGCGCATGCCCATGCCCGCACCCCCGCAGTGCACACGCAGGGCACGCTGACGCAGCAGCAGGGAGCCACGGAGCTTCTCTCCCGTTTTGCCGTGGGATCCTTCGCGCTCCAGCGACAGAAAGACAGTGACAAAAAGGGACTTTCAAAAGGGCTCGTTTCTGTTTGGGCCAAGTTAATTAATCCACTTACAGCCCATTCATCTGTATGGAAGCCCTCGCCCCCCTCCCACCCCGTCCCCACAATGGGCCCCCACTGCCTCACCACCACCAAAGCTGCTGCCCAGACGTGGCTCGGGCGGGCCCCTCGGCTTGAGGATTCGCCTCCCGATCCAGCTCCTTTATCTGCCAGGATGAAATATGCTAATACCAGGAAGGGGGTCTGAAAGAGGGGGGTGGAGAGGGGGCCTGGAGCGGAGAGGGATGGGCCGGACAGGGATTGGGCCCGGAGGGGAAGGGCGATTGGGTGGCGGGAGGGGCCCCACCTCTGCTCCTGGGGCTCCCAGCCTCCAGCCAGCTCAGCTCTAGGGCCCCCGGCTGGGTGGCACTGACTGTGTGAGCCAGAGGCCTGTGCCTCCCGTGCCAGCTGCAGCCAGCTGGTGAGTGCAAGACGGTCAGGAAGGTTTGGATCCTGGGGAAGGAGGCGGCTCCCAGCTGAAAGGGCCCCCAGCCCTGTTCTGTAGGCCGGAGACTGGCACCTTCGCTGTGTCTCGCTGGCTAGGTGCTGAGCCCTGGAACGGGCTCTGGGCACAGCTGGGCTTGGGCGTGCACTGGCAGCAAACGGGGCTCGCCGGACGCATTGTTCCAGCAGCACTGATGTGGGACTGAAAGGGATCGGTCCCCAGGCAGCCGCGGCACAGCCAACCCCTCCGGCCCTGCCCTGGGACCCAAGGGCCAGCATCTGTCCCCCCCGCAGAGCCCCGCGGAGCAGTCTCAGGGTGAGCGCCGTGGGTCAGGACTAATAGCCGTGGGAGGAGCTCCCGTGCCCTGACCCTGGTATAAACAGACAGGTGGGTGCTCAGACCGCCTCCCTCCCACAGCCACGTGGCAGAGTTGAATTAGCCTCTTGGTATCAGTGGGCATGTGCGGTTCAAGGCTCCCCAACCCATGGCTTGGTGTAACTTATCAGCCAGGCCCGCTGTCCAGCGGAGACCCCTGCCTCAGCGCTGCTCTCCCGGCCCAGCGCTCCTCCCTGCAGCCTGCCCGGATCTCCTCCTCACCTTTCCCTAGTGCAACAGCCCTGGCTCGCAATGAAGAGTTACTTTGATTGCACGGACGAGGAGCTGCATAACTGACCCTCTCTTTTGCAAATGTAGTTTGCAAGACATCGCTAGCGCCCTGATCTCCCGGTCCTGCAGCAGCCTGGCCCCAGCCCCACTGGGAAGTGCGCCCAGAGCGGCTTCATAACCCACTGAATCGCTGGCAGAGGGAGCCCGGAGTCCTGGCCTGCGCCATGCGCTGCCTTTGGCGGAAGGGAGCCTGAGTCCGTCTGTCCGGCCATCGTCCTAGCTTCCGTGGTCACCAGACCCCGCCTTCGCCCCCTGCTCGTGCCAGGTGCTGCAGGTCGCTCTGCTGAATGTTCTTGTCACAGGCAAGACTCCCCGCCCCTGCCAGCTGGCTGGCAGCGTTTGCCACATCCACAAAGCTGCCCCTGCGCTGCTGCCTTGGTCCATTGCCTGCAGCTGGCAGAGTCAGGCGGCAGGGGCAGAGGGTGCCTGGTCAGGTGATGGGAGAGCCGTGGGGCAAGACGGGTGCCCTGTCTGCTTTGGACATGACCGGGAGGTGGGAGCTGGCCCCAGTGACTGCTCCGGCCCGGAGCCCACTTTGGTTCTGAGCTAATGGGGCAGGAGCTGAGCGCTCTTCCCACGCATCCTGCTGGGCGCTGCTTCTCTTGCTCGCTGCCCCACAGCCCCTGCCAGGGGTGGCGGGGGTGTTTCCTGCGGGATGCCTGCCCTCCTGGCTGAAGGCAACGTGGCTGGAGCCAGGCGGGGCCTCACAGCACGGCTGCTCTGCTCATTAACAGGCTTCTGCCGCTGTGGCTCCCAGAAGGGATGGGGGCGGCCCGGGTGCTGCAAGCCCCTGGGGTAACCCCTGCCCAGCCAGCGGGGGCAGTGGTTACGGACAGGCCACAGCAGCTGGCCTGAGGAAGCAGCCCCGTGGGCCCCGGGAGCAGCAAGCGCTGTGCTGCGCCCCAGCGTGGTATCACTGCCCTGCCCCACTAACGTGTGCACCTGAGGGCGCTGGGGGGAGGGCGCTGGGCCCAGGGAAGCAGTTCCGCTGGCCCTGGCTGGTGTCCCTGCCCAGCCTGGGATGACGGGGCTGGGTGCGTGGGGCAGGAGCCGCGCCGACCCTCAGACCCTGGCCAGGCCAGCGAACGAGCTGAGCCGTGCGTGAGGGGCTGGGGACCTGGCGGGGAGACAGCCGAGGCAACATAGGGAAGGGAAAGGCTGTGGCGTCTCTGGACGTAATGCATTGGCGGGCGTCTGCAGCAGGCTACGTGAGGGAAGCACAACACCCTTTTCTGGGTGCAGAGGAATTTCCCCCGTCCCAGCTCTCTCTCCCCCGATTGGATGTGGAGAGTATTTTCCCTGCTCCTTTTACAGCCCAGGTCTAAGAGCGAGAGGGCCAAGGAGTCATGAAGCCAGGCCTATGGCTGTCCTCCTTCCATGGGGCTAGAGGGGACCCTGTGTACAGAGAGGATGAGTGACAAGACCAGGAGAGGGGCCCAGGACAGTTGGGGCCGGGGAAGGAGCTGCTGACCATTCAGTGGGAGACTATGGCTCGCGGTGCTTAGAGAGGAGTTGGCTGAGATGCTTGGCATGGAGGCATGCTGTGAGAGCCGATGGGCCGCACCATTTCCCCTGTCCCATCCCGGGAACACAGGGTCACCTGTTGGAGTTAAAGGACCGTAGCAAACTCATTGGGGGGGCTGGGGAACCTGGTGTTTTGACCGGGGTGGTGAGCCCCAGAAGCCATAAATGGAGATGTTCTCTCTCCAGGACCCCGGGCCATTGGGGGCATGCATTGCAGAGGGGAGCGAGGTTGGCCTCTGCATGGTGTGAGGAGGATGTTGAAGCACTCTGCCTGTCTCATAGGCAGGTCTTCATCTATTAAGAGACTCTGCTGCGGGCCCCATGGTGATTCCTTGCCCTTCGGAGTCTCCGAGAGGGACCGTCCCAGAGACCCTTTGGGAATCGCGGTTTGGGGGTCATGCCAGGCCGGCGGTGGCCTGGAACTGCCCCAGGTCCGCGAGGCGGGATTGTCCCCATCAGGTTTGAGTTATCCAGCACCATCTGATTCCCTTCTTCACAGGATCCTCAGCCCCTTCTGCTGGCACCGAGGCAGGGCGGCTTCCCAGGTCTCTCATCTTTGGGAGCTGCTGCAATGTTCGAAGCTCTAAAGTAAAGACCCTCAAAAGGTATTTAGACTCCCCTTGACTCCCATGGGAATTAGACACCTTCAGACCCCAGGATCTGAGCCTTGGCCCGTACCTCTGCCATTTCCACCCCCAGCCCCAGGAATTCACTGCACTGAGTTTCATGAAAGGGCCCTTCCCGTGGGCTCCTACCCCATCACATCCGGCCCTACAGCCTGACGCCAACCATTTATTTTAACTCCTGGTCGCCACCTTCCTTGTTCACCCCTGTCCTGCTCCTCAGACTTTCCCCACACGCGACCCCTGGCCCACCCCCTCCTTCCTTCTGCAGGTCCCTGCCAACTGGCTCCAGGCCTCATGCCTCCCCTCCCTGGTCCCCACGCTGCTCACGCCTGACCCCCCGTGATGCTGGACTTCCCCGGGCAGCAGTGGGTGAGGTGTGGGCAGCACATGACTGAGTGCCACCTCGGGGCTGGGATCCACCGCAGGGCTGGTGGGGATCCAGCTGGCTGTGTCCCTTTGTGACTGTTTGGTGCTGCGGGTGGCAGTCTGGAATCGCCCCGCACTCGGGGCAGGACCCCCATTGCTACACCCTTCACGGCCTGCCAACTTACTGATTTCGGGGGACCAGGGTCTGAAATACCAGCTGCGCAGTTTGGAGCAAGAGGCACCCGCGTGTCTGTATGCTGCCATCACAGTCTTGCACTGTGTCCGAGCTGGAATATTTGGCACAGGCCACACCCCTGCTTCTACGGAGCCCCCCTTCGCCCCACGATCTCTGCTGGGAATTCAGGACCAGCCTGAATGAAGCTGGAGCTGGTTCCCTGTGCGATGGGTGGAGGAGCAGGCGAAGCGGAGGAAGCAAGTGAGGTCATGGGCTGGCTCATGGGCCGAGAAGACTGAAATTGGAGGGATTTGGAGGCTAAATTCCACCTCCCCCTTACCTCCTGCTCTTGGTTTGTGTCCAAAGTTGAGTCCTCAGCTGAGAAATGTTTGGAAAGCAAGGCTGCTCTGCTGCTGGGTGAGCGCCGGATTCCAGAGATAACCGGGTAGGCTCGCAGGGGGAAAGTTTATTTACATTTTTGGGGCTGAAATTTTTGCTCTGGCGGGTGAAACTCAAGCTGGCTGGTGTTTATGTAGCAGATAAGCGGGACCGGGGAAGAGGGGTGCTCCGCTCCCCCCGCCAGCTACTTGACAGCTTTGTTTTCCTCTGCCGGAGAAACTTGCAGCCAGAAGGGCAAGAGGGGGCGGGGGGACAATGAATGGACAGCGGGGGGGTGGCAGAGGAATTCCCTGGCTTAGCTGCTCAGGCGGGAGCTGGGGCCAGTTCCTCCCATGGACAGAAAACCGCCCCAAACCCAGCGTGATTAGCGGCAAGACGAGGAGGGCGGAGACGGGTGGTGTTTGCAGGTGAGTGGTGGGACGGACGGGAGACAGCGAAATGCTGAGAGAAGGCACCAGGGGGGAACAGGAGAGCAGCCTTTATTGAGCCCCCTGGTTCTGCCCCCTCCCGGTGTCCGCCCTCCACGGTGCAGCTCAGGGACGGCCCTCCTGGCAGAGTCAGTGTGTGATGGGCTGCTCTGCTCCCACCCCTGGGGAGGGAACTGAGAGGACAGGGCCCGCGCTGAGATGAGCTGACTGTTGTCCGGGCGATCTTGAGATGTGGTCCGACAGGCTGAGATCCGCGGGACCTTTTGTGGTCCCATGCACTGGGATCTTCCTTTCCGAGAGCAGGGGGCTTAGAGCTCCCGGATGTGCAAATTCCTCTCCACGCCCGCTGGCCCAGCAGGCTATGCTCCAGCCCCCCACTTCTCCATTCCCTATCAGTCGATGTCCTCCCTACACCGCTCTCCATATGCGCCTGCCCTGTCTCCTCATCCACCCTCCACTGCCTTCCCCCCCCCACACCCGTTGATCTTTGCTCCCCCGTCAGCCCTGGGATCCCTTCCCTGCACTCATTTATCAATCTGATCCCCACATCCACTCCCCGTCTCTCCCTCTTCCCCGCATCTTTTCCCCGGTCTGCCTCTGGCCTCTCGGTGCATTTTCGTTGCTTAGGAAGCAGCAAGCGCACAGGGCCGAGGGCGCTCAGGCTGGTGTCTCTGTGGAAGTATTTAAGCCCTCGATAATGTTATCATATTTTTATGTCAGGAAATTTAAAGGGCAGAGGCCCCAGACAAGCAAACATCTGAAGCCATCAGCCCGATAAGGCCTGAATTTCCTCTCCCTGTTTGCGAGGCTTCTGACCTGACACGATGGCGTTTATATGGAGATACATTTTCACAATGAGGGCTTTCCCAGCCGTCTCCTCCCTGTCCAGGATCTCATCCCCACCCCAGCCCTGACCTCCCCCAGCCCGGTGCCTTTCTCTCTCGGTCACACGCACCCTGTAGCAGCTCCAGGCGCGTTTGGTCACTGGACCGCCAGGAGGGCACCACCTTGGTGCACAACTCCAAAAACAAGAGAGACCACCAGCGCTCTGTACGCCCCCCAGGAGACCGAGGGGAAAACCCAGAGGGGCCGTTCTGTGCCGACAGCTCGGTCCTGACTCATCGCTCTCTGGGAACGCCCGCCACGGCCGTTTAACTGCTGAACGGCCACGTGGGAGCCGGGGATGTATTAGGAAGAGCTGATTAGCACATGGGAGCACAGATCTCTTCCCATCTCCTGTAGCCTAGGGTGGAGCGTGAGGAAGGGCGGCCCCGTGGTTTGGACACTGACGTGGGCTCGTGAGAACTACCCTGTGTGAGGCACTTAGCCCCTGTTTCCTGTCTGTCCAATGGGGGTAACAGCCCAGCTCTCCCTTCCAGAAAGGTCCCGTTCAGCCCAGAGGTTTCCCAAAGCAAACTCCCATCTCTCCTGGCTTTCTGGGCCGGCCTGGCCTGGAGCCTCCCCCTGTGGGACAAGGCTGTCGGCCCGTTGGGCGCTGGTGCCTGGACTGGGGTGCTGCGTTTGAGCTGGATGGAGGGAGCCTGACCCCACGGCGCAGGGCCTGCTCCAATGCTGCTTGCTCTGGGTGTGCGGGCGAGGGGGTGGCCTCGTGGCATGGACGGGGCTATGCCATACAGCAGGCTGGGTTTGGGGAAGGGCACTCACTCCACCCCACAGCCCCTGTGCTTCAGAGACCTTCCTCCATCCCACCTGGGAGAGGAGGGCGCTGGAGCCTGCCCGCCCCAGGCGCTTGTTTGCACAGGGCGCTGGAGTCAGCCCGCAGCTGGGCCTGCGCTGCTCGGCGTGCCGCTGGTGGGCGGACGCAGGAAGCTGCCCTTTCCCCGCCTGCCCCGCGAGCCTGCGCGCGGCCCGAGAGCAGGAAATCAGTATTTTGATAGCAGGGAGCCCTGGCGGCCGAGCAGCTGGAGGGTGCTCTGGGAGGGAGCTGGGTTGGGGTGCTGGGGAGCGCTGGGGCCCAGGAATGGGTCGGGGGCAGGGAGAGAGATGGGGCCAGGCCTAGTGGCCAGCCCTCCTCCCTCCCCCCTGCACCTCTCCCATCCCCGGGGGAGTGGGCAGCTCACAACCAGCCCAAAGTCGGGGAGGAGGGGAGAGGTGTCATTAACTCTTTGTGGCCCTAGATGCAGTCTCTCCCCCGGTCTCCAGAGCTGCGGTGCCGGTTCTTCATCTGTAAGAGACCAGGTGGGGCCAGATCCTGCTCCCAATGGTTCCCCGTGACTCATAGGTGGCTCATGGCAGGATCAGGCCGTAGAGCTCTGGGCCCATGCCTGCCGTGGGGAGGAAGGTGAAGAAGCAGAGCTGTCCCGGGGATCTCACATCCGTCTGGCCTGGCGGCGATGGCGGGGAAGTGTCTGTTGCGAGGGCCCGTTTGATGGGAAATTGCAGGGCGGGAGGCCCAGAGCAGGAAGCCAGGGAGCAGCCTGACGAACCCCATGCAGTAAATCAAGGGCCCAGCCGGGCTGACGAGAGAGTTCAAGGGAAAACATGCTGTGAAATTGCTGAGCGGGAGCCTGGGAGCCGCGGTGCGAGGCGGGGTTACACACTGCAGGGCTGCTGGCCGCTTGGAGGGTTAATCACAGAGCAGCCCCGGGTCCAGAGGACAGAGTCACTCGGTCCTGGTCATGGGGTATGTGCACAGGTGGTGCTGCGCCCGGATGCCTGCACTGGAAACAGCTCCCACGCTGGTGGTGGTTTTTCCTTAAGCCCTGGCTCCAGAGGCCCCCACGCCTCTCGACTCTCAGTAAAACCAGAAGGAAGTTTTGAGCCCGCGGGGCTGAAGAGACCCCGCGGGGCTGAAGAGACCCCGCGAGGCTCCCAAACCAGACAGTAGAGACCCGCCCCCCATTGATCGACATGAACACCTGGCATTAAGCCAGGATTGTGGGGGGCCCGCTTCACCAATTTTAAATGCTGGGGGAGGGGGAGGCAGCTCTGCTGGGGTCCCCCTGGCTTGCCCCAGCGAGGCTGACCCTGGTTTCAGAAGCTCTGGTGACAGTCCCTTACCTCTACAAGCTATTGGAGCTGGAGTGCCAGACGCAGGGCCAGTGGGGAGCAGACCAGGGCCCGTCTAGACCAGTCTCTGTCCCCAGCAGCAGCAGCCAGTGCAGCGAGGGGAGGGGCGGGAAACCCCAGCCCAGATGCTTAGGGATTAACCTGTTGCTGTGGGTTCGAGGTTGGTGTGTTCTGAAGCCTGGTGGGTGGGTGATGGTGGCGATCAGATGGATCAGAAGCTCCCCATCCCCACTCTCTGACCCCCGGCTAGAGTCCTGTGCTTTGGCCCTGAGCCACGTGAGCCCCCCTCACACCTGTGTGTCGGGGCATGGCCCACATCAGGAACGTTGCTGCTGCAGCCTGGCCCGGGGAGGGGTGAGGAATAAGGAAGGACCAGCTGGTGGGACCGTGATTTGGGGCATTTAAAGTGCAGTGGGGAGGGGATAACAAAAATTAGAACAGCTTGTCCGAGATGGGAGCCAGGCAGCCGGGAGACGGGGAGACCGTGCTAGACGAGCCATAGGATCTGGGGCAGCAGGAATCGAGGGGCGGGAGGGGGAGCTATATGGGCTGTCCGAGCCAATGCAGGGGGGATTTTGAGTTAGAGGGGCCCTAGGATCCCGTGTACCGGGGATGGAGCATCACTGTAGGATCTGGGGTAGCAGCCAGGGATTGGGGCCGTCGATTCTGTGTTCAGCTCCATACCCCTCGCGGGTGCTGCGGGGCCGGCTCTGCTCCTGGGGGGTGATGAGGAAGTGTCTCTGTTCGAGCGCTTGCCCACCCACGGACCTGGCCGCCGCAGCTGACCCTGCCAGGCAGCGTGGCCCTGACGCCATGGCTCAGAAGGTGCCCAGGGACCCAGGCTTTCTCTGGCAGCTGGACTGGCAGCTGCTTCGCTTGCTCCCCTCCCGTGAATCATTGCTGCCTGCCCCGCTCTCCAGGGCCCAGGCACTGCGCCAGCCAGGGACCGCCTGGAAGGAAGCCCAGGCCCTGCTCCGCTGCCTCGGGGGGCAGAGGAGGCAGGCGACAACCCGCCCAGCACGGGAGGGTCTGGCGCTGTCACCGTGCTTGCTGCACGGGCCGGGTCGGAGCTGCTCACGGTGGCTGGATTCCCCAGCAGCAGCCAGGGAGAGGCACTAATGGCCTCAAGGACCCCTGACCCGAGTCCTGCGGGGCTCCCACGTTCCAAGCCCTGGGATAATGCTTGGGGCTTAGCCACTGCATCCTGGATCTTCCCTGCAGCCGCCGCGTGCCCCTGGGGCACCCCGAGGCCTCCCCTTACGCCCTGCCATGCTCTGTGGGTGGAGGCTGCCCTGCAGGTCCCGCCTTGCTGCTGTTTTCAGCAGTTCTGTCCTTTGTCCGCAGGTCCTGCTCATCGCTACACCCAGGGGAGATGCACGGAGCCCACGGGTTATCCCCGGAGCTGGCCCAAGATCTCCGCCCCTGAGGAGCGGGGCGGCTGGCACTTAGCACATCCCCACCTGTGCCTCAGGAACGGGGGACCCATGGCAAGGCAGAGCCGGGAGCAGAGGGCTGGCCCGCCTTTCGGCCACACTCGCTGCTGCAGTGCAGGGCGCTTTCAAGCCCTCCACTGTTTGCGCCTCCTGCGGTGCCTGCAGAGCCTTGGAAGCTGAGCAGTTTGTGAGCGAGAAGGCGAAGCCAGCCTGGCAGCCAGGCAGGTCGTGCCAGAGCTCCAGAGCACAGCCTTAGCAGTGCCAGGGTGCCAGGCTTCTGGGCATGGCGGTGCCGGGAGCCCTGTGTGCCCACGGCAGTGCCAGGAGCCTCGTGTCCCGAGGCCTGGCCCTTCCCGTTCTGATGCCTGGCTGGCCAGCATGCTGAAATGACAGGACTGGGTTTGCTGCTGGGATCTCATCCAGAAAGGGAACGTTCACGGGGCTTCCTGCTGTCATGGTTTGCTGATGGACTGTGCTGCCGGCGTGTGTAGACATGCTGGCTGGAAAGCCCAGGCAGCCGCCCCCGCCCCTTCCTCTGGCTGATACGGGGCAGCCAGGCCGCAGCTGAGCTCAGGCGGAGGTGCCTCCCCTTGTCTTCTCATCATCTGCCAGGCTGGGGGGCCGGGGAGCAGCAAGGAGCGGAGCCTTGTTCTCCAGACACCAACCTGCGTTCAGGCTCTTCAGCATCCCCTACCCTCCCTGCCCCAGAGAGCTGGGGAGTCCTGTGTGCTCAGACACAACCGTGACGGGAGGCTATGCAGACAGCCACCCTGTAACTGGCACCCCCACGCCCCACTGCACGGGGGCTCCCTGGAATGATCACGGGAAGAGATGCACCCGGCCTGTAGAGAGCCTGGGGGTGGGATTCTTGGAGCACATGGCTGGACAAAACTAGAGACAAATGGTCCCTCCCTTAGAGGCTCCTGGATGGGCCTGTCCCAGCCGCCCCGGAGGGAGCATTGCCTTGCGGGTGACGCCGTTCCCACGAAACCTGTTTTGGAAACTCTGATTTGAAGCAGAGACGCAGCGACAGCGATGAAGTGATACGGTCCCGTCAGGCCAGGGCTGGTACCACCGTGGGGCCCGCAGCGCTCACGTGGCTGGCACAGCTTCTGCCTGGGGGAGACCAGAACCACCTCGGTGGCAGCGACCTCCCTGGCACATCCCCCCAGGGAGAAGCTACAACACCAAACCCTGGGGTGCAGGGACGTGTCAGCTGGGGGCTCAGGAAGTGAGGGACTGATACGGACCGGGAATGGGGCAGGCTGACAGTGCCCACCCCCACAGCTCTGCTAATCGTAGCCCTGTCCCAGCTTCTCTCTGCTCTGCCGATGCCCCTCCACCCTGACCCGCTCATCCCCCCGCTCTTCCAGCCCTGCGCCCACCCCACGCCCACAGCTCTGCCGATGCCCCCAGTCTCACCCCGCAGGCCCCCCCTCCAGCCCCCGCGCTATCCCAGCTGGGCGCTTTCCACACGCAGCTCTAAGCACGTGCTAGAGAATCCCCGTTAACCTGTTGTTCCCCAGGAGTCGGCTCTAAGCTCTGGCACGCGTCTGTGCCTTTTCTCAGTCAGCCGAACGGTTCAGCAGGGTTCGTGCTGCTGGAGCAGGGCTATTTCCAGCTGGCGTGATTGGTCCGAGCTACGTAGGATGCAGCTATGCCCAAACTCCGGCGCCGCCCTGGCGTTGGAGACAGACGCGCGACCACCTTGCATCTTTGTGCGTTCAAACGGGGAGCACAGGAAGCCTGCAGGTGCTGTGCGTCCCGCTCCCTGGGCTCGGGCAGGGACGAGGGGCTGTGACACCTGGGGCTGCTCAGGGATGTTACACTAACTTGCCAGCCCAGCGATACCTCTCCCCCGCGGGAACCTCTGGGGAGCCTGGGGCTGCTGCAGCCTAGAACAGCGGCTGCTCCTGCCCGCACCTGGATACAGCCGCAGCTCAGGCAGTGCCTGAAAGATGTGGCAGCCGGGGCTCTGGGCAGGAAAGCAGGAACAGAGGCAGCAAGGGGGTGTGTGAAGACAGTCCCCCCCTCCCCGAAATAGCCCTGTCACGCTGGCTGGATTGGGGGGGGCATTTATTATATTATTTAACATCAATATTTCAAACTCATAAGAGATATGCCATGTCAGGTACTGTTAGCAAGGCTGTAATGTGCTAAGACAGACGATGATGTTCATGCTCATGTGCTATACGTGTAATGGAAGTTATGGATGTGTTTGATAGACCTGTATTTCAAATTGTGCTGTGTCTAGGCAATGCCCCAGACAGGCTGGCTGCAGCGATAGCCTGCTTAATGGCCCATCAAGAGATTCCCAGGTGCAAGGGGCCCAGGGGGCGAAGCCAGGGATACACCTGATGAGTCACCAGGACTTACTCATGTGACTCTGGACTCCATCTTATTCCTGTAAAATCCCACAAGCAGCATGGCATAGACCAGAGGACATAAAAGGCAGCTGCCCAAGATCCATTTTGTCTTTAGTCTGTCTTTCAGTCTACCTCTGGATCAGCTCATCTACAGCCGAACTGAACTGAAGCTGAACAGATACTGGATGTGCACCAGAGGGACGATACAAGCCTGCAAACTCCACAATTCGCTTAGAAATCTGATATATTTGGACTTTCAACTCAATTGTATCTATCCTTGTTTTAATCCTTTAACATTTCTCTTATAGTTTGTTTCTTTCTTTTTATAATAAACCTTTAGCTTTAGTTACTAAAGGATTGGCTGGCAGCATGGTATTTTGGGTAAGATCCAAACGTATATTGATCTAGTACTGTGGCCGACCCTTTGGGGTCAGGAGAAACATTTTTGGTAAAGAGCATAGAGTTTTAAATAACTGATCTCTTTACTGGACCTAGTGGCCAATTGGGAGCCAGAGACTGAAACTCAGTAAAGGGGGCTGTGTATTTGTGTTTTGGCTTCTTGATAACCAGGGTGTCACGGGACTGCCCACATCCCTTGGAACATCAAGAAGGTCCTGCCTGCCCAATCTCCTGGGTTGTGCCCGGGACAAGGCAGGTGGCATTGGGTCCCTTTGCTTGTTTCATCCACCTCGTGTCCTGCCATTAACCTAGATTGTAGGTTCCTTGGGGCAGAGACACGTCCGCACCACGCCCAGCACAGCATGCTGATCCCTGACTGGCAGTCCTGACGTACAATCCCAATGGGAGGGAAGGGTCCTCTCAGCACTTCCTGGACAGGACGGAAGGGTTTGGTCCTTGAACACGCAGAGCTGGTCTCTGGCTCGTTTTTCAGGTGTCTGGGTTAAATCGCTGGGAACGAAAACCTCCCCGTTTAAAACAGACTACTGAGAAATCGCTCCAAAGTGCCCAGCCCCCTCCCTCCAAAATCTCTGAGCCTGTGACAGACGTGGCTTGGGGAACCCCTCAATATGCAAGAGCTGTGCAATACTGGGGGGACCTGTCTGTGCCAGGCGCTTGGGGATCCCTGTCTGCACCACACGTTTTGAAGCACTCTCTGGTCTTTCTCTGGACTCATCCCCAGCTCCGCTGTGATGGGAATGACTGGTGGTTTTACGGTGCCGTGCGGCTTGCCGCGACCTGGTGCGGTTGCGTTAGGTTACCTGGCCAGCTGGCCGTATCTGGTGAGCAGGGCTGTGGTTGCACTGCGCAGCCGAGACCCACGACGGGCTAGTCAATCACACCGTTGCCCTTCACTGAGATAAAGGCAAATCTGCTGCCCATCAGAGAACGGACAGATTGCGTCCACCGAAGACAATAGCAACCTTCCCCGCCTTGAGTCACTGGGGCCGGGTTTGCACCCTGAGACGTTTGCACACTGTGCCTCGGGTCTAGTGGGGACCTGTGGTCAAGCGCATCCTCTCCGGCGTGTGCCGAGTGGCCCTGCCGGTGTGGGTGAAGTCTGGCTCGGCCTGGCTCTCCACAGATAAGAATTGAGCCCCGTGTTTTCCCCTTCCCGGGGATGGCTGGAGAATGCGGGACCAACCTGCAGAGGCGGAAGGTCTCTGGATGGCCTGCCCCACCAAGGAGATCCAGCTTAGTGCGCAGGGGGTGGCTTTGGCTGAGCTAGGAGACCACGAGCGTATGGGTGCTTCAGAGGACGTATCTGCAGCGCCGCAGGGCTGTGGGGGATGCACAGCAGGATCGGGCCGTGGTAGGACATAGACTGGCTGCTGTCAGATGGCGGAGGAGCCATGGATGATCCAGTTTCTTAGAGGGAAGGTGGTCACCTTCCTCCTGACACACTCTTCCTACACTTCTCGTGGTCACAGCCCGCTCACTGCCTCTGCCGGAGCCCTTCCTCCCTGGGTGACGGTGAGCCACCAGTGGGACTGGCAGGTGCTGTCTGCACTGCATGTTCTGTATGGACCCAGCCAGAAGAGCCCCCGGGGGCTGATTCCTTTCCCCTTCAGTGCTGGCAGTGCTCGCTGCCCCCCGCTGTCTTGCCTCCAGGCCAGGAATGGTCTCAGGCGGCTTTGGGGATTCTCTGCTGGGGGCTGTTCAGGGTCCGGACTCTTCCCTTGTGGCTTTGGTTTACAGCCAGGACGGCGGGTTTTGTGGGTTTCCCTCACTGGAAGGCAGGTGGCTGGTCTCAGGTGGCTCCTGGAACCCATCCACAGCCCCGGACGCTGCAGATCAGACTGAGGCTCACCGCACAGGAAGCTTCCAACCAGGGGGAAATCAAAGAGAAGCAATAAAGCCGAGGCGGGAGCAGATCTTCCCCTGACAAGTACTGACAAGAAGCCAGAAGCGGAAGCAGATGCCTCCTTCGTATTGTCTACCATTGCACCGCTGATGGCCACAGCAGAGGCAGCCCCAGTGCGGGCAGCCTGCCATGGGCTGCTGGCACGTTACTGGCACGGTGCCTAGACTTGGTCATAGCTGTGTTAGGCAGCACCGGGGTTAGTATATGGGTAGCATGTCTACACCAGTGCCCTCCCTGATGCTACTACCGGTGGGGCTGGACCAGGGCCAGGGCTGGAGGGAGGCACTGAGAGATTAAGTCCAGGGAAGAAGCAGCCAGAGGCCCCAATTACACGCTCCAGCTGTGCATAGGAGAGGCGTGTGTATTGGCATGTGGGTTCTGTGGTGTGGGTGTGCATGTATTGGGGGTAGGGGCCTCAGTGCATTGGGGGGTGGTTATTGGGGGTTGGGATTTATGTGTGTGGGGTGGTTGTTGGGAGTTGGGGTGTATGTGCATTGG
>ML675649.1:7603942-7674294 GCA_007922155.1 Mesoclemmys tuberculata
TGTATGTGACCCAGGGCGGTTGTTGGGGGCGGGGATGCACGTGATGGCGGGTGGTTATGGGAGTTTCGGTGTTGTGTGGGTGTATTTATTGAGTGTTGGGGTGATAGCTGTGCAAAGGCTGTTGGAATGCATGTGTGTTGTACTATTGTTTATTTATGCAAAACCATGTAATTGACATTACATAATTAAACCACAGTACAAACTTAAACTACAATAAAACCAACTTACTAATCTTCTACACACTACATTAAAATAAACCTTTTTAATAAAAACCATGTACCCAAGGTGACCCAAGGGGTCCACCCACTGCTCAGGACTCCCCTTATGGGGGTCACACATTTAAACAAAGGGAGCCAAATGGAGATATCGAGCAAAGAGCTCCGGACAGGGCCCACTGCTCCCGGAAGGTATCTAGGGAGCCGGCGGATTCCGCCCAGAGGAACTCCGCCCGAATACGTGAACATATGAAGGAACGGAAATAAGCCCCACAGGTTGCAGTGCCCACCCTCAGCCAACCTTCTCTCCCTAGTACTATAAATGGCCACCTTGGCCAGGGCTAGGAGGAGGTTGACAAGGAGGTCCCGCGACCTCGTGGGCTTCCGAATAGGTGTGCATAAATAAACAAGTGGGGAGAAAAATGCAAGCAGAACCTCAACAAGAGGTTCTGAAGGAGCCGAAAAAGGGGCTGCAGCCTGGCACACTCCAAGTAGGCGTGGGTTGCATGTGTGTTGTGTATTGGGTTGTCTGCGAGCATCGTGTGTGTGGTTACTGGCGGGTGTTTGTTGGGGGTGGGCCATGTTAGGTGTGCGCTGGGTGTCAGAACGTGCGTGTGTGTGTGTCTGAGCGGTGGAGTGTCGGGGGTGCGTTGGTGGGTGCTGCATGGTGCGTGCTCCTGGTCGGCGGCTGGTCTGCCAGGTAGCGTGGCTCTGCAGGTGTGTGTGGCTGGGTGCTGATGGGGGGTGTGTGGGGTCCATGGGTGGGTGGGGGTTGGGGTGGGTGCTCTGTGGCTCCCTGCTCCGTAGGCTATAGCAGGGAGATCTGCGGCGAGGGCTGCGCTCGGCCTCTCGTTGGCTGTGCACGCTTCGCCCTTCTCCCCTTTTTAAATCACTCCCCCCGGCCAGGGGCTGGAGGCCTGCGCGCCAAGTGGCCGTAAAAGGGGCCTGGAATAAATGAAATACTTAATGCTACCCATAAAGCCGTGTGAGGCCATTAGCGGCAGCTGGGAGAAGAACCTGGGGAGCGGTCTGCCCCACACGGAGGGGCGCCTGGGACAGCCTGGGGCTGGGAATGGGCACCAGCGGAAGCAGAGGGAATTTCATTACTGGGGGGCATATGGGGGTGTGTGTGTGGAAGGAGCCGTAAATCTTTGGTGAAGGTCAGAGAGGAGAGGGAGCGAGCAACAGGCAGGCAGCTGGCACAGGGCAGTCGGCCCTACCGTGCCCGTGGGAGAGGGGCTCCCGGGGGAAGGGCATTTGGGGGTCCTGGCCCAAATCCAATCCTGCTTGCCCAAGGCAGCAGTGCGTGTGGGGTGGTGGAGTGGGCGTCTTTGTGGGGCCTGGCACTGGGAGAAATCTGTGTGTCGCCTGGGGAGGATGGGGAGGTGTGGCGTGTGGTACGGGAGGATGCCTGGCTGTGTGTGTTGCGTGGGGGTGACGTGAGTGTGCATTGCACAGGTGTGTGCTGTGGGCATGTCCATTCACTCGCGAGCGTCGACCCCCCGGGCGGCAGCCTCCCCAGATGCCCTCAGCCCTCTGCGGCCAGGCCAGTCTAACTAGCGGGTGCGAAATAGCGACACCCCCTCCCACTGGCACCCCCGCACCCCCCCAGCTGCACCGGGCCATTTGCTAAGCTGGGAGAGCAGCTCCCGCACTCCTGGCACCACGGTCTGAGCCCCCCAGCCTCCCGCAGGCCGGGCCCGTGCCCAGCCTCGCTCTGCCCGTGGGCCTGGCCTGGGCACGGCTGCTCCTTGGCCAGCCCGGCTCCGTGGAGTCCCTGGGTCTCTGTCTGCGGGTGGTGGCTGTCTGTCCAGCCGGGAGACCCGCGTTCCCTGAGGAGATAAGAGGGCTGCCCCCCCCCCGCCCTCGCTGCGGATGAGTTACAGCCTCTGACCCACAGGTGACTCCCTGCACCTGAGGCCCTGGGGCTTCCTGCCCCATTGTGGAGCCCGCCCAGCGCTGACAGGGAGCATCTGCCAGATCAGCAAGGTAAATACAGGCCCCCCGGGCGGGCCAGGTCACCGCAGAGCAGGTTCAGAGGGCAGGGCACGGGGGCTGCGGGTGAGGGCAACTGCAGGGCAGCAGGGGAAGAGTTCAGGCGGGGGCTGAGTCAGCCCCCCTGCCAGCCCCTCCCGCACCACGGGGGCTAGAACCGCTGGTGGGGGCTCCACAGCCTTGGGTACCAGGGCGACGGGCACAGCACACGGCCCTGCAGAGAATACAGCAGGATCGGGGGGGGGGTACAGGACCTATCTGCCTCCCCCTCCATCCCCACCCCCGGCCAGGGGCGTGGGAGGAATCGGGAGAGGGAGCTGGCTGTGGGTAAGACAGACCCAGTTCTGCACCCCCTCTCTAGAAGGTTGGGGGGGGAGGGGCCCTCCCCCCAAGACTGACATTTTGTTCCCATGGTGTCATGGCCACACACCGGCCCCCTGGTTCCAGGGGCTGGGGTGGGGTGGCCAAGGTCTGCCCCCCTGCTCTCTGGGAGGGGGGAAGGAGTCCAGCCTCTCCCTTTCCCCCCACGGGCATTGTCCCCTGCTGTCCCCCCCTTGCACAGGCTGGCTCTGTGGAGTTGAAGAGCCAGAAGGAATTTTAACTGCTTCGCCCCTTGACCCCGCAGCCTGCAGAAGGGAAGCGATGCCCTAATCTGCCCCAGCCCTGGCAGGGGCCGGATGGGGGGCGGGGAGGGGGAGGGATGAGTGTGGGGGGTAAGGCCTATTTCAGTGGAAGCTGGGGAGAGAGAAGAGCAGATGACTTCCGCTCGCAGCCCCAGTGGGGCTCAGCTCACGGGCTGGACCAGGTCCCACCCTGAGAGCAGCAGGGAAATCTCCCGGGAAGGGATTCAGCCTTCAGCGTCTTGGGCTCCCTCCGTCCTGCCCTGAGCCGCCCAACCCCGCCCCCCCCCCCCCCCCCCCCCTGAGCGTTCAGCAGCAGAGCTGCGGCAGGGCAGGACTGGAATAGCAGCCGGGCGAAGCGGTGTATCTTGCAGCGCGCCAGGCCTGGTGCTAGCCAGACGCTCCCGTCCATAGTCCCGCTCCCTCTGGAGGGCCATGATTGCTCGTTAGTCAGCCACGCAGGTGCCTTTCCTCCATCCCTGCAGGAGCCTTGCCCTCTGATCCCAGAGATGGGGCTTCCTACCTTCCTCCGCCCCCTCCTCTTCGCTAGAGGTGGCAGGAGGATGTGGCCGGCCCGTCCACAGCTGGATCAGGGCGGCAGGCATTTCTCTCCCCTGGGCGTCGCCAGCTGGGCCGCCAGCTGCAGAGACGGGAGCAACCGCCCTGGTAGCAGCGCGGACGCGAGGCAGCTGTCAGGGGGCCCTGGGTGTCTGTCTGCACCAAGTGCTGCATTTCCAATTACCAGCCCTTTCCCTCCAGTGCGCGGGAGCCTTCACACTCAGCCGCGCTATCGATTAGATGCTGACGCTCAGTTTTCCCTTCCTATTAGGGCTGGGAACTGAGGCCGCTCCGGCTTCTCTCCCCAATACGGCTGGCATGCCCGGGCCCCGCGGCCCCCCTCCCCGGCGCCCCCAGGAGGAGCACGCGGATTGACGGGTGAATTTAGGCCGTCATTCGGCTGGAAAAGAAGCGTGTGCTGGGACCGTGAACACAGAGCTGCTTGTTACCCAGGCTCTTGTCAGGACTACAGGGCCGGGAACCTGTCAGCGCTCTGCAGCCCTGGGAGCAGTAGGGGGCACGGAGCTGGGGTGTCCTGGGGGGCGTCTCTGTGTGTGTGTGTGTGTGTGCGCGTTTGTACAGCACTGAGGGGTTGTGTGAATGGCACAGAGGTGGTGTGGGGTTTTTGTGTGAGTGTGGACAGTGCCAGAAGGGCATGTGTGTGTGTGTGTGTGTGTATACAGCACCGAGGGGTTGTGTGGATGTGTGTGAATGGCACAGAGAGTTTGTGTGTGAGTGTGGACAGTGCCTGAAGAGTGTGTGTGTGTGTGTGTGTGAGAGAGAGAGAGAGAGGATAGTGCTAAGGGGTTATGTTGATGTGTACGTGTGTGAATAGCAGAGGTATTGCAGGGTTTTGTGTGTGAGTATGGACAGACCCTGGAGAGAGAGAGAGAGTGTACACAACTCTGAGGGGTTGTGTGGATGTGTGTGAATGGCACAGAGGTTTCGTGTGTGACTGTAGACAGACCCTAGAGAGGGGGTGTGTGTGTGAGAGAGAGAATACAGTGCTAAGAGGTTATGTTGCTGTGTGCATGTGTGGGAACGGCTCGGGGGTGCTGCAGTGGCTGAGGGGTTGTGTGGATGTGTGTGAATGGCACAGAGACACAGGGTTTTGTGCGCGTGAGCAGCACCGGGGGTGTCTCCGTTTCTGTCTATACAGCACAGGGAGGTTTTGTGGAGGGGAGCAATTACAGCTGTGGGGGTCATGCGTGTGTACACAGTGCAGGGAGACTGTGTCTGTGGACAGCGCTGGGATACTGTGGAGCTTGTTTGTGTGTGAATGCAGTGCAGGGAGGTTGTGTGCGCATGAGTGTGTTCGCAGTGCTGTGAGGGGGTGTGTGTTTGTTTGGCCAGCATTGAGGCATTGTGGGGGGCTGTGGACAGTGCTGGTGCTCCCCTCGGGCCTGCTCTGTGGGGGTTACACAGAGCTGGGCCGGGCCCAGAGGCCAGTTGCATGGGGTTTCCTCCTGCCCCACTTCCCCGGCTGCTGGGGGGCTCACTCAGGCCTCTTGCACATGGGGATCCCAGGTTGGGAGCAGCCCCCAGGGGCAAGACCAGTTCCCCTCCCCACAGGGCTAGTGCCTCCTGGTGGGGTCACTGAGCCCATCTGCTCCACATGTGGAAGGTGGGTGCCCATCTGCGCCCCCTTTTCCCACAGTGGCTCAGGTTCCATTTCTCACCCCCTCCGGCATCGTCGATGGCTGGATCTGGTCTGTGCCCCCCGGCAGGGCCCATGTGCGAGAGCAAGGGCAGCCTGGGCTGCTGTGAGATCCCCCTCCCGGCTCCTCTGACAGCTCCTGCCCCCCCCCGTCCCCCCCCAACTCCCGCCTCCTGCTCGACGGGGCTGGAATTATTACAGTGTAATTAAAAACGCAATTAAGCACTGCCACTTAGCAGAAAAGTCAGACAGTTTGGGAATAATTATCTGACACTATAACAAGTTGCACCACATTAATCAGGCGCTGATCAGCTCCAGCAGCTGTGCATCCGACTCCGGCCCGGAGAAAGCAATGAATCAGGCACTTACCAGGGCTCTGGCGGGCAGTGCACTGCTTATGGGCAGAGCCAGCGTCCAGGCCATTGTGCCCCAGCTTGGGCATTCCTGGAAGGATTCCCCCCGCCCGCCCTTTTCTTGAGGGACAGGGAACCCCACAGCTCCCTTCCATTCCCTCCTGGGGTAGGAGCACTGTCTAATGGTTAGATCAGTGGCGAGGCAGGGAAGTGCCAGGCCTCCTGGGTTCCATCCCCAGCTCTAGGAGGGTGCGGGATCTGGTGGGTTAGAGCAGGGCTGGGAGCCAGGACGCCTGGGCTCTGCTCACAGCACCAGGAGACGAGGGGCATTGCGCTCCCCAGCCTTACGCAAGCAGGACAGTGCCAGTGTAGATCAAGGGACTCGTCTGCTCTAGCTCCGCCCTGGCCCACGGCGCCTTCTCCCCATCAGCAGTGCAGGTGGTGCCCAGGTGCCTCGTCCCTGTCTCCGTGGTGTGTGCCGACAGCTGTAGCAATGGGGCTTCGCAAGGGGACTGCCCGGGCTGCTAGGCAAAGGGGCGGTGGGGTGGGTGCTGGGAGGGCCTGGGCCACCGTGCTCAGATTCCCTGCGAACTTGCTGCACCAGCCTCCCCAGGAGCAGGCCGGCTGGGAGCTGCTTGCAAGCCCATGCAAACTCCAAAGGGATGTGCCAGCCGGGACCCGGGCTCCTGCCTGCTGAGACCCGCCCCTTCCGCCAGCAGGGATCGGGGCGTCCCCCTCCCAGCGGAGCTCCCCTGTGGAAATCTGCTGGGCCAGGCGGAGTCTGTGCGGCGTCTGCTCTGGGCAGACGGACGGACGGGGGCTCCGTTTTGCTGGGCCAGGCCTGCGATGCCTGCCACTGGCAGCTGCCGCAGCCCCACCAGATTCCACGCTGCAAGGCCGGTGCGACGCTGTCAGCCAGGCTTCCCAGCAGAAATCTGCCCGCTGCCTCCCGCAGCCGGCTGGGACAGCATGGGGAGGACACGCTGCGCTGCGCAACATCACGCCCGGGGAGCCCTGGTCACAAAAGGACTGAGAAACGGGCGCGAGGGGGCAGGCTGTGAGGATGGCCCCCTCCCAGGCTAAGGCAGGCGCGCGGGGGCTCTGAAAGGGTCAGGCCCCCCCATCCTGGAGCGTGGGGCTCTCAGGAGGTGAAGGGGCAGGGTCCTCTCTGTTCAGCCAGGCGTACGGCTGGAGCAGGTGCTCCCAGGCAAGGCCCTAGCAGCCAGAGCCGGTGCGCGTGCCCAGCATTGGGCGTGGGCGGGTTGGTGTGGTTGGATGGAGCAAGGGGGCGTGTGGGCTGTTCTCGGGGGGACCCAGGCGATCGATGCGGAGCAGCAGCCCCACCCGGCGTGCCGGAGCCGCCTGACACCTGGGGACCACTCCCCTGCCTGGCGAAGGCAGGAGAATCAATGCCACGGCAGCTGCCTCCCTTCCGGGTCAGCAGAGAGGAGGTGCCGGCCACCCCGGCCTGGCTTTCCCACCTGTCCGTCACGCCACACCCGATATCTAGCACGGCGCTGATTGCCCGGGTGGAGGGGAGCTGCGGCAGGAGCCCTCCCTACACATGGGGGGAGAGACACTGGCTGGGGGAGGAGGAGGACGGCCCTGGAGGCATCTCCCCTTGCTCACATATGTCCTATAGTCGCCAGCGTGTGCTGGTTCCTCGTCCCCTCCCTGCCCCACTGTGCCCCTGGCAAGCAGCGGGCAGGCTGGGGGGGCTATGGGGAGCCCGCCCGCTCCCAGATGCTGGCAAAGGCTGAGCTGACGCTTTCTGGCTGGATTTCCCAGTCCTGCCACTGGAGCCCGCGGTGCTCCATGGGCGTCATGGAGGCTAACGGTGGAGCCGGGCAGACGGAGAGAGGCAGATGGAGCAGTGGGCCTTTAAACCGTTTGTGAACTGGCTCCTTGGCTGGCTGGAGTCCGCACAGCGTGAGGCAGGGAAAGGGAATACAGGTGCGTGCCAGCAGGGCATCGGGGGCACCGGGCAGGAGGCTTTAGATGCAGGCAGCGCCCACCGCGCCCTCCTCGGCCCAGCTGCTCTCCTGTGGCCCCGAGGGGCACCCCTGTTGTTTGCGACCCACGTTCTGAACCTGGGCCTCTGCTGAGCTTGGTCCCAAGCAGCTCATGACATGACGCCCGTCCCGGCTCGCTCTTCTCGGCCAGAATGCAGGCACCACTGGCAGCTCGGGTTGGGAAGGAGGGCCCACCCACTGCACGTCTGTGCCCAGTTGCTCCAGTGGGAAGGAGCCTTTTGGGCTGGGGGACCAGAACCTGCCCTGCACACTGCGCCTGCTTGCGCCCTGCCTCGCCCAGCCAAGTGGCCCATTGCTTTCCTGCTTCAGGGTAACGCCAGCGGCTGCTCGCCATCCCTCCCTGCACGGCATCGCCCTCCTGCCAGCTGGCTCGGTCTGATCACCTGGCTGGGCTCTGAGCCGGTACCTGCTTTCCAGGGCGGTAGGTGCCACGTCGGTCTTTCCAGCTCTCACGTCCCCATGGCTTGGAGGCTGCAGGGGGGGAGATTCCAGTGGGATCCTTCCATGGGTCTGTTCCACCTCAGCTGCATTCCTTCTCTTCCCCTGCGCGGGGCTTGAAGAGATGCCAATTAGCATCCACGGGGCATGAGTGGCTGCCCCCCAGGAGAGAGATTGGCCACTGGTGGCCAGGCTGAGGCAGCTACCCCGGGACCTACCCATGTCTGGGGCAGGGGCTAGAGCAGGAGGTTCGGCAGGCGCCAGGATCGGCCCAGGGAAAAGCACGGAGGAGCCGGCAGCCGTGCGCAGGGCGGAAATGTACATTGCAGGGAGCAAGCAATTGCGAAGTGCAGTCGGCCCAAAGGCTGCAGGTGGGAGCGGATCCCCGAGCAGCTGGGGAGAGACCGGCCAGGTTTGCCTGGGCAGCCCGTCAGGGAGTTGGGAGTCAATAAAAATGAATAATAGCCGATTAATTACTGCGCTGTAAAGGGAAACGAGGTGAGAGGGCCGTAAACAGAGGGATGGGCTGCAGAATAAACAGGCTTTGAAGGGCATCAATTAGCTGGCAAATTAATGAGTATTTATGGCTTGTATTTGCCGGCGCTAATGAAGGCCTCGGCTGGAATAACATTCATCCCGCAACGCGCCCGCTCGGCATGGCTGCAAACTGTGCGCGCCCCCCCCGCGCCCCCCACCGTTGCCATGGCAGCCCCCAGGAGAATGGCAACTTGCGCTGCTTGCACTGCCCGGCTCACGGGAAGCAGGGCCGGGCCTGCTCTGTGGGTGGGGGCAATTGTCAGTAATCGGCATGGCTCGGGGGGCGGGGGGGCACCAGCCTTGCACCCTAACCCCGGACTCCAGGGATTTCCCTGCCCAGGATGCTTTCGGACCTATATCCTGGGGACCCCTGGGGCTTGATCCCCCTCACCCCCAGTCCTGCTCTCCTCCCTTCCCCAAGTCCCCTTCCTGACCCTACATCCCTCCTCTCCTCCACCTCCTTCCCCAGACTCCTCCTCCCCCACCAGTCCGGGGCTCCTTTCAGGGCTGCCCCCCCTTGCTGTCGGGGGTTTCCCATGATGGCTCCGGTTTCTAAGAGCCGGAGATAAAAGGCAGAGATTGTCTCCTTTGTTCAGCGTGGTCCTCGGCACAGCCCTTGGGCCTGAGAGAGGGAACCAGCCAGAAAGGAAATCAGGGGCTTAGCACATTCATTTCTCCCCTAATTTGCCAGTTCTGCCATGAAATCCCATTACAAAGGGCTTAGTGGCTGCACTGAGGAGAAGGTCACTCCCGGGGGCCTGAGGAGATTTACACTGCAGAAAGGTGCTAGAAAAGAGCAACCCCACACATCTCTGGCCGTAAACGCACAGCCCGCGCTTCCCCTCCCTCCCCTCCCCGCTCACAGGCAAGACACATGCATTAAACTGGAGATTAGGCCGCTCCTCGGCTGCCAGGAGAGGAAACCAGGGCTTGGGCGTTTTGGGCAACTCTTTGCCCTCTTGCAGGCTGCATTCTGGCCTGTGCTGAGACACAACGGTGGGCCCAGCACGGGGCCTCTGTGCTGGAAGCTAAATCAAAATGATCCCACCTCCCCTGGCCTGGGGTGGATGTGGTTCCTGGGACCAGTGGCCTTAGTTCTGTGGGTGACAGGACATGGGACGCGTGCCGTGGTCGTTTTGGGGAGGCTTGAGATTTTGGGCTGAGGTCACACACAGAGAGGCCGCTGCTCTCTCCTCTTGTGTCAGGGAGTTCCACAGGCAGGGTTTGCCGCCTGCACCGCCCCGTCTTCACCGGTGTCACTGGGCTGGTTGAAGATAACCATCATGGTTGCACAGGGCGAGAGGCTCTCGAGGATCAGGGTCACTCCCCTGGAGGGCTCAGAGGATAAGGCGAGAGACCCTGACCTGGGCTCTTCAGTGGGGGTCGGTGCAGAGGGAGGAACGCTCCAGGACCTGGAGGTCAGGGACAGTGTTGGATAAGAAAGGGCACCGTCTTCCTCCCGGATAGGCTATTCTTGGCTGTTATGGCTAGCTGGGCACTCACAGAGGAGTCCAGGCTGCGACCGAAGCAGCAATCTGAAGGCAGGCATTCCAGTGCCGTGGGACATACTAGAGGAGGCCAGTTCCCCAGTGTAGGTCCTTACTGTTAGTTAATCGTGTTATCTGTGTTAGAGCAATACCCATTGTGCTGGGCGCTGCACAGACACTGAGTGAGAGACGCTCCCTGCCCCTAGGCACCCGCTAAAGAACACTGGTTTTGTCAGCGTCAAGTACAGTATGAAGGAGCTGATGCACATGTGATTAATATAGAGCTTAAAACAAGACCATGTAGGAGGCTGTGTGATAATGCAGCAAATGATAAGGGCTGCATGCAGGTTGCAGGAGGGAGACGTGGGCTGCTGTGGGAAGCTGATTTCCCCTTTGCTAGGAGCCAGCAGAAGGCAGACTCAGACCTGGAGCAGAATGAACTGCCAATTCAGGGAGAGAGCTAGGAAATCAGGAATCCAAGGGGAGTGGGGGGAGTTGAGAGGCAGAAATCATCTGCACTAGATGTAGTCAAGATCATAAGCCAAGACATTTACCAGCTCTTGGTCAAGCCTGCCACAAATTCTACAGAAACAAGCCAGTTCTCAAAGGGGCATCACTCAGCTAAAGGCAAGACTGTCCGCTGTCTCAGCAACACATTAACCGCAGCGCTGTAGCCTTTAAACTAGATACGAGCGCACCATACAGTGTAAGCCTAAGGACTGCTCACTGTTGCTAAAGAAACTGTCCAGAAAACTAGCCTAAAGCCGAGTTCGTTTCCCGTTCAGAACAGAAAGTACCGCTGTAAGTAAGTCTTACAACTCTTTAAAAAAACTAGGATCGCTTAATAGCTTTCCAGGCGGTAAATGCAGATGACCCGCTTGTGTTACGACTCAAATCCCGCCTAGCTACAATTTTGTTAAAAAGGCATCAGGAATGCACATGAGATGGACAACATACTCGTATGAGCCATCTTCCATGAGCTAGGGTGTTTGGAAGGAGGCTATGAAAACAAATCAGCAACTCCAATGATTCCTCCACTAAGCAAAAGGGACTTTGCCTAGCAAATAACTGAAATGCTGAACTTGACACTGTGGGAAAGCTGGGCGATATTGAAAAGACAGAGCAACCTAAGCCTGGGTTAATTCTGTGTACATAGCTGAAAAGCTAAATAAAGTCCGGATCTGCAGTGATTCCCAGGATTTAAATAGAGCCATACACCCTTCCCAGGAGCTGATAAAAGAAACTGAAGAAATGGCATCTGCATTCTGGGACGTGAAAAATTTTGCAGTATTAAATGTAGGGCATGCAAGCTGGCAAGTAAGGTTAAACATGTCAAAGTCTCCATGAGCGACTTTTCATGATCCATTTGGGCTAGATTCTCAGTTGGTGTGTCTCAGCCTCACTCCACTGACTTCAGCACTGCTTTACTGATTGGCACCAGCTAAGAATTTGGCCCGACAGGTGTAAGGCTGAAGCAAATGCCATTTGGTATGGGCGCTGCTCCTGGCACATTTCAGACTGACAGGTGCTGATGTCTGAAAAGTCCGCTGCCCATTGTCTGAGAAAGCTTTCTCTTCCCACCTGGGGAAGGGCCTCTCGATCGCTTTGGGTGGCTCCTTGGTCTTCTATTACGAGCAGCCCTTGAGAGGGGATGGAGAGAGCCGGGGAATGCAGGGACAGGAATGCTAGCTGTGTACACTGTGCTGAGTTGATAAGGTTGAAGGTTCGGGGCAATGACAGAGGAGGAGGTTGCATTGTGGTGGTGAGAGGTGATGGAGAAGGTGAAGAGGGGAGGGAGAGGATATGGATGGACACCGAGAAGGAGGGCGAAATAGCTGGCAGGCAGGTGTGAGTGAGGCTAGGCACTAGAGGGATGGGAGCAGTGCACTGTAGCCATCAGCAAGCCCTTAACAGGCCAGGAGGCTAATCAAGTAGTGAAACATTTCTCAGCTTCCCACGGCCTCCTCCACCTCCCCAGCTACCTGGGCTGGGCATGGACTGAGCAAATGTAACTCAGTTGTGCTCCAGGGAAGACAAAGACCTCTGTGGAGAGGCCCCCTCTGGGAAACAGTACTGCAGAGCGACAGGGCTGTCCAGGATGGGAGGAAATCTTCAGGACACTTCATTCCCCATCTCTCTGTGCTCAGTGAGCCCTACCAGGGTCTCTGGGAAATGACAGCCTGGCCGCAGGGAGATGGCCAGCCAGGCATTGCAGCGCAGTACTGCTCACCAGGCCAGCCGCTTTAGTGTAGCTTCCTTGTAACCTTGTCCGGCGATGCCCCTTCCAGAGGAGCAGGCTATGCCTTATGCAGGAAGACCCGTTAGCCTTTGCATCAACATCCCTGAAGAAGACAGTGCACCCAGCCTGGAGAGAAGCTGCTGGCAACGTGGGGTGGGTGCCATGGGTTGCACCGGCAGAGTGCTGGCCGAGTGAGGATACACAGCGATGCTTGTAGGCTTGGTTAAAACCCCTTGGGAATCTGGCGGGCTGTGCTGGGACAGCCGAGACGTGATCTTGGGCTGGACTGTCAGTTGGGTCGGTGGCTACACGTGCTCAGGGCCTCAGACAGATTGGTGCCACTGGGGTGCTCAGGGGCCGTGGGCAAGCACCCGAGCAGGGTATGTAGCCCACATGCCCCACCACCAGAGATGCCCACTGGCGTTTGGCATGAAATCGAAGGAACCGTTTTACAACTTGGCCCACAAAAAGAGCAGGTTAGGCCTCCAGAGAGGGTCTGGAGGGCAGAGGATGAGCAGGGGGCTAGGAGACAAGTGCGGGAAGTGCCTTGATGGGTGTTTGAATACCTACGTGGCAGGGTGTGAGGGGGGGTACAATGGTGCATGGGGGGGATGAATGCGTATGCAGGAGCGTGGGGCTGAGCACACATGGGGGGCCTGAGTGGCGGAGGATGTAGGGGGAAGAGTGCCAGCGAGAGCACGCCTCGGTGTGAGTGAGCCCGCGTGGGGGAATGCTTCTGCCCCCTCCCCCATGGAGGGGTGGACTTTCTGCCTGGCGATCTGTGTGAACACTGGGCGTGCTTTGTCTTGGCGCTGCGAGGTGATTAGCGGTGAGGCGGGGAGGGGAGGCAAACGGCTGAATGGGCTGCAGCACAGAGAGGAGCCGGGGCCGCGTCACTCAGCCTGTCTCACTGCTTCAGAAGCCATGAAAGGAGGAAGGAAGGAGCCCACCCCGTGAATGGCAATTAGGCCCCAACGAGGCACAAAGCCGCCAGCTGGGGAGGGGGGGCGAGACCCTCGCACACCCACTTGGCAGTGTTTGCAAACACTGGAGGCCACTTAGTGCATGGAGGTGTGAGGGAGTTGGCTGAGGGGGCTGCCAGACTCAGGGCCTCCCCCTCGCGGCCTGGAGCAGCAAGCTGTGCAATGCAGGGTTTTCTGGTGCTGTCAGGCTGGATGCGGGGGGATCAGCCTTCTCTTTGTGCCCTCGGCAAAGCAAACCACTAGCCCGTGGCTTCCCTCTGCAACCGGGGCAGCCAAATCCTGCTGCTCGTTGCTGGGAGAACAACAGAGTTGGGAGGCAAAAGTGGAGCCGCTGATCTCAGAGACGGGGGCCGCCAGTGTCCCAGCACAGGGACAGCGGGGTCGGGCTCCTTCTGCACGACTGGCAGGGAGACTCTGGGTTCTAGTGCCCCGTGGTACGGATCCCACTGTGCCCTGGAGCTCAGGCTGGAGCCGGCCAGATCCTGCTGTCTTCA
This sequence comes from Mesoclemmys tuberculata, assembly GCA_007922155.1. NCBI lineage: Eukaryota > Metazoa > Chordata > Testudines > Chelidae > Mesoclemmys > Mesoclemmys tuberculata. The sequence goes on from ML675649.1 coordinate 7,617,552, forward strand.
CAGGCTGCCAGGGTGACTCATGGCGCTAAAGCCCGGGGTGCAGAGCCTGTCGTTCTGGTGGCGGGGCTGGCAGCGAGGCGCTGGGGTCCTGGAGCCCGCCTGCGTCCCTTGGAGTTGGCTCCGTGGCAGGGCTGCTGGCCAGCTCTCCAAAGAGGCTTTGTTCCCACGAGGGTTCCGGGTGCCCAGCGCTCTCCCATCGCTGTGCTGGCAGCCGGGGGAGCAGGGTGCGCTGGGAAAGAATGTCCCTCCTGAATGCACCCAAAGGCAGGCATGACAAGCCTGAAATCAAGCTGTCAGTTCCCGTCTGGACAGCCCTTCAGCCCCATTCGCTCTGCCTTGTTCGGTTCCCCTCGGCATTCACCGAACACAATCCAGCCACTTAACCCTCTGGCTCACACACTCCCCCAGCCGGAGGGGGCGGACGGGGAAACACCAGTGCAGGACAGCTCTTGCGGGGCGGGCGGGGGAGAAGGGGTGGAATCCTGGCTCTAGCGCCATGGGGCAGAGATCCTGGGGCACTTGGGGGGGGAACGTAAATCCTGGAGCTACTGCCCCGGGGCAAGGATCCCACGGCCCTCGGGGCGGGCTGTCAATCCTGGCTCTAGCTCCATGGGGCGTGGACGCCACTGCAGCAGGGCTGGAGTTCCTGGCTGCCCCCAGGCTAGCGGATGGCTGTGGGGGTGGCTGCAAGTCATGCACACGCCCCTTCGCAGTGGGGATCCCAACATCCTGCTCTCAGCTCCCCCTGCTCCCTGGCCTGGTGCTGCTGCGCAGTGTGCGTGGGGGTGTCACCCAACTGAAGCCAAGCTCCCCCCCCCCGCTTGTTCAGTCCTGCAACACTTTGTGGCACCCAGCCTTCAGCCAATCCCTCCCTGTGCCCCCCCCATTCCAGCCCCCCCCACGCCATAGCCCCTCCTCAGTGACCCCATTTCATCTCCACATGCCCCCTCCTCTGCTGCGAGACCCACCACAATCCCTAACCCCCTCTGGGCCCTCTCCCAGCCTGGAGCCCCCTCCTCCATTGCTCCCTGCCCTGTAGCGAGATTTCCCCCTCACCCGCCCTGCCCGCTGCGCCCTCTCCTCGCCCCTTTCCCCCCTCCCCTGCTGTGTGATCCACCCCAAACCTTTCCAACCTCTGGCTGCTAATGAAAGAGCAAGTGTACAGAATTTTCTCTGACACAATTAAAAAGCCCGGGGTCCCGGCCTTCTCAGCTTGCTGCAGTGTGTTCAATTAATGTAGCATAAAAAATCATTATGCAGGGACACAGATGGAAGTGGCCAAGCAGAAAATGCGATGTGCAAGGGCAGAAAGCCCCCTCTTCCCCAGGTAAATATTAAGGCAGGGGCCGGTTTCCAAGGACTGTCCAAGGCCTTCAGAGCAGCAGAGCGAGGGTTGCCCTAGGCCAGGGTTCCTTGCACCCTACTCCCTTGGGCTTCGCCACTGCCGGGACCCAGGGGTTTGCACAGACAGTGGGGGAGGAGGAAAGTGGGGGACAGCCGCACTGCTGGGAGAAGGGGGGAGGGCTGCAGCCTGTAGGGACCTGATGCTCCGTGTAGTGACAGGAAGAGATTAATGAGAGACACCAGCTTGTTTGAGTAAAATAAACGAGCATGTTTGCGGTGCGGAGTGCCCCAGCCTCCAGCTAATGGAGCCAATAAGCCTCAGGCACCTGCTGAAGCAGGATGTTAAGTGCGTGTTTGTCTGCCAGGGCTCAGCACCCGGGCTGCGCTGGGCCTGCGTGGGCGCAGGGCCCGCAGCTCCGCTGGCCACCGTTAGCGTGTCATTATGCACAGGCACAGACGGAGGTAACAGAGCAGAAAACGGGCCTGGTTCATGTGACGCCGGGATCAAAGTGCAGGAGACCTTTAAATGGCAAGTGCTGGGGGTGGGAGACGCATGGGAGGGGGAGGAGGGGAAGGCACAGACATGCACAGGGAGGCACATGCATCTTATGGACCCACAACCCCCACACACACACGTCTAGGTCCATGTGCATCTGCCCATACAGCCACCCCAGGCGGGCACAAGTGGCTGCACGCGCTCGCACGCCTGCCGCCACATGCATCGTCGCAACTGCTCATGCCTCCACACGCCTAAGCGCCCGCACAACCACACACATGCAGCAGCAACCGTGTGAACACACACGGGCAGACCTTCACACACCTGTGAGCACACGTTCCCCCCTAAGTGCACAAGTACAGCACCCCCCCAACAGAGAGACATTCATCCTCACACAGAGGTATGCAGACATTTGCCCCCCCATGCACAGCTGCACCCCCCACACCCTACACTCTCCCCTCACCAGACGAGTAGGTGTACCAAGGTCTCTGGGCACTGTAACAAGCACAGCCATTGCAGAATGAACAGGTAAATCGAGACCGGAAAAGTGATCCTGGGGAATAGACATCCCCACACCTCCCAGGAGCTGCCCCCTCCCACAAACTGCTTCCAGCAAACCTCACAGCAATCAGAACCAACACAGAGCCGGTGAATGTCCCCAGCTGGAAATACATCCCTCGTTCCCGGGGCTAGCTACCCCCAGACAAGCTGCAGCCTCGGAGAGAGTGGGCCTGTGAGATGGCATCACTGGCTGTGGGAGACCCAGGGAATCTGCTACAGCTGTGACATCCCTCCAGCCGTCCACCCCGCCCTCTAGCTGGCTAGCACAGAGTTTTGCATAGTCCCCGTCACTGTAGTGGCTGGACTGGCTCCTGGGTGTGCAGGTGTGCACACACTGACGTGCAGCTTCACCCTGGGGCTAGTGCCCGCCACCTGTGCACAAGCAGACAGGTGGTGCAAGTTAGTCCTACTCTAACATGAGCTGTGGCGTCAGTGGCCACAGGGCTTTGCAGAGAGGCACAGAATAGACAGGCTGCGAGAACGCCCCAGCCACACCCCATCCCTCTTCTGGCCCCTTCGTGCTGCCTCCGCCCTGGCTGTGAAGCACACACTGAGATGGACCCGGCTGTGTGCCAGGGAGCGAGCCCCCGCCCTCCGTGCCAGGGGAACTCCTCACGCGGTGGGCCACGTCTGCCCGGCCGCTTGCCAGGCTGGTGTCAAGGGCGAGCATGCCCACCGTTCACATGCACGGTCAGAGAGCTGCAACGCCTGCCATCCGCTCAGCAACCGGCCGGGCCCAGCAACGTAAATGGGCTCTTTCGTTTTTGGCTGGCCCACCCCCCGCCCCCGCGCTGAGCCTGCCTGCCCGTCTCGCCCCAGCGCTGGGAAAAATCTGTCACCTAGGGTGTATTAATCGGCTTGGAATGTTAATCCTCGTTGCATTAACCCAGCCCTGCTCACCCCCCCCCCCCCGCATAAGCCACTGGAGGGGGGCCGCTCTGGGTCCAGCTTTTTGGGGCACAGTCGGGGCAGCAGGCGCTACGCAAGCAGCAGGCTGATTTGCTCTGTTAATTACTGGTGCAGCAAGTGTTAATCCGCCTCCGGGCAGGAGTAAAAGGCCAGAAGTAATTCACAGTGGAGAAATATGGGAGCAACAGGAAGCGGGGGGAGGTGCAGGGGCCTGGTTGCGGGGGGAGGAGTCCGGTCCTACTTGCAGGGTGGGGGTAGACCAGTCAGTTCTGCTGTGGATCTGGTTGTGTTGGTGTCCGGGCCTGGGGAGGTAGATGTCATGCATGTTCCCAGCATGAGCTGGATCAACTGGGATCCAGTTCTGGGAGAGCTGATAGTAGATCTGGTTGTAGGGGAGAGTGTCAAAGGGTTTAAGGCCAGAAAGTACCACCCTGCTCTAACCGCCTGTATATCACAGGGCCATCCACCTCATCCAGCATGTACACGCTAAACCCAACGGCTGAAATGAGACCGATGAGCCTGTTTTGTGGCACAGGCAGTGAAAAGGAGGGACACGGTGCGGCACTGCCCAAGGACCCCGCAATGGCAGGGAAATGACTGAATGAGATAGACCCAGATAATTCTTGCAAGTGAGCCATCCGCCATGGAACGACTTACATTTTGCTGCAGTGAATTACGGTCTGTGGCCCATCACTAGTTGCTCTGGAATATCGAAATGAGCAAAACTGCACTTCAATTTCTTGATAAGACTGTGACATGTTATGTCTTTTGAGAGCATTATTGCCATATACACCTGGAAAAATAGTCCACGGCAACCACATAATGCTGTCCTCTGAATTTGCGTGGAAATACAGCTAGTCTCTTCCAAGGTGTTTCTGGTAGAGGTGCTTGTATGCTGTGTGGTTCAGCATTGTCTCACAAGTTGATTTGTACCGGATTGCCTTTCAAAAGCCCAGTATCATCAAATCCTCCGTCGGGTTCTTCCATCTTTCTCACTAGGCCCATCATGGGTGCCACACTGCAGCTGAAAAGGCTGTTTGTCTGTGAGCCTTTGATCACAGGCATTCTGAATGCATAACTTTTGTCTTCGTCTTTGTTTCGGTGGTGAACTGGCCCGTGTAATTGAGCATACCTCCAGGGCTAGTCAGAGCTGTGTCGGATGACTTCAGCTCTGGGAGGGGCTGAAAGTTATTGTAAATCCTTTCTGAGATGACCGTGACGTCTGCTCTTGAGTCAATTTTAAAATCAACAGTCTCACCAGGAATAGTCAGTTTCACTCTCCAGGCAGGCTCTGTGCCATCACAAGCAATGGATCCCAGAACCAATGGCTCTTGATTGTCTGTAATATGAAGCAACTCCCTGACTGCTTTGGTGCACCAAACAACTGAAAATGTCTGCATTTCAAACATTTATTACACCATGCGCCCCTGGCTGGACATGCATCATCTCTTGGGATATGACTTTGTGCATGTAGGCTGGAATTTGTCCCTCTCAGCCTGAGAGGTCTCTCTCCTTGCCTCAGAGGTTTTATGATGACTTCTAACAGTCAAGTATCTGTTTATAGCTAGTTTTAAGTTTTTCAAGTTGCTCCTGCCTTTTGTTCTGTTTGACTAGTTCTGACTGCATTGCTCTCTATATAGCTGTGGCTAGGGTTAAATCTCCCTTCAACTGCAGCTGCTGTAAAAGGCTTATATCTGCTAACCCAATAACCAACCTGTCTCTGATGTTTTCATGTTTTACATTCCCCAAAATATCACAGTTTTCAGCCAATGTATGCAGAGCTCCTATAAAACATCCAACGTTTTCCCCTGGTTCTTGAATTCTCTAATGAAAACATGCTCTTTCATAAATCACATTTCTCTGGAGTATAAACTATGCATCAAACACAGCCAGAACTCTTTCATGGTCATCTTTGTAACTGCCTTCAGTAAAGTCAAAGGATTTAAAGATATGCTCTGCCTGTTTCCCCATAGCATAAATTAAAGATGATACCTGTATATCTCCAGTTTCTTTGTGGAGTTTGTTTGCAATATGAAATCTTGCAAAATATTGCTTCTTGTCCGCCCATTGCGATGGTTTCTCAAAACTGAAGTTCTCCAGGGCATTGAAGAGTGGCATGTTGATGAGATCCTGCTACTTTTTTGTTCCTTTGTTCCTGCTGTCTGCAACTTTTGTTGCTGGTTTCCTCCTTTGTCTGTTCTTAGTTTATTCCTGACACCATGTCATATCCTTCTATACCAGATCTGGCCTGGCTACAGAGCTTGCTTATATACACCAGATGCATGCACCATAAGGTCTTTAATGGTCTGCCAGATATGGCTGAGGTTAGCTTAAATGAGGGATTTTACACACAGTGCCACCAAGTAGCTGAATAGAATAATACAGTTTAGCATTTCACTACACACCCCAACACAGACACCTCCCCCCACACCAGACACCCCACACATGTTGGACTTGCACACACACGCTAGCACCCATGTGTTGTGCACACCCATCCACACTGTACATACACACGACAGGCACCCACATGCATGATAGATGACCTCTGTTGCCTACATCACAGCGCTCTAAGCTTCGCCACGAACGGATGTAGCCGTCGCTTTGCCAGGAGGCCCATTGCTGCAGCGCCTGGGCTCTTTGTCGCCATTTCAAATGATCACAAGTGCTGGGGCCCGGAGAACAAGCTCTCCCTGTGACCCCAGAAGGCAGGCGGCGGGCCCAGGTGCAATCTCCTGTGCTATGTGCTCCAGCACTGTCTGGGAGACAAACACATGAATGGCCTTGCGGGACCCCAACCTGAAAGACCCCTTTGCTGACTTCGTCACAGCAGAATCCAGGATCCCACCCACAACTGACAGCTGCAGGTGCTGTTCATCCATAGGGCCCCAGTGTGCCCGAGACACAGAGCGTAAGATGCTCTCCATCGCCTCCCACCTGGCATGCCCCCGCCACCCCTAGCACTGAAATTCCTATGCCTGCAGAGCGGTGGCCAGAGAGGGTCTACCTGCCCGCCCAGCTCCCTGCTTCGGGAGCAAGCAAACAGAAATGGAACACCCCCCCACACCCCTGCCCCCCCAGCATGCCCCCCACACTCCATGCCACCCACTGTCTCCCAGTGCCCCCCACAGAGTGCCATACTCCACCAACTGGAGCTCATGCCTGTTTCACCGGCACCCTTTGCTCTCGCCACCAGCAGGGGAGGGCAGGGGGGCAGACCCCCAGGCCCGGCCTGCTGGGGGTGGTGAGCTGGCCCTTCATGACGTGCAGAGGACGGGGGGCACCAGCCCCTCCAGTGCCCCCTGCATGTTGTGAAGGGACGGTCCGGCGACTTCCCCCCCCGGCCAGGTGTGAACCAGTGCTGGGGTGTGGGGGCTGCAGCGGGAGAGGCGGGCGCCACACAGCGGGTAAGTGCGGGGCAGGGGGGATGGCAGAGCCAAGCCTGCATTTGCATCCTTCCCAGCCTCACGTCCCCTCCACCCCCCGACAGGTACAGACCCCACCTCTCCGTAGCAGCTGAGGGCTGGTTCCAGGACCCCTTCTGCCCTGCGCGGGGCTGGCCTGTCAGAACAGGGCTCCCTGAATTACTGCTCGGGGAACCAGCCGCCGAGTCAGGCCCTTTCCCCCCGACAGATGAGCTCCACATTGCAGCTGGGAGGCATTAAATATCCCTCAATGAGCTCCTGCGACCGCCGGCCCCTGCACAGAGCTCAGGCGCTATCCTAGAGCGGCTTGATAAGGCTGAGAAGCCAGCTGCGCTGCAGCACGCTGGGGCTGGATTTCCAAGGCCCATCTCGAGGGGACAATGCAACTGGCAGCTGGCAGCCCCCGTGGGTGGCAGGGGTATGCCAGGGGCTCTATGCCCAGGGGAAGACACCCAGCCTGCAACTATGCATGTTACCCCAGTGCCCGTCCACACCTAGAGCATCGGTACCTGTACGCCAGCTGCGACAGCATAAGTGCAGGTGTAGACAGAGCTTAGGAGAGTCTGTCGAGCCCCATCTGCCCTCTTGCTTAGCACCGGTGCTGCTGCACTTCGGGCACAAATGCGCCCAGCCCAGCTGTGGGGCCGCCCCCCATTCCGGGGCTGTCATGCAGAAGAGGAGTTGCAGATCCATAGGCCAGGAAGGAAACGCTGTCATCATCTAGTCTGCCCTGCCACACGCAGGCTGGAGGGTTCTGCCTGCTGCCTTGAGCCCAGAGCTGCTGGCTAATCTTTCAGACAGCTGCCCCAGTCCCCACCCTCAAATGCTGCTCAGCAATGAACACAGACCAGCCAGGGGCAGACCAAGGATCCGTCTAGCTCAGTGGCCTGTCTTCCAGCAGCGGCCAGCGCCAGATGCGTCAGAGGGAATGAACAAAACAGGCAGTTATCAAATGATCCATCCCCTGTCATCCACTCCCAGCTCCTGGCAAACAGAGGCTAGGGACACCCAATGCCTGGCTAACTGCTCATCTTGGTTAATAGCCAGCGATGGACCTATCCTCCAGGAACTCATCTAGTTCTTTTTTGAAGCCGGTTAAAGTTTGGGCCGTCACAACATCCCCTGGCAACAAGTGCCACAGGTTGCCCGTGCGTTGTGTGCAGAATTACTGCCTTTTGGTTGTTTTAAACCTGCGGCCTGTTCATTTCCTTGGGTGACGCCTGGTTTTTGTGTGGCAAGAAGGCATAAATAACGTTTCCGTATTTACTTTCTCCACACCATTCATTATTTACAGCCCTCTGTCACATCCCCCCCTTAGTCGTCTCTCTTCCGAGCCGAAAAGGCCCAGTCTTTTTCATCTCTCCTCATATGGAAGCTGGTCCCTGCCCCAATCTGCTCCTTTCTCTCAGTGGGGAAACACAGCACTATAATCTTAGCTCTGCAAGGAGGGCTAGGGTGTCCTCCAGGGCTGGGGGCGGCGAGGAGCCGGGGCAAGTGTGCAGCACAAATGAGGAATGGGAAGGGGGTAATGTGCCATGGGGAACATTGGCGTGTGTGAGCACATACGCGCGGAGTGAGCGGTGAGGGGTGTGTTGCGGCAGGTGTGAGCAGGGGGAGAGGAGTGTATGTGCAGGGCTGTGGGCGCTGCGTAAAGGTGGGGACAGGGGAAGGGCAGTTGCTAAGCGAGCAGAGCAGCAGGCAGAGCTCCCAGCCCCTGGGGCAGAGACTCGGCTCGCTAGAGGGGGAGGCAAGGAGAAGCCATGAAAAAGAAACTCTCTGCAAGAGGCAAGGGAGCCGGGAATTGCACAGCCGCTGTGCTTAGCCTGCCCACCCCTTCTGATGTGTGTGAGGCACACAGATACCCTGGCGCCAAGCGAGGGGTGCAGGGCGAGAGGGTGCGCACGCAGAGCGCTGTGTAGGGGAGAGAGTGTGTGGCCAAAGGAGATGCGTGTGCAGAGATCTGTGCGGGTGTGTATGTGCAGGAAACAGTTTGCATGGTGTGTGTGTTTGTGCACAGGCAAAGGTTTGCATAGGGATGTACACATACACTCAGCGGTTCGTGTATACAGGCAGAGGTTTGCATAGTGGGGTGAATGTATGTGTGTGTACAGGCAGAGGTTTGTGTAGGAGAGCATGTGTGTGTGTGTGTGTACAGGCAGAGGTTTGCATAGGAGAGCATGTGTGTGTGTGTGTCTGTGTGTGTGTGTGTACAGGCAGAAGTTTGCGTAGGGGAGTGCAGAGATGCGTGTGTACAGGCAGAAGTGTGTGTGTGTACAGGCAGAGGTTTGCATAGGGGAACGTGTGTGTGTGTGTGTGTGTGTGTGTGTGTGTACAGGCAGAGGTTTGCGTAGGAGAGCATGTGTGTGTGTGTGTCTGTGTGTGTGTGTACAGGCAGAAGTTTGTGTAGGAGAGCGTGTGCGTGTGTGTGTGTGTGTACAGGCAGAAGTTTGCTTAGGAGAGCGTGTTCGTGTGTGTGTGTGTGTGTACAGGCAGAGGTTTGCGTAGGGGAGTGCAGAGGCGTGTGTGTACAGGCAGAGGTGTGTGTGTGTGTACAGGCAGAAGTTTGCGTAGGGGAGTGCAGAGGTGTGTGTGTACAGGCAGAGGTGTGTGTGTGTGTACAGGCAGAGGTTTGCGTAGGGGAGCGCGGGTGGGTCTGAGTGTCTGGGTGTGTTCAGGCAGAGGTTTGCTGGGGACACGCCAGCAGCGGTTTCCAAGAGCCGTGGGCGTGTGCGCTGTCTGAACCCACCCTGCATTGGGAGCTGCGGCCAGGCATCTTGCAGCGAGGCACCAGATGTCTTGTCTCAGGAGCCTTCCCGTTCCTGACCTTGGGTGCTGCCCACTGCGGCTGGGTCAGCAGAACAGGAGAGCCGCTCCCCAGAGCTTCACTCAAACGCAGCCCCCAGCATTGGGAGGGCAGGGGCACAGCTCAGACCAGGGTGAGCTGGTCGGGAAGCGGCCCTGGAAGGCAATCGAGCGTTTGTTTCACGCCAGCGTTTGCTAAGACACGCAGAGCTCAGCCCAGTCCCAAAGCAACGCTGACTGCAGGCTCTGCCTACCCGCTCCTGGCCTTCCTCCAGAGACGGCCTCAGACCAGCTCCAGCCGAGACAGCCGCTGCACACAGCCCCCCGCAACCCCTTAAATGGGATCCAAATGCCAGCTCCCAAGTGGCGTGGGCCTGGCCAGCAGGTGTGTGTTGGGTGTGCACAGGGACATGCTTGTGTGGGGGTGGCAGGCACTGGCCAGACAGCCCGGCAGGGGTGACCTCCCTCCCCGTCTATGGCAAACCCCTTCTCCTGACTCCACTGCTTTGAAAGCAGCCTGTTCCCTTGTGAGAGATCTTTACATAGCTCCAGCCCTGCTCCCCACGGCCGCTGCAGCCCAGCGCAAGCCAGCACCAAGGACCATCCCCCTGGTGCTGACTCACAACTTCAGCACGGAGCCAAAAAGTTGTCCCAATGGGCCAGGTGCAGCGTTCGGGTTAAAAGGGGGCAATGAAGCAAAGATTGCTTATGCCAGGGCTGGATTTGGCCCATGCTTACTTTGAAACGCACAGAAAAACAGAGGCAATAAACACGGAGACTATCTTAAGACCATCCAGTAACGTTGTGGATAATCTAGACCTGCTACAAGGAATCAGATGAGACACAGATCTGTTTCTCCCTACATGTGCATGGAATTTATGCAGTAAGGAGCCCCTCCAATTAAATCAAATGCTGCTGCAAATATTGATTTTGCATGTGAAAAGGAAAACCGCCCCGGTTGGTGCACAAAGAGCCTGAGTGCCAACTGGCTCTTAACAGCCAATAGCCTGGCGCAGGTGGAGAATAACCAACCAGTTAGTACACAGAGCTACTGTGTGGAAGGGACTGAAGGAGGTATGTGAAGGCTGAGATGATGTTATGACAGGAGAGGAATCGCTATGGTAATGTCTAGTGTTAAACTCTCAGCATACCAAGTGGGAAGTGATGTTCTCCAGAAGCCCCGGAAAATGCAGACTAAGCTGAATGCTCCTGCAGTGGATGAAAACACCGTCCTGAGAAACTAGGCTCCCCTGTGTGCACTGAAAATTATATATGGTATTACCGACTCAAAGCATTCTGTCTGGTCCCCCAAAATCGGGAGATTGACTAAAAAAATCATGAGATTTTACAGAAATCACTATAAATTGGGGTTTTGAGTGTCATGGGGGCACAGGTTAGCGTTTCCCCACAATGCTGATGGCTAGAAGCTTTGCATTTTTTTAAAAAAAGAACAAAAGCGGAGAGTGTCACATCATAACATGACTCCAGGAGTTGGGGCTTTAAGAAAAAAACACCAAGGGTTGGGAGACTCAGGTTAAAAATCCCAAGAGTTGGCAACTTTGTAGCCCCTGGTGTGCTGGAGGTGGGCGAAGGCTCATTGAAGCTGGTGGATGTAATAAGATAAATATCAGAAGCTGTTCAAGCTCCTTTTGGCGTAAGAGAGCTGTAACAAAAGGAGCCACTCCCCAAAACACCTGACACGGGGTCAGGAGCTGAGCTGTGTGCATGGCGGGGTATCACAGGGAACAGAATGCAACAGCACAACGCTGGTATTGTCTGGGAGAGAGAGAGAGAGAGAGTATGTGCGTGTGAGTGTGTGAGTGAGAGGAGAAGCAGACAGAAACAATGCAGAAGCAGACGGAGAAGGCAGCAGACAGTCAAGGACAGCCAAAGAAGCACTTGTAGCTTGACCCTGAGCAAAAGCTATGAGAGAGGCTTTTTGGGTAGAGTGCTGGCTTCACAGAGGCTTGGAATATTGAACAACCAACCATCTCCTGTTGTTTGATGCCTACTGCGGTCAGGGAAACAGGACTTTGTGTACATTCTTTGTAAAAATAACAGGATTGCACCAAAGAAATAGCAGCCGCACTATCGGTTTCTCCTCCCACCTTGCAAAACCCCTGAATGCTGGCTAAGTGCCCAGGTCAAAAGGGTAACAACGCTAAATATGCTTCCAGCCAATCACAATATAGCTCTGAATGGTCAAGATGCGCCAAACTGCCTAGGCACAGAGTGATCTGAAGTGGTAAGAGGCGGGGCAAAAATTCCAGAGGGGGGCAGCACATTTCCTTGATTGATTGGTAATGTCACAGCTAGTTCTGCCCCATGGCACATTTCCCCCCGTGCTGTTCTAGAGCAGTGTTTCTCGACCTTTTAAGTAGCAAGTACCCCCTAACTTCTGAAAATTTTAATACGTACCCCAACACTCCATTTTCTACTCTGGGAACTGGGACCAGGCAGGAAACGGGCGGCTGCCGCCTGCCTCCCTTCACTGGGTTTTTTGCCACGTACCCCCTGCCTGTGTCTCGCATACCCCCAGGGGTACGCGCCCCACAGGTTGAGAAACTATTTTCTAGAATGTATCATTGCACTGGCTTGCAGGGTTCCACCACGGTTGCTCAGATTGGTCTATAATGTGGTATACTAATACAATGCGCGAAAGAGATTTTTGTAGCTATGCAGTTTCAGCGCTGTGCTGTGTAATTCCTGGGGAATTAACTTTAACAGACGTGCGAGTGGAGGATTTTACAGCAATTTGTGCACCTTTAGCTCATTTCTTACACGCTTTTACTTTTTTCATATAGTTAAAAATAGATATGTACTAAATGGCTCTTGGCCTTGCAATATTTGGGTTTGCTATTTAAATACCAGCCTTAAAATTGAGAGCACTTCAGAGCAAGAATCAGCTTTTCACAGTGTTTGGGAAGAATCAATCACATAATAGGTGCCACCATAAATAAATACTCCTAATGAAGGTTTGATCAGAGCGTATCCAATGACAAGGCAATAGTGCAGAACAGTGGGTAGGCTGCATGAATAGAATTTGTGACCGAACGTGGCAGGAGAAAATGGCACCATGGAGTAAAGGAAGGCAACTTACTTGGAAAGATTTAAAGAGCCAAATCTAAGCTTGGAGCAGCAACTACTGGGTTTGCAGGAGATGCGTGAGGAAGTGGCAGAAATCTGCAGCGCGTGTGCACCACCAAGGAGGGGTATTTAGTGACACAAGAGGGTGTAACTAAGAGGAATGGGGTCGGGTTAATGAATTTAGACTGCATCTGGCAGAGATGGATCTGGCTGGGGAGGAATTTCCCAAGGGACCATGTGGAAGCCATGAGACAGCACCAGATATTTCTAACTATCTTAGGTCCTTATCTGGCCTCCATCTCCCCAGCATCTGAGCACCCCACAATCTTTGATGCATTTAGCCTCCTGCCCCAGCCTGTGAAGTTAGGGCAGGGCTACCATCCCCATTGTGCAAAGGGGGAATTGAGGTACAGAGAGACCAAACGACTTGCCCAAGGTCTCACGGTGGCAGAGCAAGGGACTGACCCCAGGTTTCGCACATCCTAGGCTAGTGCCTGACCCGTGGCTGCACCATCCTCCCTCTGCACAGGGAACCATCCTGTACAGGCCACTGGGGGCATGCATATATAGGTCTTTTCCCTTTGTAAAAGGCGTGCCCAGGATCCCCATGGGGACAGAGCTGGCCCCCGATGATCCTTGAAGGCTTGGATCCCTGGGGAGTAGCAACCCTCTGGGATTTGGTGGCGCAGTGGTGGTCCCAGCTCCATAAACCCAGCACTGATCTCTGGCACACTTGCCACCCTTAGGTACTGCCGTGCAAACCTCCACCACAAGAGCGCTCACCGGGGACTTCCCAGCCCCAGAACGGTACCCTGCTTCCCCAGGGTGCCAGCTGCTCTCTTCTCCACCGTGACGGGACCTCTCCTCTTCAAAGCCCATCTGCGATGGCAGGGCCAGCTCCCCAAAGAGCACAGCAAAGTCTCCTCCCTCATCCTGAAGCTCAGCCGGTTGAGAAAGGGCCTGGGAAATGCCCCAGCCTCCAGAGGTTCATGGGTATTTCCCATGGAATCCTGGGAATTTACCCTCTTTTCTCCCAATGCCCAGAAGGCCTTTCAAAATTTCCCACAAGCCACTGCTTCAGGGATCTGTCCTGGTGTAACCCACTGCTCTGCGTGTGTGTTATGAGTTCCTCGCTGGTACCTGGGCCACAGAGGATACGGTCTACTACCGCTGCCAGTCAGGGGAGCTGTGACTTCAGCTCACGTGGCAGAGATGCATGTTTTCGCAGTGGAGTCCTGGGTTCGGTGCTCAGTGAGAGCCCAGGATAAGGCGGGACAGTGGGCTAGGAACCCGGAGGGCAGTGCAGGTGGACGACTGCACCCAAGAGAGACGGGGCGTGCGGATGCGTTACACCACTGGCGCTGGTGCTGGAGCTGATCCACCTGTTCTGTTACTACGGGCTGCATGCCTGTGGGCTGAGGCTGCTGAGAGAGGGGCGCTGACCCCTGGCGGAAGGTCAATAACGGCCCCACTTTAGCAATCACCAGCCCATGCCTGACACTCGGCTCCTGGCTGTCTGGGGGAGGGAAGGGAAGGGGCCGTTATCTGCTCCTGGCCTGGACAAGGGCCACCTGATTCGCAGAGGTTATCAAGCAAGGGCCCAGAGAGACCCTGACCGGAGTCCTCCTCCTGTCGGCAAAGCGAAGTGTGAGGAGGCAGATGGGGGAACGGAGCCTTGATGGGGTGGATGGGGACAGGGAGGCTGAGGGTGGAGGAAGGACGGCTGCTGACTGCAGAGCTGGGGGCGCTAAACGCTGCCGTGAGAAGCTGCTCATGGGGGCAGCGGCAGGGAACAGTGACAGGCAGAGTGGCCCCAGGGAACTCTGCGGGGCGCCGGCCGCGGGGCTCTCCCAGGAAGACAGCAAGCGGGGCTGACTGGGGGGAAATGGCAGGGGGAGGCGTCATAGGGAACAGGGGCAGTGGCACTGAGTTAGGGAGTGAGGGGGGGCTCTAGGGGACAGGGCCTTGGGCGCTGGCTGCGGGGAGCTGGAGGGACCAGGTGGTTGGGGCTGGCGCGAGGCTTCGGGAGCTGAACAGAACGATGCCTAGAGGTCTCTGGGCTCTAGGCTCAATGGGACAGCAGATCCCTTGGCACCATCGCTCATGTTTGTGCACGTGCTCCAGGCTGGGCACAGGACCTCCAGGAGCAGCCACAACCATCCGTGGCCAAGGGAGCACACCCCAGGGAAGGGCCGCACAGCCCCTTCCCGCAGCCCTCCCATTGTCCTGCGCGGCAGCCCCTCGCCGCTCCAGCACTCGGCACTGCCGAGCTCTGAGATGGCAGGACCAGGCAGAGCCCGGCCCCAACCCGCCTCCGGCACGCCTTGCTCCGGCAAAACACCCACCAGTTTCAGCTTGTGATAGGCCTGGAGGGGCCACGCCGGGCGTCAGGGCGAGCATCTGGCCCAGGGCAGCTCAGCTCAGAGGCGGCGTCTGGTGTTCGGAGGCCTTGGCCCCCTATTTCCCACAGCCTGTGCCCTTCCACCATCCCTACTCCCATTTAGCTCCATGGATTCCTTGTGTTACTGAGCAGCCGGGGGCCCCGCCAGCCAGGGACCCTGCCCCTGGCGTCTCTCGCAGGGAGGCGGGAGCGGCATGGGGAGGCGGTGGGCCAGCCCTGCTCCAAACGGGCCCCTAGAGAGTTGGCCTGGCCCAGGGCACTGGCTTTTTGTCTCCGCTGGGCTCCCAGGACCCGTTCTCACCATTCGACTATTCATGGCGGTCGTTTCTTTTGCTGCAAGGCCCCCCACAGCTGCTAACCCGAGGGCTTGTTGACCAAACCGGCATATCCCTTAAACAAACAAGCCCTGGGCCTGGCTGGCCCCACAGCTGCCGGACCAGCAGACTCGGCTCTCAGGATTAGGAGACACCCTTTCATGGCCAAAGACCTCTCGTTCCATGGGATGAACGGTGCTGGGTGCCGCCGTGTACCCCTCTCTCACACAGAGCATACTGGGCTGGGACAATCCTGCTTCCTCCCCCCAAAACCTGCTGCCCCACCCCGGGGAGGGCAACCGCTGCCCCATTCCACTAGTTCCTCCTACCAGGCTGAAACAGACAACTGCCCACGTGCCAGGGCATGGGCTGTGGCTGTCCAGGCCCCTACCTGCCCTGTGCTAGGATACGTACAGTGGGGGATCTAGGAACACACTTAGGGTCATGGCCTGTCCCCCAGCCACCCCTCTGAAATGCTGGCTTGGAATATGTGGCTGCTTTCCATCACCTCTGTCCCCAGCCCCTTAGCCACGGCCCTGCTGGCAGCAGCAGATGTGCGGTCGCAGCCTGACCCTGAACATCTGAGCCTGCCCCCGGCTGTGTGGGGTGCTGGCTCCCTGCCTGCTACGGCCCTTCCTAGGTGCCGGGGCTGCAGGCTTTGCGCCCAGCTGGTGACTGCTGCCTCAGGGACCCTGGTGTGACAGGAGGGGGGCACCGTGCTCTGTCTTAGATCAGGGACCCAGCTTCCCTCTCCAACACTGAGCCCAGGCCCCCCGTGCCAGCGGTACCCAGAGTGGGGAATCAAACCGAGGCACTGCCAGCCCTCTGCTTCCTGCAGTGAGACCCGGCCCTGTAGGGACTCCCCTGGTGGGAGAGGGGAGCCAACCCAGGGGAGTAGGGCCCTCTGAGCAGGGCAGGAGAGGAGAGGTTAGATCTGGCCTGGGTGTGGTGGAGAGACGGGAGGGGGAAGGTGGGAACAAGGGATGGGAACTGTGTCCCCAAACCTGCCTCCTGCTGCGAACGCTGCCTCCCCTCTCGGGAATCATCCCTGCGCCAAAGGTCTGCTCCCATCCAGGGCACCATGGCTGCTACTATCTCCCTGCCCCACCCTCGCCGGGCTGTGCTGGGCACAAGGGTCACACACAGAGCGAGGAAAGGGGGTGGGCGCTGCTCTCTGGGGCAACCCCCAGCTCAGCCCCTGCCCCAGGGAATCTGTGGGACCCTTAGGGGATTTAGGTGAGGCAGGCCTGCTGGAGGGCACAAGGGGAGAGGTGCATAAAGTCAGTGCCAACCCTGGGCAGTAGGAAAATACAGGATTACACCCAGAACCAGCCAGCAGCCCCTCCCCAAGCCGCCACGCTTCCCTCCCACTGAACTCCCGAGGGCATTGCCTGGCCGTAACAGGCTGGCTGGGCCAGGGGCGCCTGGTCTCTCCCAGCAGTAAAAGCTGACAGCTTTAGCACGGCTCTCCCCACACCTCCTTAAAATGTCTCTGTGCCCAGCTGGGAATGTGGCCGAACGTGAGACCACCTGAACGGCACAGAGCTCCCCAACGCACAGCACATCCTGGACTAGGTGGGAGCATGTGCGCACGCATGCACACACCCACCTTTCTTAAGGCACGCATGTGCGTTCACACACACACACACACACACGCACCCCCCTGCCCCAAGGCATGCATGTGTGCACACAGCCTGTCTCAGGCATGTACACACACACACATCCCTCCTGCTCCATGCATGCATGGCACACACACACAGCCTGTCTCAGGGTGCATGTGTGCACACACACCCTGCCCCAATGCATGCATGCAGGTGTACACATGTACAGCCTGTCCCAAGGCACATGTGCACACACCCTGCTGCAATGTACGCATGCACACATAGAGAGACTGTCGCAGGGCACGCCGGCACATCCTACCCCACTGCATGCCCAGACGCAGCGCAGAGCTCATACCAAGCACTCGCATGCTGGATAGGATTTTTTTTTGTTTGAATGTGGGGGATTTTTGTATTTATGCTTTTAAATTGGGCTAGCACCGCACACAGCACAGGCAGGAACTCTGCAAATGTCCTCCAGACAATTCTACCGGGGCGCCTCATGTCTGATTGCCCACCTCTTTCACCCCACTATTCCAGTCCCTGCTGCCCCACAGCCAGCTCTGCTGATGTCCCTCAATCCCGCCCCACAACTCCCTGCTAACCCAGACCGCTCTGCTAACTTACCCCTCGCATCCAGTTCCTTTGGCTGCTATCTGTTTGTGCCTCCAATTCACAACACTTTCTTACAGGGAAGATAATAAGTGTTACGGTTTAGCTGGACAGCCTCTTAATCATTATTAATTCATTTTATCTTCAATTACATTACAAGATCTCCAGCAAAAAGACAGTTGTGTGCATGTGTGTGAGTGATGCAAATAACCTTTCCTTTCCATCACCACTATTAAGGCAACTTGTGTCTCTGGAGCAAAGAATTTTTAAAATGGATACACAGAAGTTACAATTCGGAGTCACTGTCCCTGAAGGAATAGTTATGCAGAAGAAACCATTCGCACACAGGGGTAAACTCAACCCAACAAGATTAAAACGTGACTCAGGAAAATCGCTGAAGGCTTATTTCTTGTAAATTTCTGGCATCATTTTGGAAGCTTCTCTTAGTCACTCATAATGTGAGTAACAGCTTGATGGCACTAACACCACTATTTTCAACACACCGTGCATCTTCGGTAACTCCTGCAATTGTACTACAAACTCACCATGATAGCTAAATATACAGGCAATCCAAAATATACACTAATCGCCTCCCTGGGAAAGAAAGCTGTGCAGAACTCAAGGATACTGGGGTTTCTGAATGAGGGAGTGGCTCAGAGACCAGGGGGACAGAAAATCTTGGAAAGGGGAAAAAAAAAAAAAAGCGGGGAGGAAACCACACAAGGATACGGAGCAGAGGAGGCACAATGGGCCATTTTCAAAGCTGCATTGTGGTCCCTTTGCACTGGGCCTGGCCACAGGATGGGGAGTGGGACTGGCCAGGCCAGGGAAGGGAAGACACTGGTGCAGAGAATGCCTTTGCCACCACGGCAGCCCTGGACACAGTGCGGGGGGGTGAAGAGTGTGGCTGACATTGACCTGCGAGGTCCCTGCACTGATCGTAACAAAGCACAAGGCAGATCTGCACTAGCCTTAGCTGGGACCTGCACTTGCCAGCACCATTCCTGAACTGGGAAGGGGCTAACTGTCTCCTCCTTTCCATCCCTGCACGGGGGCTTGTGCCAGCGCAAGGGTGACTCTGCCCCAGTGAGTTAATGACGTCCGCGGAGCAATACGGAGAGGGAAAGCTGCCCCCTTAAGAATAAAGAGGGGCAAGAAATTAACGATTCTACAGGGGCTGAGAAACGTTTCTGTGTCCTTAATGAGAACCATGTTTGGACAACTAGGAAGTGATGAAAATGTTGTAAAAAAAAATATCAGCTGATAAAGAGCCAGCAAAGGATACCAGGCAAATTCAAACAGATGCTGCTCAGCTGATCTGGAAGAGACAGAGCCTAGGGCAAGGAGGAACTGGCAAACAATCTCACTGCACGGCTGAAAATTATTTCTGAAAGGTCATGGCCACCTGTGAAAGGGCTGGAGGGGTGGAAGGGGGAGCGAATGTGGTACCAATCTTCAAAGAAAGAGAGGGAGAATGATCCTGGCCTCTTCACTTACCTTCAACCCCCAATAAAATCAACAGAACAAACATAAAGAGGCAGAGAAAAAGTAGAACTATTTCCAGGATAAAGGAACTGCAAGCAGTGAGCTACCCCGGGAGTTTAGCAAGGAGAAATCAAGCCAAACAAATGCACTATGCTTTGTTGGATTGAATAGCTGAGGCCAATGCATTTCGTGGAGCTGTAGGTTAGTGACTGCACTGAGTGCCAGGTCGTGAAATCTGATTCTCAGGGTAACTCTAATTGGCCCTGCCCCAGGGGGCTGAAAACAGGCTGGAGGCTCAGGCTCGCCAGCACGGTGGGGAGGTGTCTCTGGAAGCTGATGCTGTGGCCAAAAGAACCGATGTGATCCTGGGATGCATAAACAGGGGCATCTCGAGTCGGGCACTGGCGGCTCTAGTGCAGCAGCACCAGGGATGGGTTTGGCCCAGTGATGAGGGAGGATTTCCTGCCCTTCAGGCAGCAGCTAATTCAAGCCAATCACCGATGAAGCCCTTAGAGCTAGGGGCAGCAGGGGGCCCAAACAGGGACCCTGGTGCCCGGGTCATGGCAGTGAGCAGCCGTTCGAGGCAGCCGCATGGGGCAGGCAGGGGAAGGACCGAGCCTTCCTCTAACTTCCCCAGTTTCCTCGGAAGGGGAAGGGTCAGAGGCGGGTCAGCTGAAATGCCCCCATGAAGGGAACTCTCTGGCTGATTAAAGGAACCATTCGGCCTGGGAGTTGTCTGGTTTCTGTCAGATGGGCCCTGGGGAAATGAGAACCTCTCCACTGCACACAGAGAGAACGGGCAGAGCCCGCCCAAGGGATGGAAACTGAGCCTAGAGGGAAATCGGGGGGCGGGGGGACGGACGGACAGACACACAGAATTGGGGAGAGGGCAAGAAACAGCCATAGAAGGATCAGCCCCACCTGTCCAAGGTGCAGAGACCCGGTGGCTGCATCCAGCCCCAGTGCTGGGAGCCCTGAGCCTGTCCGGTGGGGAGAGGGGCCCAGTTCAGAGATAGCTGCAGCCTCCGTTCACGCCTCTCCCTCTCAGACTGCCTCATCCATGCACCGCATCAATGAAGATTAATGGGGATCCTGTCACGGGCAGCCCCAGCGGCTCCTCGGGCTGGGAAAGGGAACTGGTGCGCGGGGAGGGGGGAGAAGACGTTTTCATGCTCTGGCATTCTGGGTCATCTGCAATTAAATTAATTAGCTAATGTTAATGGTGGCTAATTAGCAACTGTGTTTGCACAGGGCTTTGGGAATATGATGCGCCTGATTAGAGCTAAGGATCACCAGCCCTTGCCCCACTGGGAATGTGGGGAGGGGCTCGGATACCCCGGTGATGGGCTCAGTATAAACAAGTGAACGTTCTGTTCTAGTCTAAAGGGGACTTTTAGGGGTGCCCAGGGCTTATGGGGCAAAGGAAAAGGACGGAGGAGCCAGCGGTTGTGGAATTCACCTGGCAGCCTGCCACAGACGTTGGGTGAACCGCAGGCAAATCATCTAGTGTCTTGGTGCCTCTGTTCCTTCCCTGTAAAGCAGGGGGAATAGCCCTGCCCTCCCTGGCAGGGGGTGTGAGGACGCATACACTAGTAGCTGTGGGGCGCTCGGGTACTGCAGCCACGGGGGTGCCCTCGACAGACGGGCTCCGCCCAGAGGGTGCGCGGGAGTGACTAGCGTGCCAGGCTTCCTGTTTACCACACACGAAGTGTGGCCTCTGACTAAGAGTAAGAGGATGTGATGGACTCAGGTCTCTGGAAGTCACGGAGTCTGTCTCCATGACGTTTTCTGCTGCAGCCCTGGAATGGCGGGGCCGGAGCGGTCAGCCAGCAGGGACCCAGGAGGTCGGAGCTGTTGTGAGTGGCGGGGGGGGACCTCCCAGCTCCAGCTGCCATGGATAGCAGGGGGGCCCGGAGCTCTGAGTTGCCACTAGGAACAGGGGGACCCCCGTGCACTGAACTGCCAGGGGTGGCAAGGGGACCCCAGAACACCAAGCCGCAGCGGTGGCAGGTGCTGGACCTGGCCCCCCTGCCCAACCCCCTGCCAGCCCCATGGTGTCACAATTATTTTTAATAAAAGTCAGGGACGGGTCCCCAGCTTCCGTGATTTTGCTTATTTTCTGTGACCAGTCCCTGACTGTTACTAAAAATACCCCCGATGAAATCTTTACCCTCCCCGGGACTTTGGCCAGCACTTCCAGCAAGCAGCCGCCTAGCCCTGATTCTCCAGGAGGCAACGCCCTAGGAGGTGATGTTGAGAGGAGAGCAGGGCACTAAGCTGTGCGGAGAGAGCAAGGGGCATGAGTGGTAGCGAATGGCAAAGGGCCAGGCCGTGAGCAGGACGCAGCTGGGGAAGGAGGACAGTAGCGAAGGTCTGGATGGTGCGGCTGACAAGGAGGGACAGGGATTGTTTAGGGTGGGACATGGGGCAAAATGCAAAGGTATCAGCAGGTGCATCCGGCCAGTAGCATGGAGCTGGCTATGGACTAGGGGAAGCCCCATTATCTGGTACATTTGAAACTGACAGGCCCAGTCCCTGAAGAACAGGTTCTAGGCGATCCTACCCCACCCTGGGTAGGGATGGGCCCAGTGACCTACTGATCGTGTCAAGATCCAATTCAAAGGCCCATGTCCCAATCCTGAGCAAAACTGAGTGGGAGGAAAAATGTAAACACAAGGATGTGACTGAGCACTGGGCATGGTTTAAGTGTACTTTGAATAGATGCCTAAGAAACCCCAATTCTACAGTCATGGAAGACAGGTCCTTTGGGTAAAAACCATCTCTGTTACGCGGGCAGATGAAAGTGACAATAATGTAGATAGCAAACGGAAGACCAGGGAGGCTGACAGCAATAAGTATAAATCAGCTGCTAGGATATGCAGACAATTGATGAGGAAAACTAAAGGCATCTAAAGTATCCATGGCCAGCAGGGTTAAGGACAATAAGCGGAAATTCTTTAACTATATGAGGAACAAATGAAATTTGCTACCACTGCTAAATCCTACATATTAGATAAAGAGACGTTATTCGATAAGGATGGTAACACTGTCAATTGTGATGTGGAGAAGGAAGAAGTAGTCCATAGATATTCCTGTTAACTAGTTGGATGATGCATTCGTCTCTGACAGTCCTAGCGAAACACTCTCAGCCCATCAATAACTAAGGAGTGTGTTAAACAGCAATGATCAAGGTGAAACATTTAAAAAAATGTTTAGGGGCAGATAACTTGCACCCCAGAGGATTAAAGAATTGGCTAACGTGCTGTCTGTTCACCGGGGTGCGGGTTTTCCATAAGCCCTGGCGGGGAATGACAGCGTTGCCTGGATCCCTGACAGAGGCTCTCATCCTGGGCTATATAAATGTGAAAGGCCCTGGCCCCAGGTGAACAGCGGGCGTGATGAGTTGGCAGGAGTCTCTCTTGGGTGATGAGACCGATCTCAATTCAAGCGCCAGAGGGGAGGGCAATCCACGCAGGGAAAACCAGGCAGCGCTCAGCGGAAATGCAGAGTACGGAAGCCAATCAGAACAGAGGGATTAGAGCAGCCCATCACAGCTGAGAGATTTCTTCATGGATTTATGTCTCAAGACAGGTGTTGAGATTATGCAAATCCCCGTGCTCTGAGTGGCTGGGACAAAGCCATTCCAGCACGGGGTCCTGTTCCAGGCCAGCATGACACTGAGCGGCTGGTGGAGGTTCAGAGGGGAGCCATGAAAAAGATCAGGGGCTTAGCTGTGGGTAGCGATCCAAAGAGCGAAGGCCAAAGCTTTTCAAAAGTGCTTTGTCACACTTAGGCACTGCCAGCCGTAATTGGGCACCTCAGTAGAAGGTCTGATCTTCAGGGCGTGAACTGCAGGCACCCAAATTTGAAAATATTAACTAAGCTGGAGAACACAGTCAATGAGCATATGATGGGGGCAGACATTAAGGCGGGAGCTGAACTGTCAGGGGGTACAGAGAAGGCAGGATAGTCTTGGAGTCAGTAAGATAAAGGGCGAGGATGTGTGCTCTATTTGTGACCCTGGAAGAGACCTCCCTGTGTGATGCCCTTCTCTGTGCCTCAGTTTACCCAGGGGCAGAATGAGGACAATGATGCTTCCTTCCCTCATCAGGGCTAGATGCTGGGAGAGCACTTTGAAATCCTTGGTTGGAAGGAGCCAGAGAGGGGAAAAAGTGTTATTGTTAAGAGGGACAGTGAGGGTTGATGGGATGAAAGGTAAAAGTCTGAATAGTGGGGAATATTGCCTGCCAGGGGGATGGGTCCAGCCAGGAATTGTCCCCAGGGCAGGGCTGCTGCAGTCTCATAGCCATCCAAGTGGCGACTCCACGCCACTCTGATGAAAGCTCCAAATTCATCTTCCTTCTGGTCCATCAGAACATCAGAGCTGCCATGTGGGGTCAAACCCTGGTCCATCTTGCCCAGAACGCTGTCTACGACAGTGGCCCGTTGTGGCGAAGTGGGAATTTTTTATAATATTTCTATGAAGCCTATGTGTGCCTCAGTTTCCCCTCTATACTACGCACTGCTCCAATGGGGGAGAAAGGATTAAATTTGCTCTCAGGGCAGGCTGAGAGACATAGGTGTGTGTGTCTCCTTCCTGTCTGGGTAGAATGACTAGAGCTCGTAAGGAACTGGCTGAAATGGAACCAGCTCAACAAAGGGTCCAGAGAGGACAATACAAGCTCCAAGGACTCGTGGATTGACACTCACAGCAGGGATGCTGAGCAGAGACCCCAGCTGGAGAACAAAGGACTTAAGGGCTGTGAGGTGGGGTGATAAGTGTGGGCCCTCACCTGGGAGCTGACTAAGGAAGTGAGAGAGAAAGAGCCTGGAAATGCAGTTCACTACAGCTTGGCTGGTGAATTGTGGTTTGACCAGAAGGGTCTATACTCGAACCTTCCTTTTTCTCCACTAACCGAAGGGTTTCCTGGGCTGTGTTCCAGTTGACTGATAAACATGACTGTATGGACCAGGCTGCTTGCAAATACTGGGTGGGGGGCATTTGTGCCTGAAGAGTGGGCAAATCTCCAACCAGGAGTCTATTGCCATTGGGGCTGAGCAGAGCTCCCGCTGTGAAGCAGGCGTGCTGGAGCCCCACAGGTTCGGTCTCAGGTGGCGGTGAGCTTGTGGGGCCGGCCCTGAAGGAGCAATGAAACGCCTTGGGGGTCTGGCACGTAGAAGGAATTCCTGCAAGAGACTGGTCCACAGCTGGAAACATAGCGCTGATCCTGTGGCCCTGTGACACTCGTACCAGAGCTTCAGGGGGAGTGTACAGAACAGGGTAAATATGGAGGGAATGCACCCGGCTTTCACTCCCAGCTCCTGGCAGTCAGAAGTTTAGGGTTGTCCCAAACATGGGACTGTGCCCCTGACCATCTCAGCAAGCAACCATTGGTGGACCTGTCCTCCATGAACTTCTCCAGTTCTTCTCGGATTCCAGTTACTCTTTTGGCCATCACAACATCCCATGGCAACAAGCTTAGCTGGGCACTGTGTGAAAAAGTACTTCCTCTTGTTTGTATTAAACCTGCTGCCCATTAAGTGCATTGGGTGACCCGTGGTTTTTGTATTGTGGGAAAGGGTAAATAACACTTCTCCATTCATGTCCTCATGATTTGCTAAACCTCGATCACGTCTCCCCTTAGTCATCTCTTTTCTAAGTTGAACAATCCAACCATTTTATTCTCTCCTCCCATGGAAGCCATCTCTGAGCCTTTTCCAATTCTGCTATATCCTTTTTGAGATGGGGCGACCGGCCCTGCACACAGCATTCAGGGTGTGAGCACACCATGGCTTTATAGAGTGGCATTGTGATATTTTTGGTCTGATTTTCCACCCCTTGCCTAATAGTCCCTAATATGCTGTTGGTCTTTTTCACTGATGTTGGACATGGAGCGGAACTATCCATGGTAAGTCCAAGATCTCTTGGCGTCAATGGATTCTCTCCTTCTTTGAGGAAGGAACAGCTGGTTTTTGTACAGGGGGGCAATGGGGACAGTCCGTGTGTCTGTCTAGGGACACCATCCCCTCACAGCAGCGAGCACTAGAGCGGGTGCAGTGAGACGCTGGACTGGGCACCTGCTCCGGTACTCATCTGAACAGCATCAGTGTCTCATCTTCTCCCACCAAGCACAGTTCACTCTGCGCTGGCAAAGTTCTTCACTACAGGCGGACTACCTCCAGTGCCTCTCCCTTCCGGCTGAGGGTCTTGCTGGGCAGAAACATGGCAGAGTGGGTCACACACCCTAGACACCCACATTCACACACACAGCCTCCAGCACGACATGCAGAAACACCCCGGTCACCAACTAACTGGACAGTCTCAAGATTTGAACAGAGTGGTCATTCACCGGAAACCAGCTCTCAGCTCCCCTACCCCAGCCGTCTGCTCTGCACACTAGCGGGTCTGTCTTGTGCACAATAGAGGTCAGGATCAGCTAAGTGTATTGAAACCATCAGCCATCCTTCATCAACCAGGCCAAGCGCTCGGCTTCAGCAAAGGGGACAGCGACCGGTGCACCTGATCCTTGCAGCTTTCCAAAGGATCCGCACAGTCCCTTGTCCAGCTTTTGAGAGGAACCAAAAAAAAAAAGAGCCTGCAATCTTCAAATGCTTTCCCCCTTCAAGAGGGCATCCCAGTCTGTCCGTAAGGACCTGCAGAGCCACAGGTAGGTTTGTTTCAGCGTCTCTCCGCGCCGAGTGGGGGAGCGACAGGCAATCATGGAGAGAAGGTTACCTCATAAATTCCAAAAGCTGGCACAAGACGTCCTGCCTTCAGAGAAGGCAGCAAGTGTGAAGTTAAGAGATAAAGAGGGAATTATGAGATAAAGTCTCTTTAATCCCAGTTGCTTCATGCAATTAAAATGAGCTTCACCCGCCTGTAATTGGGTGGAGGCATTCTGCCAGCAGCAGCGCGACCACAGCCAGCACACAATCAGCAGAGAAGGGTTCGTAGCAAGGAGACTTATCTCCGCACCAGGAGAACCAAGGGGGCAGCAGGAGAGCAAACGGGAATTAATGAGATGAGTGCGGAAAGGCTGACACAAAGGATTAGCTCCCTCCCGACTCCACTGGTGCAATCCCCAGGTTTTCTGGGAAGGATTCCTTGCATTCCACACACCGGGCCTGCTTCTGCCCCAACCCACCGCCCCGTGCAACTCTGCTGGCCTCCAGGCCCACCGGGGCCAGCGGCGGCGAGGAACTTGGGCCCTTCTGACTGCTTTCGAATGGGCCCGAACGCGACCGCGCAGCCTTGCCCTAGTCCAACAGCAATAACAAGCTGCAGCCTAAACCTATTAGCTCCGGGGCCCTATCTTGGGCCTCTAGCACCAGGCACCAAGCTCCTTGAGTCAACCCCCCCAAAATGCCTACTGCAGCCCTACCTACTGCTATCTTCCCCAGCCACAGCCGCAGCCTCCCCTGACAGCCACCCTAAGCCAGAAGCTGCTCCCTTCTAGTTCCCATCGCTGTGCGGCGTGGAACCTGCCCGGGCAGCACTACATGGGAGAGGGGAATGGCATCCCTGGTGCTGTAGCAGAGAAGAGGTAGCCGTGCCTTTGTGCAGCTAGCCATTCCTGAATGCTGCATAAGGGCCCAGGGCTGGGCCGAGTGCCGGTCAGTGCAGAGGGGAGGCAGTTGGGGTTCAGGGTGGGCACCTCGCTGATATGTAGGGCGAAGGGTGCAATCTGTAGCCATGGTCTCTGTAACAGAGGCTCCCATGTGGGGCTGTCTAGGGAGGCGAGCAGGGTGGGAGGTTCCCAGGGGCAGGAGGACGTGGAGGGGGGTGTAGTTAGGGGGAGTTGCTGTGTGTCCCCAACACCAGAGGTCCCCCGGCAGCGCGGCACCGCTGCGCTGACGCAGGTGCGGCTCAGGGCAGGGATATAGCAGAGAGACTGCGCTCGTGTTCCCTACCGTCGCAAACAGCCGTTTTCAGGCTTGTCTTTCGATTCCCCCCTCCCCAGTGATGCCCCCCGCCCTGCCTGGCGCTGAGGAGGAAGCAGAGCACAGGCAGGATTTATGACGGGGCTGTGGGCCGGGCTTCAGTGGAGATGTGCGGTCGGACTGAACCTTTACAGCTTTAATACACTTTTTGATAATGAAGTTTAAATAGCCTCATAAAAGGCCCCCCAAAGGCGGGAGAAGCCTGCGGTTTATTAGGGCCATAATTCTTCCGCTGGCATTTCATCAATGGCCTTTTAATCTGCACTTGGTTATTTTATTTCTGTTTAATATTAGCAGCTATAAATGTTATTAGGGGCAGGCTTGTCCAGGAGCCAGGGGTCCTGAGGGGAGACCTCCCTACAGGAGGGAGACAAGGGGCAAAGGAGGCCCTGGGGAGGTGGGAATGGCAGAAGGATTGGGGGACCCAAAGGAGATTTGGGGGCTGCAGGGAGAGTCCTAGAGCCACTTGGCTGCAGACTCATCACAGATGCAGGGATCCTGGACAGGCAGACAGAGCAGGCCAGGGATACCCTGTCCAGATCTCCTGGCCCAGGCAGGGGTTCTCGCTGCGGGGGGAGGGCAGTGTCCGGGAAACTGTGAAGCTGCTTTAAAACCATTAATCTGCTACCTGTAAAAATAACATGCTAAGAGGATTTAGTGGCTCAGAGTCTCTCTCCACAGGACAAATGCTGAGCTTATCCCCAACGCGTCAGACAGAGACAGTCAGATCCACTCTGAAAACCGAAATTCACAGCTCTGCCATGGCCCTCATTCCTGCCTGTCAGCCTCCAGCTACCACAGCTCCGCCAACCGCCCTCTGCCTGTCCTCCACGGCTCCGTCGACTGCCCTTTGCCCAGCAGCCCCCTGGTCCCCCCGTCCTGCAGTCCTAGACCCGACACAAATCCCACCTCCTGGCTTGCCTGCGTTTCCTCGGCTGAGCCTAAGGGAGCTGGGGCAGAGGACAGCTACCCGCCTGTGCCGAGAGCCCCGCAGCAGAGAGCAGACGCTGCCACACAGCGTAGCTTCCCAGCCAGAAGAGGTGATCCCCCCCGACAGATGCCTGCTACAGCGGGACAGGCGACACCTCCTCCAGATCCCAAAGCGGGGCCGGGAAGGATGAAGGGCCCTGGGCCATCTGTCCGGCCCGAGGGGTTCTCAGATGGGTAACAACCACAGCGGGCTGAGGGCACAGCCCAGCCCCCGGGGAGCATAAGGGTGACGTCCAGGGAGCCCTGCAGGCCGTGGTAATAGCAGGGAGCAGCTCTCGTTGGGTTAGTAGCAGGCTGGCTCGGAGGAGCTGAAACTCCGGAGGCTGTTAATGCTGATCTGGCAGGAACGGGAAAGAGACTCTGGCCTGGGACGGTTGCCCTGTTACACCAAGGGGCATCTTAGGCAAGGCATATCAGCTAGAGCTCGGGGCTCATCTGCACTGACGTCTGCTTGCCTGCCACACCGACGTGGTGCTTCATGAATCTGCTACCTCCGCCAATGGGACCTCCTCCTTGCGTGACTCCGGTACACAGCTGATCTCAGCCCACCCAGCCTCCCAGGATCTGTCACCCGCCAGATCAAGGAGCCTCCCCCAGCATCTCTGGCCAAGGAGGGAAGGATTAGGCCTGGCCTACATTAAAAAGTTGGGTCGGCCCAGCTATGTCGCTCAGGGATGCGGAAAACCCACGCCCCAGAGCGATGCAGTTAAGCCAACCTAACCCATGGCGCAGACACCGCTAGGTCAATGGAAGAATTCTTCCGACCGCCTCTCGGGTAGCTAGATTATCTGCGCCGACAGTACAGCCCCTGGCGTAAGCAGCATCTGCTGGGCTGCTGAAGCATTTTGAGTGGAGACAAGCCTTTAGCCTCCGTCCCCTGCCTGGGGGCCAGTGGCTGGTGTGCAGCGGTGCTGGGATGAATGGGAAAGGGAGAGGGGACTAGGACAGCTGTTATTTCTTGCTACAGTTCCAAGGCTGACAACGCCACCGTGGTGAGACAAGACAGAGCCAAAGGCACTGGGAGCCGGCCAGGAGCTGGGGCAGGCGCACGGTTACCTCCAGGCAGGGCTCGGGAGAAGAGGGAGACTTCGGTGGCACCTAATTCATCATTTTGCATCCAGTTTTCCTGGCTCGAGTGCCCAGACTCGGAGAGGTCCCCACCGGTCATTCTCGCTGCGACTTGCCCAGCGGCTCCTTGCAGCTGGCCCCACGGCCCTGTAGGGCTAGTGCGGGGGTGCTTCCCTTGGGACTTCGTTGTCCAGGACTCTCATCCGGCCGGCGGTTGCAGCTCCGGTGCCTTCACCCACAGCAGAGCTGGAAGGGAGGGAGCAGGCAGCACCTTTCCTCTGGTTCTCCCTGTGGTGCCCCGTGACGGGTGAGAGGGGAAGAGCAGAAACACGCCAAAGCCAGGTGATTTCAACATGCCGGTTCCCACGGCAACGCTCTCCCAGCCACACACCGATCACAGCCCTCCCGGGAAGGACGAACAAGGCTGGATCGGCCCCTGCAGCTTGTTTGTCAGCGTAGGAGACTAGACCCTTCCTAAGGCCAACGCACCGCAACCAGAGGACCTCTCGTGGGTGCTCACTCGCCCTCTGCCAGCCGCAGCCTCCTTACCCAGGCCCCGCGCCTACCAGCCCGCCCAACCCCTGCCACCTTCCTCCTAGCGCCCAGCCCCTAGCAGAGCCTCCCCCAACCTGCCCAGCCCCTGCCAGAAAGCGTAGGCTGAATATGAGCCCTCCTGCCCAGGACGGGGTTCTCGGGATCAGGGGGTGGGAAAAGGAAGGAAGAAATGGCTCTGAAATGGATGTTCCTCCGGCTCGCCTGTGGGGCTTGGCTGGGCTACACCCACCCAGATGGCATTGCTCTGGTGGTTTATAATCCACTAGCTTTTGAACTCCACAGTCGCTATATTCCAAAATTTCAGCGCAATTTCTAGGCATCAATGACCAGAATCCTAGTGATTTTAAGGAAAATCTGGAAACCGGAAAGGGGGGAAATGGGGGTTACACAGAGCCCCCTGGCATGGGACAGGGGAGGGTTGCAGGTAGTCCCTGAAATAGAGGGGCGGGGATGTTGCTAGGAATTTGGGTGGGGGAGAGATACAGGGATGCGTTATCATAGAATCACAGAAGTTATCAATATCTACCAAGGATTTACAAGGTTGCCCATCACCGGGGCCTTTGGGAGCCTCTCTCATTGACAAACTCCTCAGAACAAGTACCGTTTTCTCTGCGGCTGCATATCGCTGAGAGCACACTGCCGAGGCCCCGCACATCATATAGTCCTAAATACACCATACAAATCAGATCGCTTCTCCCCTTTCAAGGACACAGTGAAAGACTTGGGCAAATCTTGCAGAAAGCAAGGCGAAGATGCCAGAGAGCACCTGGATCCAAGGAGCAGAAGGCTCTGAGCAGCATGGCCATGGGGTTTGAGGATGGAAGCTGGCAGGGCGGGGCTTTCTCTGCGATTCCCAGCCAGGCGGATCGGTGGGGATGGACGGGGCCAAGAAGAGATTTGACAAAGTTCACTCCCAAGCGCTCCACTGTCAGCAAAACCCACCCGGGATTGCTACACAGTGGCACGGTCCCTCTTGCCAACGCTGGGCAAATGGGCCACTGGACAAGCGCAATGGGGAGGACCTCGAGATCATTACCTTGGGACGGGCCATGCAAATAAATGGATGCTGTGTCAGGGGGTGTGCCTAGGCACATGAGATGATGCCATGCTAATGTCGGTGTTATGCTCCAAGCAGGTCCTCTGGGATGTGCCCGTGTCCAAGAGCGGGAGGGGACTCGTGCTGGGCCCACTCCGCTGACAAATCGGCCTCCTACCTAGCGTGGTTCCGCACAGGGATGTGTCTAACCGTCTGCCAGCTGCCCCAGGCAGGGGCCAGGCCTGGTTTCTTTGCCAGGGAGGCCCTGGGCCACCAGTAGCCAGCTCACTATGCCCGTGGTTTTGGGGATAGTGCAATGTGCCGAATGGAGGTGGGGGTGGTGTTGACTCCTAGGATCTGCTTTAACAAACCCACCTGGGCGGGTGGCTCTTCCACCCTGATTAGCCGCCAGGATTTCACCCCGGTGCTGCCTTCGGGCAGACTGGCTGGGTCTCTCGTCACGTGAGCTGCCGAGGGGGAAGGAGCCCTGGGGCCAGGAACCCACAGAGGTGGGAGCACGAGCCATGGGTTGTGTGCTGAGGGGAGACAGCACAGGAGGGTGACATGGCAGGGCTGGGCGGGGCGGGCACTGTAGTGGGGTGGGGACAGATTAATGTATTGGATCTACAGGAACAAAATCTTCCACCCCTGAGAGAGATCCCAGTTCCCCATCTGCCTCAGGTTCTGCCGCTTGTAGCCTGGTGGTCGCAGATCTAGGAGGCACCTGGGGACTCTGGGGAGCTGTTTGCAGAGATTCCTGCTGCCGCTCGCGGCCCGTCAGACACTCACCCTGAACACTCGGCTCTCCCTCCTCATCCACCCCCCTTCCAGGATCTTCAGGGCAGCCCCCCTCCCCGGGCTGCCAACCGCAGGCCAGGCGAACAGATGTTCCACCTAGGGCTGGGCCAGGAGTTTATCCAAGGAGCAGAAAGACACCGTTCAGCAAACCAGACACTTTGTCTCTGTGCAGCCAACCATGGTGTGATGCTGCCGGGGCTGGGCAAGGGGCAGCGGGGGCGATGGCAAGCGGGCTGCTGGGGTGGGAGCGCCGTCCCTGTATGCTGAGGCTCCTGGGAGATGGTGCTGGGTGTGCACCATGCAGGAGACAGAGCTGGGGTTGATGGCACCGTGTCTACAGCGGGCCCTGGGGAGCACTGAGTGAGAGATGAGGCAGGGCGGGAAGGACAGGCCATGCCCAGGCCAGCCTAGCCCTCTGGGAAGAGAGGGAGCGAAGCCATCTCTGTGTGCCTGTATCACCCCCACGCGGAGGAGCTGGCAGAACTGGGGATGGATCCAGCCGGGGATCGTCCCCAGGGAAGGGCTGGGAGCCCTGTGCGACCCAAGCACCGAACGTAACAAATCCGTGGCCCCTGCAGGCTTCACCGGGGTCACTCCAATGCCACCGCGCCCAGTGGGGATGGAGTTCAGTTCCCTTGCACCAGACCACAAACCCCATAGCTCAGGGTGAGCGGTCTAGGGTCTAGGACACAGCAGGGCAGGTCTGATTCAGCAGTGATATGGCTACCGAGGCACCCCCCAGCTAGCCAGCACTGCGGGGCACAACGCTGCACTAGTTGCCACCTGACCGGGACACGGACGTTGCACTGCCAGCCCCTGCCAGTGTGGCACGGAGCCTGCCCCTGGTTAGGCCCCAATTACAGTCCCAGGGCTGCCACAGCTGGGGAGCAAAGCCAGGCCGAGGGGCTCCGAGCCTGCCCCGTTACTCCCGCTGCGGCTGGCTTCGGGGAACACCCAGACCGCAGCCGTCCTGGCAGCTGTCCCGCCTGAACACAGGTTTATTTGCACAGCGAGGAAAACATCAGCTCGCATACCTCAGCACGTACACCGGGCCCCAGCCATGCCCACCCGCCCCGCAGCCTTTCCTCATCGGCCGCTCGAGAGCCGGCTGTGTACACAAACAGCCGCTGCTCCCCAGGGCCAGACAGCAACGCCGGCCCTGCACCCCGCCTGCTGCCAGCTGTCCCCAGCACCCCCCGTGCCTCCTCACGGCTCAGATCAGCTCGGTGGCGGCGGCTGCTGCTTTAATCTCCTGGCCGAAGAAGGCAGGGAGAGGCTGGGACTGCGGTTGCCAAAGGAGGCCACCCCAGCTGGTCTCCGAGGGACAGACAGACTGAGTCATGGATTTCAGTAGATTCTCCCTCCCCAAACCCTGCTCTCTCCCCTGGGTCACTCTCCTCCGT
Organism: Mesoclemmys tuberculata; assembly: GCA_007922155.1. Classification (NCBI taxonomy): domain Eukaryota; kingdom Metazoa; phylum Chordata; order Testudines; family Chelidae; genus Mesoclemmys; species Mesoclemmys tuberculata. The sequence continues at coordinate 7,650,374 of ML675649.1, forward strand.
TGAGTGGCACTGGCAGGAAGCAGTCAGCCCCCGCCCAGCTCCTCTCCAGGGAGTCTGTCCGTCTGGATCAGAGGAAGAGGGAGCTTTTCCCTCCACTCTGTCACAGAGTCACGCCTGCCGCCATCAGCCATTTGCAAACCCGGCCGGCCCCAGCTTTCCCGCAGACCGACCAGAGATCGCCTGCCTCCTAGGCGGGCTTGGCAGAAATAACAAACCACAGGCCTAAGCCACGACTAGGACTCGGGCCCTGGAAATACCCAGGGCAGCTTTTGTGGCAAGCAAGGGCCTGGCCTCTCCTCCCCAGCCTGCTGGGAGATCAGAGAGCCCCTGGGCTCCTCGTGACAGGAGCCAACCCTGATGTCCGCAGCTGCACTGCCTGGGTCCGCGGCACCAACGCTTCATTCTAGGGACTGTCCCATTGCTGGTGGGGCCTGGCCCCCCCACTCTCCAACCTCACTGCCAGTGTCCTGAATCCATCCCTGCCTGGCTTCAGGCTGGTACAGTCGCCCCGCAGTTACGAACCCCTTGGGAATGGAGGTTGTTCATAACTTGGAACAAAGCGTTCTGGCTGTTCTTGCAAAAGTTTACAACTGAACGTTGACTTGCTGCGGCTTTGAAACACGCCTGTGCACAAGAAAAAAAATACTGATTTCCTTTTTTTTTTTTAATTTAAAGTAGTTTACATTTAACACAGCAGTGTACTGTATTTGCTTTCTCTCTCTCTGCGGCTGCCTGATTGTGTATTTCTGGTTCCAAAAGAGGTGTGTGGTTCACTGGTCAATTCGTAACTCTGTGGTTCTACTGTACTGAACTCTGGCTCCCATCCACAGCCCAGAGCAACCCCCTACACTCTCCGCAACACTAGAGATCATCGCTCAGCAAACCTCCCATCCCAGGAAATCACCGTTACCTAGCTGGGGAGCAAGAGGACACCGCACTAGATGGCAAGCAGCAAGCTCAAAAGCAGCCAATGACTGTCATGAACGTGAAAAGATTTGGAAAAGCAGCACAAGTGGCACGGACGCAAACCTGTGGTTTTTTAGCTCGGGCACGATGTCCGTCCTTTGTGGAGCAGCCCAGAAATTGACATCAGAAACTGAGACGGAGATCAACGCATGCTCTAGTCAACGCCTGCGGAAATGCTTCAGCTTCCACCGGAAAGAGCTTCTTGGCCTGTCAAAAATTCAAAGGAGAGCAACCCAATCTCAAGCACCCACTCTGGAAAGAAGGGACACGTTGAGGACACACTCTAAGGATGCCACCAGCATGACTTCCATGGCGCGTGAGCCTATTTACACCACCCGGTGAGAGACAAGGAGGCTGACCTTGAGAAATGTGACGCAGAACAAAGGAGAAAGACATCAGCAGGGCAGTCGGAAGCCTGAACAGACTGGTGCAATAAATGGCAGACACTGGTGAATGCCCCATGCACCCAGGGGTGCGGGAGGATAAAGAAAAATGATGAGCCAAGCCTATGCTGATACAACAGGAGATGGACAGACACGAAACACAAGAGCGCACAGATATGCAGAGATTGGCCTGCACTTTCTGTACATGCGTGTCTGTGCACGCCCTCCCCATCCCATCTCCTGTTCTCCCTCTCCCTCCCAAAGCTCCAGTCCCTGTGGGGATTTGCTGGGATTCGGCCTGCCAGGTTCCCCAGGCAGGGAGGCAGCCAGCGCACACTGGTTTGGTTTTCTTGAAGGGGCTGTTTAATCTTTAATGGAATGACGGATTGTTTAGAGAATAATTCAGGAATGCGAGCGCTTTGCAGTTGGGGGCTGGAGAGCAAGGCGGGGCAGGGGTGTGCGTCTGATTCTCTGGCAGGACAGGGAGGTGCACGCTGGCTTGAGGGCCCTCGGCAGAGCACTGCGTCAGCTCAGGTGAGCCCTTTCTTTCACTAGGCCTGACTTTAGCCATTTCTAGGAACCTCAAGTTTTATGAGTGGTAAAATTCACACACCACCCACACACAATGTCCCAGTTTAAGGGTCCTCAGCTCCTGGGGTTTCACACACAGGATCGTTAAGTGGTTCAGAGAAAGGAAATCCATTAATGGCATAAAATGACTCCAGGCTGCAGTCGTGGAGCGCGGGAGCGCGGAGCAGAGATGAAACCCACACAGCCGCTCAGAGAAAAGGGGAGTTTTGCTTTGAACTTTCTCAGCAGCTTGCAGCTCGGATTTGCACTTTTGGAAACTCTCTAATGGCTGGGATTCCAGGGCTAGGGGCAGCGAGGGCACGAGGAGCTGGCAGACGAGGCCCAGGCAGTTCAGTAGATGCCAAACACATTTTCACACATCATGATGTGTTACGCATGCAGCCTGGAGCAGGACATTCACAGAAGCCTGTGGCTGCTTCTGCACCGTAGTCGGTGGGCTCTCCCTGCTGTGTCTTGCACAAACTGGTGTGAAGAAGGGAGATGGGGGCACGTGTGAGCCTGCCCCACCTGTGTAAGGGCACAGTTGCCAAGCCTCCAGGATTATCCTGGAGCCTCCAGGGATTAAAGATGAATCTTGAATTAAAGATGATGCCATGTGATGAAACCGCCAGGAATACATCCAAGCAAAATTGCCAACCCTGGTGAGGATGCGCACGCTAACATACACAGACAGACAGACACACACACACACACACACACACCCCACCACCTGTGTGAATGTGTACCTACAGGAGCATGCATTAGCTGTGCACATTCTTGCAGCAATGGGCAGGAATGTGCATGGTCGCTTTCAACACACACAGGCACGCCCACAGAGGAGCATATTGTGTGTGGCTTATGGGAAGACCTAGAGCAGGTACTTGCACATTGCACCCCCCTACCTGCAGCCTGGAGAGGATCTGTGCTCGGCTCCGCAATGAGCTCCAGGCTGGGGTCTGTCGGGCTCCAATTCCCCCATTAACAGGGAGCAGGTGGAAAATCCCACACACTGCAGCGCTACTCCTGGCCCCCCAACCGCCCCCGCCCTGTCCCTGTCACATGCCACAGCAGCTGCCCCCGGGCAGCTCAGGCAGGGACATGCAGAGGGGTGACAGCTGCCCCTTGCCCCAGCCCTCCAAGACTCAGACAGAGACCGGAGCCAGTATGGTGACACTGCACCCCTGCCACAAGGGAGAAGGCTCAGAGAAGCCCCAGGACCCATGTTTTTAATGGACAAGGAGGGGGCTGAGGGGGAAGCAGCCCCTCAAGCAATCACTCTCTCCTCCCGAGGGGCTCCCACTGCCAGCCACAGACTGCACACCCCCCTTGCCTGGAGATGTCGGTCGTGCACAAGCAGGGCGTGCAGCAGAGCTGGAGGAGGAGCAGGCTGGGACGCAGGGACCTGGGAAGAGGGACCAGGTCCACAATAAGATCTCATGCAAGAGAGGCGCCATGGACCCCCGGAGTAAGAGGGGAGGCTGGGAGGAACTTACCTGCACTCAAGGCGCTTGTCCCCTGGAGAAGGAGGCAGCCAGCTGACCTCTTTGCAGCTCTCCTTTATCTGCTCACCTCTGCCAAATTTAAAGGGCCAGCCCCCAGAAAGGCATGCTGGGAAAAAGTGCTCTTGATCTTGTCTTCAGCTGCAGGGAAAGTGAGCCTTTTCTTCTGCCAGTGCAAGAGGCCACACTGAACCAGGCGCAGTGCGATTTCCCATCAGGCAGTTAGGAACAGGTTTAAGCTAAGCTGCAAGATAGCTCATCGACTGGGAGGCCAGAAGGGACCTGTCTAATTCCTGCACGTTGCAAGCCACTGAATCTCCCCCTTCCCTCGGCCCACTGCAATAGGCCAAGAACCTCTGTCTGAGTTACTGAAGCCCTCAAACGCTGATTTAAAGACTTCAGGTTACAGAAAATCTGCCTCCCTCAAACCCAAATAAGAGCATTCCCCACAGGGGTTTGCCTTTGTTTGACTCAGCTGGCTTCCAAAAGGATTTAAGTCAAAGCCAGGCAACTTCCTTGTGAAGCTGAGGCCTGTTATAAAGAAGTTCCAATTCACGATTTCTCCCTACTGTTTGGGAGGCAGTGTTTCCTAGTGGAAAGAGCACGGGCTGGAACTCAAAAAGCTGCGTTCTACTTCTGCCATTGGCCTGCTGGGTGACTAAACCTTCTGCGTCTCTGTTTCCCCATCTGCAAAATGGGGGTGATACTTTATAAAGCACCCTAAAATCAGCTGATGAAAAGCACAAGTTAAGAGCTAGGTATTATATTCTTAAAGGGCACCCCTGCACTAATCACCCAGGGGGAGGGGTTGTTTAGATGTAGCGCGGCACACCCCACCACTATGCACCGGTGCAAGGAGTGTGAAAGTGAAGCCGAATGAACTAGAAGGCCGGGCAATGGAGAACACAACAGGCGTGACTTAAACATGGGGAGTAAAGGCACTGCGAACTCTTGTGATTCTGCTGCAAGCGTCACGATAAAATTGTGCTTCTCTGAAAGCCCCAGAGGCTGGAATCAAGAGAACCGCTGCTTTCATTCCAAAAAATATCAGCGTTGCTGGTCCTTATGGCTGCAGAGAAAAAGCTTGAGAACAAGAATCAAGCATGGCCTAAAGGATCCAAAGGCAAAGAAAAAGCACCCACAACGTATTATTTTAAAACAATCGCAAGATGTTCTGGGGCCTGACAACAGTGTAGTAACAACATCCTATAAATTATTGAGGAGGGTTGTGTTTGGTGATGGGAGGAGGGGGAGGCACTCTACAGAAAAATCTTCATTAGCTTCTAATGAGCTGACATTTCTGAGGAGCGGGGGTTGGGCTGTAGAAGTGGCCTGGGTACAGCTCCCAGATCATAAGCATGCAAATATGGAAGGGGTGGGGGGCTACACTCAGATCAGGAACAGGATTTTGAGTGGCAGGTTTTGAGGAAGATCAAAGACTCGGTGAAGTCTAATACAAGGAATTAATGGGTGACCTCTGCTTTCTGTGTGTAAACTAGTGAAGTGTCACACGAGGACGGGGTTTAGAGAAGCGATTTCTCAACATCCTAAACAACTGCTTCTTGGAATCACTAGTTTTGGAGTGCTCCTGCAGCGGGTTAGGTGATCAACAAAGCTGATTCAAACAGTAGTACTACACGAGCCATCAAGTCATGATGACCAGAATGAAGTTCAGCATTCTCCAAGTGAAGATTCATAGTTTTGGGGTTCAGCACCAGGAAAGAGGATTTCCCAAACAGAAGGAAGGTCATCACAAATGAAGAATTTCAGCATAGAGGCTACGTAAGCAAGTTGAGCAGCGACTCAGCGGGTGAACACACCCCACCCCAAGAAAGGAATCAGGAAGACGAGGAAAAAAACAAAAGCAGGGTGGTTAAATGGCAAAGGACAGGTGGTGACAGGAGACAAACAGACATCTTCATAACATGGTATTTCAGATCAAATGAGCCTCATCGGAAGGAACATAAACTATAGCAGGTTAAATTGTAATAGGAAATTTGAAGACAATAAATTCTTTAAGTTAGATCAGAAGCAGGAAGTTGGAGAGAGAGTTGTTGAGTTCGCTGGCCCACCAGGGAGCAAAGGGAACCATTAAAAAGGATCCTGTATGGTGGCTACCCATCTTTTTTCCCATCAGTCTACACCACAGGGGAAGTTGGGGAGATACCCACCCTTTTCAGGTGCGGAGGAGGACGTATTGTCCTTCTTTTGGCACGTCAAATAAGAAGGGCTGCAATAAACTGATAAAAATAAATAGCAACAGGTCTCTGGGACTGGATGGTATCTCCAAGAGATCTGAAGGAGCTTCCAAAGTGAGTAGCTGACTTTTAGCAACAATATGCCTGTGCTCATTAAACTCAGCTGCTATGCTGGACAATTGCAAGGCAGCTAATGTTGTGTGTGTCTTTTAAAATGGTGCTGGGGTGATCCTGAGCATGTCAGACCAAGAAGCATTACTTCTGTACCAGGTAAACTGATTGAAAGGTTAATTAAATGGAAAATTATCAGACACTTAGATGACCACGATATGATGGGGCAAACCAGCCAGGCTTCTGTAAAGGAAAATCATACCTCTCCAATCTACTAGGAGTCTCTGACCCTCTCAGCAAAATAGTGGTCAAAGCAGAGTTGTTTGACATAATGCATCTGGCCTTTCAGGAAGTCTTTGATGAGGCCCCTCACAAGCAGTTATTAGGAAAATGAAGTAGCTGTGGCATTAGAGCCAAAGAACTGCCAGGAGTTAGAAACCCGCTAGGCGATGGAAAGCCAAGAGTAGGAATAAATGAGCAATTTGCCACATGGCCCACGCTCAGCAATGGAGTGGAACATACCACTTACTATAAAATAGATTTGTGGTTTGGAAACGGGACGAGCAGGGAAGTGGTAAAATGGGCAGAGGATACAAACTCTTGTCTACTCGAGAAAAGGGTTGCTGCTAGCGCCACACTGGCATAACTATTCCAGCCCCGTTCCTAGGGGAGATGCAGTGCTTTCACCTGTCTATCCTATGCCCCCATCCCCTTTCCTTGAAGAGGCATCACAGTGGGGAAGTGCTGGATTAAAAGGCCCCAATCCACGGGTTACTCAGCTTTGATTGCGTTTGATAATCAAAAGCTGTGTTTTGCCTCTGGGGCCAGTCCCAGTTCAGATTTTCCCTGAAACAATGCAGACAGGCAGCCGGGTGATTAATGCGGGTACGTTTGCAGTGAACCTTTCATGCTAGTTGAATGCTGCCAAAGAAGATCTCAGCTTGGAAACATGTTGGGGGAGAGCCATATTCTCTATGGATCGTGTCTTCTAAGGGCTGCCTCTCTGCAGCGCCCCAAATAAGCACCTCCAGGCTGGGAGGAAGCATATTTTCCTTGCTTGTTTCTGCAACCTTTTCAGAAGCCCGGAGAGATTTCTCCCACTTGCCTTATAAGCACCCAGCTAGAGAGCACGAGCTCGCATTTCTCCTGGCTATTAGCCAGCCAACGAATAGATGTTCCAGGTTAACCAGTCATGCCCCAGGTCCCTTTTGCTGTGAAACACTGCAGGTGTGCTGGCTACAGCATAGTAAATGACCCTTTCTCAGAACGGTGCTGTCATAGCTAGGAATCGGTTTTGGACCTGGTTCGAATGCCCTTTGCTGAGATGCCGGGGCCAGATCAGGTCTGGGAGCCTGGCAGGGAATAAGTGTGGGAGCTTTGGAAATGCTTTGACCCTGCAGGGACGATGGAGCTCCCTGAGCACAATCACACGGCCAGCTCACCTCCAGGCAGGGCGCCGGTGACTCTTGTCCTACGCTCCCCTCCTCCCAGGGCGTGTGCACAGCCAGGGCAGCCCACTCACTCACGCCCTGACAGGCTAGCGCTCCACTCCATGTGTCTCCCACCTGCCTTCCCACAGGCGTCCCAGCCCAGCCCATGGGCACAGGGGGAGCCATGAGAAAGCCAAGAGCAGCGTTTCCTGTCCCAGGCAGCCGCCATGCCGCGGCTGCTGCGCACGCACATCTGCCTGTCGCTTTTCCTCCCCTCGCTGCATTCGCCTGCCCTCTGGCGTGCCTGGGACGCCCATTTAAACTTATTCTGTGAAGACCCATTTCCTTCAGTCCCAGGGAATGGAACCGGCACTGCTGTGCCCCGCGGGGCCCGCCAGCCATCCCCCTCTGTGTCCCCATTCACCCTGCTCTTTGGGGCTTTAACGGCCCATTAGTAATGAGGTAGGGTTTGGCCCTGGCTCCAAAGGCGCACACGGCAAGGGGCAAACATGCCTGGCTACAAAGCCTCCTGGCTAGTCTTGAGCCACAAAACACTTTTAAAGGGGGGAAAAAATCCATGGGAAAAAGCTGTTCATGAGCCTGGCGCATTGTCAGCATCTGTGAGCAGGCCTACGCCTTCCCACTAAATAATCCTGATGGGAACCAGAAGGAGCCGAGCTGGGTGTCCAGCAGCACTGGGAGACAGGCAAGGATAACAACTGGGGGCGGGGGGCACAGTCTCCTAGGCCTAGCCTCAGCCCATGAAGAGAGCATAGTCCCGTCTGTCCAGCCAGCCTGATTCCCCAGCTGGTCCTCCCAAGCTGGGCTCGGACCCATCGCCTGGCTGCATTAATGGCCTTGCAGTTGCCGTTCCCCATTAAGCAGTGACTCCCGGATGGTGGCCAGAGCACGAGGAAAGCAGGGAGGGTGGTGGGGTAGGAGCAAGCGACTTTCAGAGGGGCCATGGTCCGTTCTGGGGCTCGCTTACCAATGCTTCATGGGCCCAGTTCAGGGTCCTCCCTGCACCCATTCTCACCCCTCCCTGGGTGCTGGTCCCTGCTTTGTGCTGGCGGATGTTTTGGGCTTGGCCCACCCCTACTTGTCTCCTGGGCGGGAACCCAAGCTAGGCCGAAGGCTGATTCTTTCCAGCTGTGCGGGCCCAGGCAGCTGACATGGTCTTTGAGCCACGCTGCCAAGTCACGGGAGCGTCAGCCAAGAGTTAGCAGCCAGAGCGCTGAGAAGCCAATGGCCTCGGCCAATTAATCCCAAATCTTCCCCCTCTTTTCAGGGGAGGGACCCAGGGAGAGGCGCTCATATTCCTGGCCAAGCCCCCAGCCGCTGATCTTTGCCCGGGCTTGTGGTGGGAACTAGGCAAGGTCGATCCCACTCTTCCCAGCCAGAGAGGGCCTTAGTCTGGGGTTGCCAGGGGGCCGCCAAGGCTGCTGCCCCCTCCACAGCCCCCATGAGCCTTGTCCGACATTGGGCCGTGACCCAGAAGCGAGAGGTCCCTTTAAGAAGATGGTAACGTGGACTCCCAGGAGATTAAACAAACATTTCCTCGGCTGCTTGGTGGCTCCCGAAGCTGTTGCACTGGCCCCTGCCTCACGTGTTGCTCTTCACCCGCACCCCACAGCTTCGTGCCATCGGGGCATCGAGACACTGCACCACGGGAGACGGCACTTGGAACCCAGCACGGCAAGCGGGGTGGGAACGACAACGCCGCTGCGCCGGAGGCAGGAGCCCAGGCTAGCGTCCGCAGCTGGGGTTCTCCACGGCCTCTTGGAGGGAGGTTGGCTCTGGGGCTACAAAAAGAAACGTTGTGCAGGGCGCCAGCCAGGAGGACCCTGGTGCTGGGAACAACCGGCCCCAGTGCTGAGAACAGGGAGGGGACAGGTCGCAGGTCGCCTTCCGTCGTGGTTTTCTGGGCAGCGGGGGTGGGCCTGCCCACCCGGGCGAGGGCCCATCCATCACCGGGCTAAAGCCTCCTGCAAATCGCAAAACACTGGATTCCTGGCGTGTTCAGCAGCCACTGTCTACCCCAGAGGGGGCTGCACTGCAGTGCTCGGAAGGCACGCCCCATGCTTTGCTAGAGAAACACAAGATCTTTCCTCTCTCCCCACCAGCCAGGCAGCTCCGCTCACCGATCACCGTGCCCTGTAACTTGCCCAGCTGGCACCAGTCCCAGCCACCTCCTGGCTAGGGCTCAGGTCCAGATCAAGCTACACCTTCAGCAACAGGGAATGAAAACAAAGGGAAACCCTGGGTGAGGTCTCCAGGCCCCGCTCTGGGAGACCAATAAACAGGCGCCAGCTCCTCCCGCCAGCCAGGAGGGGAGGCTGCACCCCCACAAGGGACATCTTTCCCTGGAGCCTCCTCTCCCCCCAGGCCACAGAGTGCAGTTGGAAGGGAATCCCCCTCTCCTGCTGGGCTGTGGGGCAGGAGGCTTTGGGGGCCCCCTCCAGCTAGTGTGTTTGGAGACAGTCGCTGCCCCCGCCCCTCCTGAACTTCCCAGCAGCTCCAGGCTCTCTGCAGCCCCAGGAACAATTGGATCCTTTGTCTCCCCCTTAATCTCCTGGCTAGGAATTAAAAAGGGCTGGGGGGTGGGGAGGAAACAGCAGCACAAAAGGCCCTTTGCATGGGCTGTGGGGAGAGCAGGCCAGGAGCAGAACGGGGGCTCTGCTGCCCCTGGAGATCCGCATGGACACTAGGGCTTAACCCTCCCCCCCCGTGCCTTCCTCCCTAGGAGACGTGAGACCGACACACACGTCCAGCCTAGGTCCCCTGCCCGCCCATGTTTACCTGCTCCTCTGCTGCCGGGCCCGTTCTACCCAGCATCAAACCCACCCCTAGGCAGGGGGCCCCCTGGGCTCAGCCTCCCCGCCACCCCCCATGCCATCTGTAGGGAGCGAGAGAAGCAGCCTCCTCCCCCCAGGCAAGAGCAGAGGGGCCAGGCCTTGGGGGCAGGATATGGATCCACGATTGAAGCAGGCATGCAAACTGGCTGGGTAGGTGTTGGCACGTAACAGAGGGCTGGGCCGAGCGCTCCTGCTCTGAGTTGTTGAGCAGAGCTGGGGTAGACGGGTCCAGTGTGGCTAGACCACCCTCCCCCCCACCTGCAGGCCCCTGGGGCGAGGGTGGGGGGTCAGAGCCAACTAACACACCAGCCCCTGGGGGTGCCAAGGCTAGAGCAGGGCTAGGACTGAAAGCTTTGCCATTTTACACCTCCGCTCCCCCGTGCAGCGGTGGCTTGGGGAGGGGCCAGCCCATCGGCTACTGTTGGCAGTGGGTGTGTGCCCCGCCACATCTGCACTGTCCCAGCTCTGCGCAAGTAACCCGGCCGCCACTCACGAGCGCATGAATCCACCATGGATCCGCTGAGCGACGACGGCACCCGGCCAGGTTTATTGCAGCTGAAGCACGATGAGAAATGACCGATAACTCACACGTACACTTCAAATACGAGTGCTCCGTTACAAGGGACCGGCCCAATTTAACGGCAGGACTTTCCATTCTCCCCTAGGCCAGACAGGGTTGTTCCCGCTGACACCCTCTTTTATACACTGTCACAGACAAGTTTAGCTCTGCCCCTTTGACGTAGGTAGTTGACCACCCTCTTGCCCTAGTCTGCTACCACCCCTGACCTGGCACGGGCTGGTGTGGGCACAACATTTCTATTCATCATATTAAAAGAATTTCTCTCCATTAAAGTGTCAGCTCCAGGGGGCGGGCGGCCCTTGGTATCTCTCTGGTGTCAGGAGGGCCTGGTACCTTCTGCCTCGGCTAAGTATTTTTAGACTTCAGTGATGTTTTGGAAAGATCTGACTTTGCACTACCAGCTTTCTTCTTACCAGGTTCTGGGCGGTCGTAAGTTCACAGCCTGACTCCTGGTAACTTGGCTTTATAAGTGACTTGACCCTTCTTTTAGCAGAAGTCGGATGCCTTGGCCTGTTATGCCAGACTGCAGGCCTGACGCTCTGGCTCTCTACTAGTTACTATAGCAGCATGACAAAGCCTGGGGGTTGCCTCGGGGGATTTTATTTCACCATTCCCCCCGTTCCTACTGTCCATCCTTCTTTACAAAGCTGAAGCTGGGGGCACGGGGGCAAGCCCACCCCTGCGTGGAGCAATGCCCCACAAAGGGCTATATTTACACTGCCTGAGGTTACAGAGTGAAACCAAACCAGCCCTCGAGGGCTGGAGCTCAGGCCTGAAGCCCACAGCAGCTCCTCTTAGCCCGTGAACAAGCTTCTCCTGGAACCAAAGCCTTGCAGAATCAAGCAATTGCTTCCCCACAGTGCCCGCCCAGGGCATGGTTAACACAAAGCCCCCCACATAAGCTGGGGAGGGTGGAGAAGTGCCCGTGCCTGTAGTGCTCTGGTACCAAGGAGAGGGGGATCTTCCCCCGGCCGTAGATTAAACGGTGGCTAATGAGACTGAGCCTCTCCCCGCTGCCTTCTCAACCAGAGCCCAGGTCTGCTCGCCGCTGCACAAAGGACCGGGAGCCATGGCAGAGGGTCGGGGACAGCTTGGCTGTAAGCCTTTCCCTGCTTAAATAGAGCTTGGCTGGGGCTGGACGGCCGGCACGGCCCCACTATTGCTAAGGTATGTCTTTGAAGGCGGCCAGGCTGCCCCTCGGCCTGCAGCAGGCCCCCAGGGCAGGCGGGAGTCAGATTTCGGGGTTTAGGCCCGAAGAGGGGCAGAGGCAGCAGTATGGGAGATGGCCCATCGGTTAGAGAAATGTTGAGGGCACAGGAGCAGTTGCTAACAAGCAGCAGGTTGCTCTTAGCAACCTCATTTTAAGCTCCAACAGCTGCTGGCCCGGTTGGGGGCGCCCTGCTACTCCCTTGGCCTTGGGGCTCTGATGGGAAGTGAGAATCCAGTGGACGCCGGCTGAAATGGGGCAGTCCAGCAGGGACAGTGAATAGCGAATAGCAAAAGGCTCTAGAGCAGGACCACAGGCCCCTGGGAAGTAGCCTCCACCAGCTGGTCACCCCAAAAGCAGCCATAGCAATGAAACACACACGACCCAAGGAGCTCCATAGATTTCTTAAATAATTTAATTGAAAAAAGTATTTCTTTAAAAAATATTTCTACAAATGCACAAGTGCATCTTTTGTTTGCTGTTTTTGTGTGTTTTCCTTTTTCACCATTAAATACATCTCAATATATAAAAAAAAGGTGGCAGGTACAGTACATGAGAACCAGCGGGGAGGGGGGTGGGGGACACCATCGCCTGGAGACACCACGGAGCGCCACTGGGTGCAAACCAAGCTGTGCGGCAACGGGGCTGGCTGGGGTGGGCTAGGACACGGAGCTCGGGTTCAGTCATGCTGCGGTTCTAGAGTCAGACTCTCCCCCTGAAACTGCTTCCGGGTGGGAGTCACAGGAGCGCGGGCTCCTGCCCCATGAGAAGCATGACAGCTGGAGTGATGCTAACCGCCAGGACTTGGGGAAGTCCAGATAGCAAAGAGGATCGGGGGCACTAGTCACTTTGTTCTAGAGCCTGCAGCAAATCTCTCTGCGCCTAGTTCAGAAACGGGAGTGAGCGTAGCTCCAGGGTGAAGTTCAGCATCTGAGAGGACTGGGAGCAGGTGGGTGCTGGGGACGGGCCCTGTTTGTTCTACAAATGAAATCCGAGTGCCAGGGGAACCGTGGGCCAGAGCAACCTGGCAGGACCCACTGCAAGAGGCAGCGTGGGAGGATGAAACAGGGATGCAGATCTCAGAGCTACAGCATGCAGCGACGGAAGAAGGGTGGCCAGAAAGCCAGGGGCCTGGGGGGCTCGAGCAGACCTGGGGTGAGAGGAGATAACTACAGAAGAGGCTGATGGGCAGAGCAGACGAGGGGCAGAGGCAGCAGCAAGCAGTCAATAGCACGCAGGGCTGCAGCCGGAGCATTCGCTCTGCAGGGAAGAGGGCAGCACACAGCCGCCCAGAACAGAAAGGCCAAGACGCGAGGCAGGGACTGGATGAGACCAGAAGAGGCCAGAAAAAGCCCACTTCTCGTTACAGCAAGCGACTCACTGGGAAGAGCAGGGGGGCTGCAGGGAACTGGGCTAAAATGCCAGGAGACGCAGCCTGGGACTGAGCCAGGGGAATGGAAAAACGCAACAGCAGAGCAAGGAGGTGGGTGGAGGTGGCACAGGGCGGTGCTCGCAGGGCACAACAGCCTCTCTGGAAAGAGAGCACGAGGGGACAAATCATCTGGGCCAGGCCCTAGTCTTAAAATAGTGACTGGGGCCAGTGGGGAGATGTGACCCAGGGCTGGGCTGAACACCAGGGACAGTGTAGGGCGCCCGGGAGGGGCGAGGTGTTATGAGCCCAGCCCCTCCAGCTCCAATCAGGCACAGCACTGTGTGCTTGGGGACGGCCACTCGCTTTGTCACCTGCTGATTGCAGGGCATGCTCCAAGGCGGCTTGCTAGGAGATGCCAGGCTCCTGCCACAGCGTGCATCCATGCGGTTAGCTTCCCTCGCCAGGGCCTGGGGCGTCCCATGGATCAACTGTGTCTGTTTCAATTCAGTCTTGCCTGGAAGGAAGGGCGCACCCAGGCGACGCAGCAGCCACGCCACTGGCAGTGGTTTCTGAGAACTCCAAGGAAGGGGCAAACGGCCTATTTGGCAGGAGCGAGGGGGGCACGGGGAAAGACCAGCGAACACTCCTGCCTGCTTAACTGCTGCAGGACTTGGTGTGGAGCATCTCAAGGAAGGAGACAAAGAGGCAAGATGCCTATGTCAGAAACAAACCACGCCACAAAGGGGCCCTTGCTCCTTGGCTGGGCAGGCAAAGACGCTGCTTGGACAGAGGCAGGGACAGCGCCGTGGGAGAGCCCAACGCACATGGTGCATTTCACGCCGTTTTGGAAAGGGATCCGCTCACCCTGCTCCACGCCATGTGCTGACAGTGCAGCTGGGAAGCTTGTTGCTAGGCAGCCCGGGGCTTCATTCATTAAGCCAGTTGTGTAGCCACTGGGCCACAGCCCCATCACACCCCGACAAGACCCTGCTCTGAGCCAGGCTGTGACATGGGGAGTGATCTTGTCTCAAAGCTGGGAGCCCTGGTCTGGCGCCTGCACCCGGACGTCAGCAGCAGAGCCCAGCCCCGGAGCATGACCTGGCTTTTGAAGCAGTTTAAAAAACAAAACCCCCAAAACAAAGCAAAATTCAATGGACGTTCCTTTCATGCCGCAGAGCGTAGCCGGACTCAAGTCGGCTGGCTGATGCAGAGCAGACGGTGTTGTGGCAGAGAAAAAGGAAACGGAATCAAGTGTAAGGATGGAACAGAGCTCCCTTTACCTCCCTTCCTTCCAAAGGAGCAATCCGTGCCTCACCGCAGCCAAGACCGAAGCTATGCAATGCTTTCAACAGTGACCGGCAGGAGTAAGAGGCAAGGTCTCGGATGACAGTCAGCTGAAAACGACGGGAAGGATCCCAAACACTCAATTGAAATCTAGCCTGAGCCTGACAAAGTGAAGGAACGGGCTAAAAACAAGAGCCAGAACAAAGTACCATGCAGTGACAGTGAAACAAAGCAGAACAGGCCACGATCCTGGGGCTAGAGTGAGTGACATATTGGACAAACGGCCCTATGAAACTGCCTTGTTGAGCTGTGACATCACTCAGAAGAGGGTGAGATGGCGGACCTAGCCTCGTGTTCAGTTCTGGACACACGGGGAGAGTTCAGAGCACAGCAGCATCTCATTAAGCTTTGAGAGGAGTGCCGGGGTGAGCTACCCTGCCTTATACAGGTCGGACTAGATGGTAACGGTCACTTCTGGCCACAGTCTCCAGGAAGCCAGGATACGAGGAAGAGCTGAGAGAACAGGCAGGAGGCAAACCATCCACAGATGCATCAAGAGATGTCAGAGCGGACCAAACCCAGTCATTCACCTGACACTAGGGAAAATGAGCTTTGGGTTCTCCAAGGAGAGCAGAGGGGTATAAAGACAGGACTCTCCATGAAGGGTGGGCCTCGAACAGTGTCATCGCCCTCTGTTTGAAGCCAAAGTCTCTTTCACTAGCACCCACCTCGCAGCTGTCCCCCCCATGGGAGGTGGCTAGGTGTGGCCAAATTCAAAATTTGTATTTCACCATCATTTTGATCGTTAAGAGCCAGGTTTATTTTAAACTTTCTTCTGCATGATCAAAAATGTGCACAGCTGGGTGAAATTATGGAGGGGGGAGCGGGGGGGGGGGATCAACATGACATGTTGAAATCTATAGAGTAAAATATCCTTAAATCAAACTCCAATGAGTTCTCAAGCAGCATTTTTCCTACTTTGCCTCTCTGTAAATTGCAATCACCACCCATGGGAATATTTTGTTCCCTCGCTGGTCTGCATGTACGGTGAAATAGGTGTTTACTGACATTGACTGATAAAAATCTAATCCTTCCAAGCCTAGAGCTGGCCGAGGATCAGGCCTGAATGTTACACCTGAGTCATGGGCGTAGCTAGTTGCTACGCTCACCCAAGTTGTCCCCTCATTACGCTAGGCTACGTAGTTCGAAGGGAACGCTGGAGGACTGAAGCTCTCCAGCAAAGAGCCAAGGTAGGCCAGAGAGGGAAGACGGGGTCTAACAAAACTCTCCGGTGGAGCCCAGGGGATTCGTCCATCAGCAAGAGTGGCCAACGCAGGACAGAACAGGGCCTGGCTCGGTAGCAGCAGCCAGGAAAGTCAGACGAGCCCAGCCAGCCGGGGCGGTTTTTCTTTAAAGTTTGGGGCTGGGCCCAGGCAGGGCTCCTGGCGCTAGCAACGGAGGCTATTCTCCCAGCCTAACGGCTGCACCCGCTTGGCTGGTCGCGCCTGGCTTTTGCACACTTCCGGTTCGGGCTGAGAGGGTCAGACGCCAGCATCGTATATTGCACTACAGGTAGCTCTTTGTGACCACGTTGGTGTGACCCCTGGCCCAACCCGCCCTCCCTGTTAGTCCTCAGGCAGGGGCACCCTACTCTCCTCCCCAATGCGGCCAGGGGACGTTACCCTTCTCCTCCAGGTGCCGATTGCTCACCCCTAGGGACTCCTGCAGGGCAATGCTCCCTAGCTGGCACTGCTGGGGAAGGGCAGGAGTGAAGCTGGCGGGTTTGTGGACACAGCTGAGGAAGTGGCGAAGACCCTGTCTGACCATCATGGCGTTGGGCGGCAGGACAACTAGCCTGAGTGGCAGGGAAGGGGGTGATACGAGCGAAGCCGGCCCTTCTGCCAGCCTCCCGTGATATTTACAGCCGGGGACGGAGCACGGGGCTGGGGAAAGGGAAGAACCACGCCCCGTGCTCCAGGAGAGAGAGCAGTAAACCTGTACAAAGGAAGGGATGGGCTTGTGCTCTGCGTCTCTTGGGTTCTGTACAGCGCGAGAGACTCGGCAAGCGAAGGAAACTCAAGTAAAATTCTTATTGCCTTTATTCTGCCCGTACCCTCGCCCAGCCCAGCCGGCCAGCACACACGCACACACATGCACGCACACACGCTCGCGCTGGGACTCTCCCCCTTGCTCTGGCAGACCCGAGCAGCAAGGAAGAGTCAGAGAAGCAGAAGTGAGAGTCTTTTGGCAGCAATCACAGCATGTGTCAGGAGAGGCTCTGCAGAGACTGCTCCGCTCTGACAAGAGCCGCTCCTTCTGCATAAACATGAGACTGGGGAGAGGCCAGGCTTTCCAGTCAGCTTGGCCTGGGCTCCCCAATGCCTCTCCAAACTCTGGCTGAGCAGGAGCAAAGCTGCCCTTTGCTCCCGGGGTCCCTGTGCAAACTCGCGCGGATGGCCTTCCTCCGCAGTTCAGATTTGGCCATAAAAGAAAGAGGGACGAGAGATCCGGAGTTGGTGTGTCCAACTCCCTGCATAGTAATCTCACTGGGTTCAGGTTCCGGCATCCAGAGCCAAACGGACCGGTACCCTCCCTTCCGACACATTCCAGTGCAGATCCCTGGATGGGGGCAGCAGGGGGACATGATTGTCTGGGGCTGCACAGGAGAACGCCAGGCCGGACCCCGCCCCGTGCCCTCCGTGGTCGTGCAGCTGCTGTGCATGCGTAGAGTCCCCGCAACCCTCACTCCCTCGCCAGGCCCAGAGCTTGGGAAGGCGCCCGCACGCGTCGCGGCGTCTCCAAAGGACTTTCTGGTCCACGTAGCAGGAGGACAACGTTTGTGACCTTGGGAGTTAAGGAAATCCAAGAAGTAGAACGACGCTTGAACCCGTGGCGCTGCGAGCGGTGGAGACAGGGCAGGAAGAGGGGGTGAAGTCTTCATCCGATAATCGGTCTTCAATATGAAGACTGCATCGCCGGCTCTATTCCAGACAAAACACAAGGCTGGTCTCCCTCTCGGCCCAAGTGCGTTGGGGTCAGGGAGGCGCATCCCATCCCGTGTGACTGTCGGAGGCCGAGAAGCTCCACGCAAAGGGGAAAACAGGAAGCTGGGCTGCACTGCAAACTAGAATCTTATCGATAGATTCCCTCAGTCCATTCCAGTCCCAGAGTTCCCTGTGGTCAAACTTGAACCGGGAGCGTTTGGTTCATCTGCAGCCTCATGTCGTGAATACTGCTCAGGATCTTCTTCTGATGTCCTGCTAGCGTCACCCCTATCCTCAGCAGGTCTCTGAAAGGACAAGAGGAGGCAGAGCTCAGAACAAGTCTACACGCTCCTGGAGAAACCCGGGAAGGGGCATTTCCGCTGCAGCATTGACCGCTGGCTGACGGAGCAGACAGATTCCCCAGCTGTGTTCAGAGAGGCCCAGAACACGGCAGCAGAAATCCTTTCCTGCCACTCGGCTTCTGGCCAGACAACGGCAATCTAGCCAGGGCCCCCACCCGCCTCGGACGTCGTACAAATCCCCTCCAGCCCCATGGCCACTTGGGGGGAGGAAGAGGGGCCATCTACAGTGCAGTGAAGGACCCACGGCATCAAGTCTCAGAGCCCAGGTCAACTGGCTCAGGCTCATTGGCCATGTCCACATTTGGGCTAGGAACCGAGCTGAAACCCAAACAGAGCCCAGGGATCTCAAGTCAATTGACCTGGGCTCAGATTCGGTGCCACCGGTTTTTCTTTGCCATGTGGACACACCCTAAGAAGCTACTTAATTCTGAAAGCAGAGATGCTAGACACTGGTCACAGAGTTTTCCCAGCCCAAGAGGGAAAACGCCTGCACAATTCATTCGTCCTGGGCAGGAGGGGTTTGCCATCAGAACCGCGGAGCCATCTTCTTCCCAGCCGTGCCCCCATGACCAGGCCCAGCTCCCAGCCCCTTCGCCCCCCACTCACTCTGCCGTCATCTGCGCCACCAAGTCGAAGGATGCAAATCCAGCGTTGACAAAGCTCTCCTTGTACCGTCCCATTTTAATGGCGTCGAGCCAGTCGCCCACGGTGGTAAAGGTGGTGTAATCCGGCACAGTGCGGTCCAGGAGCGGCTGAGACACGCTGCAGGGACAAGCGCGAGACCAGAGGTAATGAGGAGGGGGAGAGGAAGGGGGTACGGGGTGCTGTTGGGCTGGGGTAGATACAGGCCTCTGCCGTACACCGGTGGATCACGGGGCTCCCCCCTCGCTGTCTCCCTCTGGATCCCTGACATCAGCCTGCCTCCAGCTCCCTAGGTTCTAGCTCAGCCAGTCCCTGGCTCTAGCCCACACAAAGCAGATTTCCCAGCATTCCCTTCCCTTGGGAAGGGCAAAGGGATGCAGGGACCAGAGGGGGGAGGTTGCTACTGGAGCAGGGAGGGGTGGGCACTGACCCGGACTGGACGCTGGCGATGACCTTCAGGCTGGCCGCGTTCCGGATGAGCTTGTCCAGCGTATTCACGATCTGTGCAAACTTGGGCCTTAGGTTGCGGTCGCGCACCCAGCAGTCCAGCATGAGCTGGTGCAGTGCCGTGGGGCAGTCCATGGGGGGCGGCAGGCGGTAATCCTGCTCGACGGCGTTAATCACCTGCAGACACACACGGAGTGGCTGTGAGTCAGCCCCGCGGCCAGGCCCCCTGGCACTGCAAGAGCCTACCTCCCTCCTGCGGGCACACTTACGTCCTGGTTGGACATGTCCCAGTAGGGCCGTTCTCCGTAGGACATCACCTCCCACATGACGATCCCATAGCTCCACACGTCGCTGGCTGAGGTGAACTTGCGGTAGGCAATGGCTTCCGGGGCCGTCCACCGGATTGGGATCTTACCACCCTGTGGGGAGAGATGCTTAACTTCATTATTTAGTGCCTACTACCTCAGGGCTCCCCCACGGCCCCTGCCCTCAGCGGCAGGGCAGCGGGTGCCAACGAGGCTCTCACTTACCAGCGAGCTGGTGTAGGTGGGGTCGGAGGGGTCGTCCTCCAAGAAGCGGGAGAGGCCAAAGTCCGACACTTTGCACACCAGGTTGCTGTTGACGAGGATGTTGCGGGCGGCCAGGTCCCGGTGCACGTAGTTCATCTCCGCCAGGTACTTCATGCCGGCCGCGATGCCGCGCAGCATCCCCACCAGCTGGATCACCGTGAACTGCCCGTCGTTCAGCTGCCGGACGGGGGAGAGGTCAGAGGGGCCTCCACGGTGAGCCCGATTCCCAGCGTCCCCGGGGGGCTCGGGGAGAGATCTGATCTCCCTTGGAATGGGTCAATGTTCAAAGGCTCAGACTGGCTGAACCTCTAGCACTCCCCACCAGGAAAGGTACGTGGGGGGGAGCCCTAATACACTATTTCCCTCCTTCTCAGTAAGGTGCCACCAGCCTCCCTCCCAGCGTGCTCTTCCAATAGGGCCCCTAAACCAACTACTACGCCCTCCCACTCATTCCCAAACCAGCCAGCCCTGGGGCGTGGCCATTCGAGTCGAATGCGGCAGGAGTGGAGAGTGCAGAGCAGAGAGAGGGAGGAAGAGGAGCGATGCCATCTCAGCCTCCTTTCCTCCCACGTCCCGGAGGCACAGCCTTAGCCCAGTCGCTGTAAGGGGGAAATCAAAACCTAGCACAGCCACCCCCTTCTGCCCCCCTAGCGCAGGAGGCCTGTCCCTGGGCAGCGCCTCACCCGGAGGAAGGAGTCAAGGGCGCAGTTCTCCATGAACTCAGTGACAATCATGACAGGCCGGCTCTTGGTCACCACGCCCTCCAGGTGGATGATGTTGGGATGGTCGAATTGCCCCATGATGCTGGCCTCGCTCAGGAAGTCCCGCCGCTGTCGCTCCGTGTAACCCACTTTCAGGGTCTTGATGGCCACGAAGATCTCCCGCCGGCCCGGCAGCTTCAGGCGGCCACGGCAGACCTCCCCGAATTCCCCTGTGAGGGGAGAGCAAAGGAGGAGTGGTTACATGCCGCAAAAAGACCCGGGCAGCCCCGCAGCACGAGCCGCGCCCCATCAGATGACTTGCCTGCTCCAATCACCTCCTCGATCTTGACACAGGAGATGTCGATCTCTTTTGCAAACTCCCGGACAGCCTCGTTGGGGTCCTCGTAGGTGAAGGGGTCGATGTAAACCTTCATCCCGGGAGTGACTGAGAGAGCAGAGCTGGTGAGGCCCAGTGTGAGGGCTCCCCACCCACCCCACAACCTGCAGGGTTATAGGGGGACGTCCCAGGGCCCAGGCCAGGAACCCCAGCACCAGATGCAAAGCCCCCTACAACAAAGGAAATCATCTCCCTCGTCTGGCCGTGGCAGAGGCACCACCCTCACTGCCCTGCTTTGCAGCAGTGTGCATGCACGTGGGGGGGGGTGTACGGGCCAGGTCACACTCCTGTACTGCGGCAGCATGCGGGGGACGGGGGGAGAGGGGGGAATGAGCATGCTTAAGGCCTGGTGTCACACTCACTGTACTGCTGCAGCTTCTCCGTGTACTCCGAGTCCACACTGCTCCGCTGCTTCCTGCGGAAAGGAGACAAGAACCACTTAGGACAGTCCCATGCCTGCTGGGTGCCGAGGGGGGCACAGGTTAAGTCCAGGAGCCGGCAGCAGAAAGACGGACAGCTCTGGCACTCGGGCCGCGTCGAGGTCAGCATCTTTCCGCCCCCACTCCCTGCACGGCCACCCTCAGCCTAGAAGCAGGCCACAGGCGCAATTTGCTGGAACGTTTCCTCCGGGCTCGGCTGCCCTGATTCCCGCTGCTTGAGGCGGGGGTGGGTTTCTAGACACAACAACCCTGTTTGTGTCCAATGGCCTCAGTGCTGAAGAACAAAGCCTGAGGTTTGGTGGAAGGGGCACCCGCTTGGCTGATGTGCCCCGAGAAAAGAGCATCCTCCCTTGCTGGCTTCACACCCCTCTAGCGCCACCACCAGAGGACAACAGCCTGGAGCAATGGTTATTCCAGTGCAGTGGGAAGGGCTCTGCTAGGACCCCATACGGATGCCACATCATGGGAATGCATCGCTCCACCCAGCCAGAGCCGCGGAGCAGCCGTGGGTCAGGGAGTTGCCAAGGAGGCCCAGCCCCTGTCTGCAGGTGGCTATTTGCTCTAGAACACAGACAGTCAGAGGAACACCCGCAAAACTGCAGGCACAGAGTGGGGACAAGGCCCTGAGGGACTCCCAGGCTGGTGTTTGCACCCTTCCCACCCTGTCTGTCCCCAGAGCCGGTACCTGAAGCAGACAATAGCAATCACCACCACAGCGATGACAAAGACCAGGCCTGCGGTTGCCGAGCCCACGATGAGGGGCAGCTCCTGGAAGCTCTTCCCGCTGGAGCCTGCGGGAGAGACGGGAGGCTGATCAGAACCAGAGGGTGCGCGCCGGGGGGAAGACGCGGAGAGGGGGAAGGAGTCCCAGGCCCACCCAGTGCATACCGTCTTCTGCAGGTGTCTGGAACTCCATGGGGAGGCTGTACTGGCCATAGCCAGCCACAGTGCGGGCCCGAACCTGCACCACGTACAGGGAGTTGGACTTCAGCCCATCCAGCCGCACGGTGTTTTTCTGGCTGGTGACGGTGTTAGCAATGCCGTCGCTCTGGCCTTGCTGTGGGGCAGGGAGAGCAGTGTCACTTACGGGTGTTATCGGTCCTCCTCCCTCTCCCAACGCCAGGTGCCCTTCTACCTCCTGCACGGGGGTTACTCCCAACACCATTATCCGGCCCCTGCGACTCCTGCATGGTGCAGGGGTGGGCTAGGTGGGAGCTTTACCTTCTCGAGGTACTTGATTTCATAGTCCAGGATGATCCCGTTGGGTCTCTCTGGAGGCGCCCACGATAACGTCATGCTGCTGCCCGTACTGCCGTGCAGGTGCACCGTGGGAACGGCCGAGGGGGCTATAAAACAAAGGGAAGGGATGCATCAGGTTAAGCCAAACCCTCCTTGCGGTATTTGCAGCCCAGCACCAAGGCAAATGTGTGGTCAGTCACTTGATCCATCCCCTGGAGATTTGGCTGTGCCCTAGGTCCCCCGATCCAGGAGTAACACCTCAGTCTTCTCAGCCCAGCTGTGTCCATCCACTCTGCAACCTCAACCAGGCCAGCATCTGTAGCCATCAGACAAGACCACCCGCTGCCAGGCCGCCCGCCATCCTGCCCATCTGCAGCCACGGCCTGACGGCGGTTGGAAAGCTGCTAAAGGACCCTGCCCCAGCTGGAAGCCTTGAGAACTGCTCAGTCAGCCTTCGCATCCACCCTCCCTGAAAGGGGGTCAGCTGATGACTTCCCAAGGAGAAGCAGGCTCTCAGCACGCTCCAGCTGAGCCAGCCCTCTTCCAGGGAGGCACAAGGAAAACAGTCAATGGGCAACGCCTTACTGTTCCTGGTCACAAACCAACAGGACAAGGATCCCACCAACAGGCGATGAAACCCAGGTCTCCTCCTCCCACCGGCCTATGACTACACTACACTCGCCACCTCATGGAAGGCCCAGGAATGCTGATCAGCGAGTGGCACCCGGGGGTTTCCAGCGCATTGGAGCTGAACCCAATGGCAGGGAGCATGCGGTGAGCTCTGATGGTTTGGTTGGGTCCTGACCAGAGCCGGGGCCATAAGGGAGAAAGCCTATCTGCCTCTGCCAGTGGAGAGTCTCGGGAGCCAAGATCAGAGATCCAGGACCCTTAGGAAAGCCAGCAGCTCAGCTCCCATCTTTGTTTGCAGAAGGTCTGATCTCGGTCCCTCCAGGGACAATTATTTAAAGAGAAAAATTCACCCCAGGGATTAGCTGCAGGAGCTTAGAGCCAGCAACGCTGCACAAAGGGAGTGAACAAAGGACAAAGCCTTCGGAGACTTTCAGCAGGAAACCCTGCTCTGGTTACTTGGTATGTAACAGAAGCAGAGTGGAGATGCACCCTCTCCCTGGGCAGCCGTGGCTCCGGCCTGCAGCTGTCTGTACTGACCTGCCTGGTTGGTGGTGATGTTGACGGAGGCGAACTGGGGGGAGTAGGGGCTCTTGTTGGACACGCCATTCACGGCCTGGATCTCGAAGGTGTACTGGGTGTGCGCCAGCAGGTTGCTAATGTGGATGCTCTTGTCCGTCAGGCCAAGCTGGCGGGGCACGAACTCCACGTTGTCGTCGCAGCGCGTGCACACCCGGCGCTCCACGCTGCACTTCTTGCAGATGACGTTGTACAGCAGGTCGTCCCGGCCCCCCGAGTCCCGGGGCTCGCTCCACTCCAGCGCCAGCGACGTCTCGTTCACGTTGGAGATGACATTGAGAGGGGAGGATGGGACGCCTGCAAGCAAGATACGTCAGAATGGAGAGCGCCCAGAGGAGCCCCCCGGTGCAGCCCATGCCCAGGTTTGCGAGGAGGTGCCCTTCAGGACTGGATTCACTGCCTCTCGGTCTAGCTGTTCTTCCTTTACAGCGAGAGGTTTATCCACTCCCCCACCCCAGGTCAGTCACCTGATGCATGAG
>ML675649.1:7674304-7709657 GCA_007922155.1 Mesoclemmys tuberculata
GAGGTTTATCCACTCCCCCACCCCAGGTCAGTCACCTGATGCATGAGCTGCAGAGGAAACCTCAAACCAGCGTCATGCTGCAAACTGGGACCTCCACTGTCTCCCCCACTGTCGGGGTCTGAGCGATTGGGAGATCCAAGGCACACGCTGGACAGGGACCAACTTACTGGTACAAGCACTGTCCGCAGAGTCCGTGTCTGCCCTGAAGTAGCCGTTCCGACAGGTGCAGAGCGTCGCTGCCCCGGCGCTTGTCCGGCTATTGGGGGGACAGGGGGAGCAGACACCTTCCCCTTGCTTCGACTTGAAGGTCCCTGGACTACAGGCTGCATGGAGGGGACAGAAGAGAAAAAAGCTTTGTTACTAGTGCTCTCGGATAGACCCCTTGGTCATTAGCTTTCCACGGAGAGTGCGGGAGAAGCTGTGGAAGCCCGGGAGCTGCTGGGAAGCCCATGGAAGGACCTGTCTACTGCCCTGACAGGACAACATGAAGATATCCCGGGAGCTGCGGACGCTCGCTCGGAGCAGTGGTGGAATTCAGAGTTACAGCGTTCAAGGCTGTCAATCTTTCCCAGTGACATTCTCCAGAACCCAAGGGCCACCTTCTGCAAAAGCCAGGGAAAGAGTGATTCACCTCAGATTCCTTCTGAGCAGACAGCTGATCCACGGGACCGGACTGAATGCTGGGAAAGAGCCCACACCTTCCCTCTTCAGCCCTCTAATCCCAGTGTCTGCAGCACCGATGTTTACTGAAGAAATCAACCCAAGCTCGAATACCGTCCGAGAGGGGAGTAACAGATCCCTCGCCAGCGCTGCCCTCTTGGAGACCCCGGCCCACACCTGGCAACGCTGCTCCCTGGGATTCAGAACGGACTCTTCTAATCCGGTGCTGACCACAGCCTGCTTCCCGGGAACTAGTGTGTGATGGGAGACAGCCGCTTGCACCTGAGCTGGAACTGGTCACAACGGGTTTGCCGGCCGGGGCAGACAATCAACTGTCACTAGCCCAGCTCAACCGAACGCTCCTGGGCTCCGAGACTAACACCCTGGGCTGAAGATGCCTCCAGGCATGGACAGAGAACACCAGCCTCCAAACGTTTACACCCTTCAAACACCAGAGAGGAGGAAGACTTACCCAGGAGTAACGGGCCTCCCCGGGAAGTGGAGCCAGGGTAAATCTCCACTGGACAGCCCTCAAGAAGGGCATAGGGGAACAACCCTGCACTGGCAGTCAAAGAGGGCAGAGACCTCCAGGGTCCCCTATAGTCTATCACCGGGATCAATGGCCCCTAGAGCATCTGCCATGGCTTTCTCCTGCCCCAGACCACAGTCCCTTGGGAATCCATGCTGCAGATGGACACAGCTCACCGACAGCCAGCCCAAGCTTGCCCGCCCCAAGTTTCTGCCCTTTAGCCCTAGTTATATCCCCTGGTACTGAACTGAGCAGCGTCTCCCTGCTTGGCACTTCGCACCTTCAAACACTCAGGCTTTCCCCTTCCGCAGGGCTTGGCCCAGCTGTAATATTTTAATCTTTCCTCCCAGCTCTTCACTCTGTTCTGCTGACCGCTCCCAAATCCCTTCCCGAGCGTGGCGCAAGAGCGCCCGGAGGTGAACGCAGTTCTAGGCACAGCCTCACCAGAGCTGGACAGAGGGGGACCACTGACCCCCTTGGGCTGGGTCCCAAAGCCTCTGTAGGTACAGACCCCACTCACAGGCTTCTCTCTCGCAGCCGTCTCCCCTTGGCTGCCCCCTCAGCGTTCGTGGCTTTTAAATGACTCCTTCCCTGCACGGTTTGCAGCTCAAAATGATTATACCCCATTTGCACCAGCTGCTCCATTCGCCTCAGTCTTATTTCCCAAGGACAGTCCCCAGCACATCAGTCACGATGTTACTAGTTCTCGGTTTCCGCCGGTTTTCCATCACCCCTGCTCAGTCCGCCACCCTCTTCACCTTTGATGTGCTCTCCGCCCCTCTTCCAGAGGAGCCGACCTGTTCAGACAGGACTCCACCTTGTCTCCAGTGGCCCCTCCCCAAACCCAATACATTACCATTCAACCTGGCACCTTTTGTTTAGGGCCCTTCTGCTGGTTTCCAGTCCCTGAGACTGCGTCAGTCAGTCTGAAGCCGTTTGTCAAGTCAGGTTAAGCCATTCTATTAGATGCTTTGCTAAATAGTTTCCTCAACTCGGCTGCCAATGTCTGAAAACCCTTCCGATCCTCATCCCTCTCTGAGCAAAAGGCCTGGGGCCCAGGACTGGTTTGCATGATGGCGCGTTTAGTCCTAACAATGGATCCGCGACAAGACTAACAGCACTGGAACCTGACGGAGCCCAGCGGCAGATAAACGTCATGGAACTAACCCACGTCTCAAGCTGTCTCACTCACCCCTGCAGTGGTGCGGATTCTGCCGCACGAGACCTCTCCAGGGCCATTCCTGAGCGGCCAAGTATCAAAGGCACAAACGAGGCCACCCAAGTTAGACCTCAGCCTGCTGGAAATTCACAGTTAAAGCTGAAACTGTCTGTGGACATCCCCCCGCTGTGCGCTGGCATCACGGCTCATGTAGCGGGTCAGTCACCCATCACGGAGACACAGTGCCTTTCAACATCCACTGGCTTCCCAAGAGATTCCCTTATGTATCCCTCCCTTCCTGCCCCCCCCTTCAGCCTCCCCCTCCACTGGAGGTGATCTCAGGTTCGTACTTCCCTCCCGACCCCCCACCCACCCCACCTGAGGCGTCAAACTGCCTTCAGTTATCACGGTTCCTCTCCAGCAGCCCCACCTCAGCAGAGGGGCCTCCTGTCCCAGGCCTGCCTCACTCGTCACCCACAACACGAGAAGCCTTCAAACTGCTCCATCTCTGGCGAGGCAAAAGAAATTTCCGTCTACTAGGCATTTCCTACCATCCACGGTGGGAAGTTTGCCAGCTGGGAACTGCAGCCTTGCACACAGGGCGTGGGTGGGGCATTTCATAATCACACAATGGCTTGTTTTTATACACTTGCCCTTCAAAGCCTCCAGATTTCCTACAGACAGCACCCATCAGCACAAAGCAGACATCTGGGAACGAATGCCGGCTTCTTTCCTAATTTACTGCCATGTTGCACCTTCATCCTCATTTTCGCAGCAGAAGAAAGATTGCCCAGCACCACCGCCACTGGCCGTTCAGGCAGTAGCAGGTCTCGTGAGATCAGGGATGCCAGTCCAAGAGCCGCTGTCTCCCTCTGTTACTTCTTCAGACAAATCATCCCACTTTGTGCCTCACAAATGCTGCAAACTCTTGGTGACCAACAGGTCCAACAAGCACAGACTTGCCTCCTTTTGCAGATAAAAATGGAGCTTTCCATTGACAACTCCACACGCCAACCAATATCCCACATGGCATACGGGGCTGCATCCTTGGACCCACCACTCCACGCCAGGGACAGCAAGGACAACCACAGCTTCACAGACAGCAGCTGTGGCTCTTGCACGTCAGTGTATGCGTAGCCACAACAAACGGGCATTAATGATCTTTCCCCCGTTAAGCTCCGAAATAAACTAACGGAGCAGACTTTTTTTATTGTCTTTATTTTTTAATTGCACGCTGCGGATTCCCCTCCCAGGTTTTGGTATCCAATAAAAAAACAACCTGAGTAAACAAGTCACCTTTGTTTCTTCGCACTATACGCTGCAGAACACCTAGCGTGACCGAAAGCGCCCACTGCTTGTTATTGTACAGGGTGACAGAACTCACCGGGTCAGTGACTAACCAAGGGCGGTAATTAGAAATGCACAGCAAGCACCACAAGGCTAAGCCGTACGTTAACCGCTGCTGAAAGAGTCACAGATGTACACCAGGCACAACGCAAATTCCTAACAGCCCCCAAAACGTCAGAGCTAGATGCAGCATGGTCCATTCCACCACATGACTGCGGCTGCCTGTGAAAGTGCTCCAAGGCTTCCCTCAAGTATACGGATCCTCGTGGAGCTCTTCCAACAGCTCTTTTGTCCGGCTGTTCAAACTCAGCAGGCAGTTGCTCCACCCTCGACCCCGGCAGCAACTTTTCACACGTTGCCTCCCAGATATCATGCAGGACACAGCAGGCAGCTATAACCGGGGGAGAGTTTTCTCACAGAGATCCAGTCTTGTGAGTAAACACCGCCCACGTCCCTTCAACCTACCAAAAGATTCAACTGTCGTTCTTCGCCTGCGGAGCTGGTGGTTGCTTTCTCTTTGGTGGTGACAAGGTGGCCAGTGCATGGTTTCATGAACCAGGGGAGAAATAGCCTGGGTCCCGCAGGATCACTACTGGCATTTCAGCACTGCGGTCAGCAAAGCATACCTGGTGATCCACCAACACTTGCATAACCATAGAAAAGTCGTCCTTTTCTATGGACTCTCTGTCAAGGTGGGTTGGTGCCGAAATAGGAACACGCATGCGGTCCATTGCTCTATCACAGTTCGGGAACCCCACTGCTGCAAATCCACTCATTATGCCCTGCGCGTTGCCAAGAGTCACAGTTCTGCGTGGCAGGAGACAATTAACATCCCTGCACACTTGCATGGCAACAGCCCCCCACTGTGGATTTTCCAACTCCAAAATGATTTCCCACGGGCCAGTAGCAATCCGGGATTGCAAGCTTCCAAAGCATGATCACGATGTGCTTCTCCACTGCCAGCGCAGCTCTCATTCTGGCGTCTCTGTGCTTGAAGGCTGGGGCAAGCTTGGCACACAGATCCAGGAATGTGGCTTTGCACATCTAAAGGCTCTCGTCATCCCAAAACTGAATTATAATGCAATCCCACCAGTCAGTGCTCATTTCTTAGGCCCAGAAGCAGCATTCCGCAGTCTGCAGCTGCTCCATGAATGCCACCAACAACCTTGAATTAGCTCTCCCTGCATCCCACAGCCGTCCGTCCTCCAGGAAATCATCACATCCCCCGCTGCTGCAGTTCTTCCTGCAGCTCTGCAAATACCAGAGGATCATGCACCCTGTGTTTATAATGCTCAGGGCAGCAATGCAGAGCAGAGCAGGCTCCATGCTTCTGTCAGAGATGGCAGACAGCAAGGAGGACCACATGGGTTTATGCAATTTATAAAAGGCACAGAAATGATAGGATATGGAGGGCATTACGGGATGGAGAAAGTTGCATGATAGAACCTCGATCCTTTGCTCCCAGTCCTGCCTGCATGACTCATTTCTGCCCCACTGTGCATTGACAAACTTTCCCAAAGGACTATACACTGGACAACGGCAAGTTGCACACTGGGATCTCGCCTCATTGTGCACCGACACAAGCATTCCCGGTGCGTATGCACAGCAATGATGCAAGGAGTCAAGCATGCCCTTGCGCAAGCGATATACTAACCGCAGTGGTTCTATGCTGACGTAACTTGCATCAACCAAAGTCTGTAGTGTAGACATGGCCTCAGAAGTAGTTATGTCCCTAGAAGGAAAACTACTTAATGCAATGGTTCTCCAAGTGTCCTAGCTCTGCAGACCCACACTGGAGGCGTTGCATGCCCTGCCACACGCAACAAGGAGCCACACAAAGCAGAAGAGCTGTTGGGGGCACCCCGCACATGGCCTTGATCCTGTGATTTAGAACACCAGGATATGGGAGACCACCACCTAACTTCTGTTT
This sequence comes from Mesoclemmys tuberculata, assembly GCA_007922155.1. Lineage (NCBI taxonomy): Eukaryota > Metazoa > Chordata > Testudines > Chelidae > Mesoclemmys > Mesoclemmys tuberculata. Next base: position 7,679,930 of record ML675649.1, read on the forward strand.
TGTTCCTCTCCCTGTCACAGAAACATCACAGAGAACTCTAATGTAGCAGACGGAGGTCAGTGTGGATCTGCAAAAGCAATACTTGTCATTGAGTGTTCTCACTATGCAACCATTTTTTCTCCTTCACAGCACTGTCTCTGCAGTTCCCCACCATAAGAGATAAGCCAGCAGCAGCAATCCTCAGAAAAAAGCCCAGTGCTACCGATTAAGAGACTTATGCCTCACTCTGATTTGGAAATCCAATCTAGACTCAGCAAAGCAAATGCTTTCAAGTCCACCAGAAGTCTGGTTCACACGCTTACAGGGACATTACACGGGCAGGCTGCAGAAGCTGCTGTCCCTCCAACTGACTGGGCTCCAAGCCCTTTAGACACAGAGGTTCCAGCGAGGTCATACCACACTGATTACATCACTCAATCCATTGTGTTACCATCTGAGCTGAACTCACCTGGCCTTCGGATCCCCCAATCACCTTATAGTTTAGTCCTCTCTAATTTTACCATTTAGACTTTATACCTGGACTTTGCCCTGCAAAGTGGGCGGTTCAGATGAAAATCCAGGACAGCCACCGGCTATGAATGGGGATGGTGTCTCCCATGGACACCTTCTCTTGATGAAAAGCACAGAGGGAAGGTCTGCAGCTGACGCTCACCTCCCCAATTCCCTCGCACAGCACGCTTAAGTGAAAAACAGCAGACATCCAAAGAAGCCTGTGTGTGTTTAGATAGCCAGGCTTAAGTCCCGTATGGTTACAAGCTGGTGAACATGAGTTCAGACTGAAGGAACCCTATTTCTAAGGGATGAGGAGTGACTGAGCCCCTTGGACACATTAGGCTGAAATAGCTGCCACGTATACCTGACTAATGGCAAGAGAAGCCTGAATCCAACAGGGACACACAAAATCCCAAACAGCAGGAGAAACTCCCTCAGTTTGCGCAAGGCAGGAAACCCTGATGCTGCAAATACAGCTTTACTGAGGCGATCTGGCTAGAGTCCAAAGTGGATAGTTACACTCAGCCTCCCGACGGCCTCCTAGTCCTGCATATTCAACGGGACACGGCATTCTTTGCTTCCCCTCCTAAACTGCGTGCAGTGTTGCTGTGGGGCTGTTAACCCAGAACCAGCTGCATTTCAGCAGAGCGCGAAGTGATTTTTGTATCTGGTTTGTACCAGCACCCACTGTCCTGTGTCTGACTGTTTAGCCTGGGTCTGTACTCACGGTGGAAGAATCCTCTCCCCCCCCAGGGCCTCATTTCCTCTTCTATTAATGCCCAATGTAGTGTGGAGCCCTTGGTTAAACAGCCGTAAACATATTGTCGTCATTTATTTTGCTCATTAAGTACTTTGGGATAAAAGGCACTTGAGTGAGAGACAATTAGTAACTGATTTGACTCATAGCCTCATCATCTCGACAAGTTTCAAGCTAGCAATACTAGGAGGAGCAGAGAGGCGCAGGCTCTAACAGAGTCACTGTGCAACCCACATACAATCTCCGGAGCCTGTCCACTCAGCAGGTTACCGATACAAGAGTGCAACAGTCTCACTTTACGTCCTCTAGAGTCTGGAAAAAGCTGGCAGTGAGAGAAGCAGACTCATCCTTCTTGGGTTCTTGCCTCCCCTATCTAAAGTACTTATGTGGCTCTGTCACTGCAAGATCCAGTCTTTTCATAGTATTTATCCTCTTTGCACCGGTGAGGCTGCGCAATCACTCCCGTGTACAGATAGGGAACTGAGAAACGAGGCTGTGTGAACTCACATGTCCCCAGTTAGCGCCCTAACCACTGAACCATCCTTTCTCCGTGAGAAACGGCACCAAGGATTGAGCCAGGGACAGAAGCACGAGTCTCTACAGCTTGGGCTCAAGAACCAGCAGGAGCTGACATGTCTGTAAGTGCTTTTCAGGTGGAAGGTTCCCCAGTAGACTCCTGACACACAGATAATTTCTGGCAGAACCGAGATGCAAGTCAAGCTCTAGGGGGAACGTGGCAGCCGTTTAACAGTCACAGCACAGCTGGACACAGGAGAAGAAGTGAAGCAGAATCCCTGTCTAAAAAAAATTTTTTTTAAATAAACTAAAAACCAAGCTACTTGTACAAGGGGAGGGGAGGATAAGCTGGCAGGATGTGGTTCCTCGTATTAGACTTTCACCAGGACTGCAGGGACCACGCTGCCAAAGGATTTTTAATGACACCACAAGATGTTGAGATTTCAGTTTCGCATCTGGCCTGCAAGTCAACGACTCCTCCAGTGACAGCATCTATTGCATCAGGGGGAGACCTGGGCTAAGAGGCCCAGCTGCCAAAACACCACTTCCTGCAGCACCCTGGGTTTTCAGGAGAGATCTCACCTATCCAAGTATTGACCCAGCCCAAGTCTGCTCAGCCAGGGAGTCAGACAGAATCCCAGTACAAGGTGATCTGGTTGCAGAAAGCTTCTCTCCAAAACAAAGCCACACCCCTACGAATAAGGGCCAAAGGAGGGAGTTAAAAAAACACCGAAATAAATCATTCCAGCGTCACACACCTTGACTCACCACGCACAGCGCCTGCGATGACCGCACTGCATGTGGGTAAGCAGAAAAGAACCAACAACCCCACTTACTGAACTCGATCTTTTGGGGTCTGCAGGGAAAAGGGAGGGTTGTCCCGACAGAATGGAAACTCAAAACTGCATGGCACGGCGTACTTCTCTGTCTAGATCATTAGCCAAGCTATAACTCCCCGCCCCAGCACCAACTCCTGTAAGACTCTGCTGCGTTATTGCTCCCTCTTAGAGGTGGATAATAGCCTTGAATTATACTGTTTAAGGGCTGAGACAGTTTTCTATCCACAGTACTGTATTCTAACCCAGACAGCGTCTTTCCAGTTTCTCTATTCCTTTCCCTGTGGGACTGAAGCAAAAGTCTCACGAACCTAGATAAATTAAACCCATCATACCCCTTTGCCCAGCAACCCTGTAATTTTGTTAAAGGCAGCAATCAAGTTTGCCTAGGACAATCTGTGCTTTATGAACCCGCGCCGTTCACTCACATTACTCTTTCGTAAGTGCCTACAGTAGGATTAGAGCCATTCCAGCAACATTCCAGCTACGGTTCAGGTGGCAACTTTCATTCTAAGCCTTTATTTTAAAGGCATTTAATTTTAAGAAAAATTACCCTTTGGGCTGAACTCTATCTACGCCAGTTCAAACCAAAAGGGGTGTAGGAGTCTATCTGGAAAAGCCCTCGAGTGTTTGAATGAGATATGTCCAAATAAAGTATAAAACCAAATTTTTAAAAAGGAAAATTTAAATTTTTTTGTACTGCGATCACAACAATATGAATTGAAAGGGCACTGATGGGTCAGAAGTAATATTTAGGAGTCAGATTTCCTTAACTGTTACAAGTAACATTTTTAAAATTCCAGCTTACATCTCCTGCTGGGCTCTCTTGCTGTCTTGGAATCCGTCATCTCTTCTTTTAATTATCTAAATAATTAGTTTCACTTCCTGGTTTTCATGCAGTAACCCAATGTTGCAATGTTGGACTGAAAACAATAGGCAAGTGCTATGATTAGTAGGCATTTTTTTAACATACGGTAACATTTCTGTTAGTCACTGGTTGCAAAAAGTTTGTTTCTACAAAATCCAGACTTTGGCCCCAATTTGACCCAATGGTACCCTTTGAAAAAGCTCAGATTTAATACACAGTCTTTGAAGGAACACATGCTTTGCTGAGTTTGGAGGAGACATGGTTGAGGAATGAAATCAGGAGTAAGAACAGCATAGCACGCATGCTCTCTCTCAGCATTTAACTGATTAGATGTTCACATATTATTGAACTATGCGATTATATTTCTCTTTCCTAACAAAAGAGAAGGAAATGCAAACAAAGCCCATTGTTCCTGCGACATGATGGCTAGGATTTTATGTGCACAGAAATCAGGGCAGCTGAGCTGCTTTCTTGGCAGTGGATGACTTTGAATATATTGCCTCAGATGATCATGCGAGGCGGAGCCCTGAAACGTGTGAGGAAAGGGTGTATTGCCAAGGAGACTTTGAACAGACTTTCCTATATATCCCATGAGTCTGAGGTGATGGAAACCATGCATGAAGGAAACTGGATAAGTTGTCCCCTACAAGGATTTGTTTTGGGGAAGGGAGAAAGATGAACAATGACAGGACTTACTACTTCTCCCAAGCCACTGGTACCAAGGTAGGAAAAGCATTAAGATGACTTCACCACAAAGTGATCTGAGATCCACGTGCAAAAAGAAGCTGGATGTGATCAACATAGATCTCCAGTCCGGTGTGACAGTAACACCCACAGTTTTTAGGGCAGGGATGTGAGACAAAGATACCATGTGTTCTCTGTCGCTCCCTTGAAGACAAACATCTGACAGTGCCAGTGCTAGCCCACTGGGGGCTCTAAGCAGGAATATTTTGGGCCCCCTCCACATACAACATATACTAATAATTAAATAGGACCCCCCCTTGAGTTGCTTAGGCCCTAAGCAATTGCTTAGTCTGCTTACACCCATATCTGACATGACCTGCGCCTGGAGGAAAACCCCAATGGGAGAGAGTTGACCTTAAAATTGTCCCATCAAGTTGAAGTTGTCTCTGTTTTTAAAGAAAGAGGCAGTAAACAACAAAGGTGAGGTAGCAGTTTGGTGGGGCAATGAAGGTATGTCTACACTGGGCGGCGGGGGACGTGGGGGCTGGATCAGTTACCTGTAGCAGCAAGTTTCAGAGGGCTAAAAACAGCACCACAGAGGTTTAGCTCAGGGCTGGAGCCTAGGCTCTGATTAGCTCAGAGATTCGCTGCCACTGGGTGGTTTTGGCTTTTATTTTTTTTTGCAGTGCAGATGTACCCGGAGTCGCACACAGCCGATGAAGTGCACATGCTCACGAGGCAGCTGGCCTGGGGCCCGGGGCTGCCAGGTGGGGAGGAAGAAGATGGAACATCCCTTTGAGGAACTCAGCATTTGGGCCCAAGTATATAAAATGCAGCAAATCCCCCTGGCAACTCTCTTCTTCGTTCCGTGATGCCAGAGAAGCTGGGCGGGGCTGCTGGTGGATCTGCAGGGGCATCGTAATCCAGGAACCACAGCCACGAGTTAGCAACCTCTCTTCTTCCCAGGAGCGCTGCCTTTGAAGAGCCCCATTCTGGGAGAGCAGTGAGCAGGGCAACCCCCAGAAGAGCGGTGTGCTAATTAAATAAAGGTAATGCGCTGGAGAACAAGAGGGCAAATCAGTGCTGTGGAAACGTATTTTACAAAGCATGCCAAAGAAGCTGCCTACGGCCTGGTGGAATGAGGCCTCAACCCCTGATGCATCAAGGGACCACTATGTTGTCAACAGGTCAGAATACAAAACCTAATTCCACTGCTGCATGGAGATCACAGACCGAGATCTCTTCCGAAGCCACAGAAAGTCCCCATCTAAGCAGTAACTCAGTATTCTTTTCCCCCCTTAAAGTGGCTCCTGGCACCTACAGGCACTTTTCACCCACAGATCTTGAAGCGTTTTACAAAGGACGATAAGTAACACTGAACCACGAAAACTCCCTGGAGCAAGTACCTTCCTGTCCAGCGCTCAGATGGGGGGCCACAAATGTGACTAGGACAACATGATAATTAACATGCCCATTTCATAGACGAGGAAAGCAAGGCAGAGTGTCGTGGAATGAGCTGACAAGAGCCACATCATTATAACATGCAGCTTAGGTTTGCAGGCAAAATTGGCACACACGTGTACCAAATCTTGTACCATTTTCCAAAGGATGACGGGTGCATGAAAGGCAGAGATAACAGCCAGTTACTTTTTGGTTATATCCCAGGGCAATTCTTAACCGATAAAGGCCAGAAAAACTTTAAAATGATTGGTAAAGGGACAAGAAAATGGAGTGAACTCTACGTTCTCCAAATTCTTAAGCTGCTTCCGTTTGTAGACACGTGACCCAATGAAAGACCCACTATTCCACAAGCACACCATGGCTTTCCCAGAGAAATGCAAAGATTCCCCTTTTAACCACGCAGCAACCAATGCATCACAGGTAGGTTTTTAGGTCTAAGAAGCTTTCCTTATTGATGAGGAAAAGAGGCCGAGGCAAGAACAAAGGGGTTGCCATGGACAAGGCAAATGGAACTGAGATCACTTCTTGATCAACTTTTATTGAAAGAGAAGATAGGGAAGAACAGATGCATCCTCTTCCCTGGTCATTTAACACAAAATTGGAACCACTGATGCACTGGCGTAGATCAGATACTATTATGAATTCAGAGATTCACGTATGTGGGGGAACCTCACTTGGCAAAAAAACAAAACAAACAAAAAAAAAAACCAGCTTGCTTCAGAGTCTCCATGAAAACTACTCATGTTGATCTGACTTATTTGCTGGGGAGTTTTTGCCTCCTGCCCCAGAATGCAAGCTGGAAGCATTAGCCTGTCACAGAAGCCCCGTCCCTCAGACATGTTACTTATTGGCACAACATGACCCCAGGATCTCCCTGGCTGTTCAAATAAGTCACTGCTGCACAACACTGCTCATTCAAACCTCGCTTCCCTTTTCTCTGATCAGAGAAACAAACGCACAAACATTAAGTCGCCCGAGTCTTAGCCCCAGCAGCTTTCTGTGCAATGTGAATTCACCGAGCATTGCCTGGCAGGGCCTTTGCCTCACAATCTAGCGTCCGAGACCACCTGCTAAAAGCCTTCTATCTCCTGGGAGGGGAGCAACACCTCCCCTAGAATCCAGGAGAGGCCATATAAACATTGGAACGGGAGCAGCACCACAGCCAACTTCCCCATCGCCATGCTTGACTGTAGGGTTAAGAGGAGGGAACCAAATGATTCACACCCTTATAAGTACAGGCTCTTAGCAGCCAGTTGTCTAAATATGGACACCCCTGCAGGCTCGGATGGTTAAGGTTGGCAGCCACCACCGCCAGACGCTCTCCAAACACCCTCACTCCAGTGCCTGTGGGCACTGCTCTGTACAAACCAAGGTAGCCTTCCCCATTGAACCTGGGTTGTTTCCTGTGCTGCTGCCTTACTGACACATGGACATGAGTGCCCTAACAGGCTGCGGGTCCCGAAATCATCTTGAGCATTTAACAGAAGGATTATATTGCCCAGAGATGATGCATGTCTTCGGCCCCAGCCCCACTTCTCTAGCCTCCATCGCCAGGAAATACAGGACCTGCACTCTGCAGCTGCCTATTGCAAAGGCAACTCAAAGCAGAATGGGGTGGGGACTGGGTTCTGGCATGACCTCAGAGTATCCCATTCAGTAAGTGCCGGGATCCCAAGGTTTCTTGTTGGGCCTGCAAAGGGACACCAGAAGCTGAAATCAGAAGGGGCTCTAGGGCCCACCAGCAAAATGGGACCCTCCCAATGGCATGCGGCGCTCAGCCTGATGCCAAGGGAAGGACCAAGGAGGTGGCAGGCCTGGACCAGAGCTCCCAGCTGCTGGAAGCCACTGGGTGCTGGTGAGTACCTTGTTGTGGATGTTAACGACATAATATTGGCATGAACTTGGAGGCTTTCACACCATCAGGCGCCCAGAAGCACAGATGGTCATCACGCCAGACTCCAGCACAGAACGGGAGTCACTGCAAATCACAGGCCAGAGAAACTGGTGAACTCACAAGCTGAAGTCCCCACGTCCTCTGCTCAGAGACGTACCCTGCTCCAGAGGCAGAGAGCACGTTACAGGCCACCTAGCCGGCTGCTTACCTTGGCACTGGGTATCTTTCATGGCAGGCTCATATCCAGCCGCACATGTACAGGCTCCAACTGGCACCATCCACTCGCCATCTCCATTACAGTACAGCTTCAGGGGCACGGAGACTTCCACTGCATTGGGAATGCAGGTTCCTGGGGCAATGACCAGAGAAGTGGGCTCAGCCCCTGTTAAGGTCTCCGGGAAAACAGCAAAGCCAGCAATGGTGTTCGAGCATTTCTTATAGAAAGCACGGACAGAGATGAGGGACATGCAGGCGCCCAGATCCTGGAAGGCCAGGTAAAAACCATTCTTGGAGAGAGGCCCAAAGCTGCGCACCTTGGTGTTCACACGGCCAGAGTCCAGTTTGGAGAAACTCTCATCGGCGGCAATTGTATCCACTTTGATGTAGGGGTTTTCCATCCAGAAGGGGCTAGAGGCAGAGGCAGAATCTGTATCCGATTCGTAATAGAAGAGATTGAAGGTCTCCTTGCAGGAGCCCGGGATGTTGGGGATGCTGTTACAGTCCCGCACAGTGAATTTCAGCTCCACGTAGACTCGCTGAACCTCCTGGCGCTGGATGAACTGAGTACGAAGCCAGTTGTTCTGATTGACCTCCCGCACGTTGCACACCTGGTATGTTCGGATAGGGTTCATGGCCTCGTCGTAACCACTGACTTCTTCCCACTGCCATGGAGAGAGATTGGCAGGTTAGCCACTGGGATGGGCCGACTGGAATGCTTCAAAACATGGCCACACCCCATAGCAAACTAATCCAAACAACATTGCATAAAAGAGATGATCATCTCAAAAAGCAGCAACACTCGCATACAACCAATATAAACCTAGGTACCTTTATGGGCCGTCCCCACCCTCTTCCTCGTTGCCCTATTCCCTCATCAGCTGAAGCCTGAGAGATCTTGACTCGTCTCTGCATAGTGCCATGCACTGCATTACTCCCATAGCCATGAACGAGTCAGCATCAGAGAGCTGAGCTGGTCTGGGGAACGGGGACGACTTCACAAGGCACACAACAGGCACAGGCGGGATTCCAAAAGGTGCCCTTGTCTTGTGAAGTGTCCCAGTTCGGAATGGATCGAGACCAGCCGCGCAACTTGGAATCCAGAGCCCTGAACAGGTTCCAAGAGGAGGGCCCGAGTCTTACCCCGGTCTCTGGATGAGCCGTCCACGCCAACTCGGATGTCACCCACTTCGTATCCATCAGGGTTTCTGAAAGGAAAATGGAACGGAGAGAGAAGGTCAGGGTTTGGAAAAGAAATCAGAGGGAAACCTTTGAAAATGTTTCCAGACAATGCAGAGCAACACGGCTTGAGGGGAGGGGAGAGAGAAGAGGGGCAGAGCGAGACGGACTCTGGATTTCCCTCTGTTCGCCTGTCACGGGGAGTGGAAAGACCCTGCCTAAGAGAACAGCTGGTGGTGAGGGGGAACAGGGACAACAGCAAGCAAGCGCAGCCATCTTCCTTTCAATAACCTATACCCTGAGCCTTGCTTGACGGAGATCTGCACAACCTCGCCCATACCCCCCCCAAACACCTCCCCTGCTGCTAGGAGCTTCCAGAGAGGGGAACAGCCACATCCCCCGCCCCTTGGCACTGGCATAATTGCGGTGTCTGAGGCCGAGAGGGCCAGTTCCTGTGACAGGGTGGTGCAGGGCTGGCAGGTTTCTCGGGCGGGAGAGGGACGGCAGGCTGCTCTCCCAGGCCGCCCCACATCACTCATTTCACAAGAGGCGAGAAGAATTTGACCGTCTGGCCGACATTCCAGGGCTGGATTACAAGCCAAACCTCCCCGTCAGCATTCCCCCGAGAGCCCCAGCCCCAGCCGTGAGGGGAGCGAGAAGCATGTCTGAGGAGAGCCAGAATTGCAGCCAGCTGTGGCTAATCGCAGACTGCTCCGGGCAGCCCAACGAAACCCGAGCGAGCTACATCGGTGGAGAATCATGACTAGCAACAAACTGCCTCAATCCTGATCTTAGTCCCAACGGTGACCCCTCAGCAACCCTACCAGGGACGGGGAAAGAGGCACACGACGCCCCGCATTCGTCTCCATCACCACCAGTGGGTCACCTGGCTCCCACGCTGACTGCCAGCGCTCCCGAGCAAAGAGGGTCTTCAGCACTGAAGGCGAATGCCTCGCGCCCGCCCCCAGGGCCCCAGCCTACTCTTCCCCAAGCACAAAGCAGATTCTGATCCAAATGCCACTGCAGGCCAAAGAAACGACCCCCTCGCGGATCACATGCCCCATCAAACCCTCCCCACAGACAGCCTCCTCCTCGCAGACTGCCCCCCCCCCCGAGGAAGCCCCTCTTCAGGACGCAGCCCCAGCCAACAGGCCGAGGGAAGAGTCTTCCCCCTCACACATGCTGTGGCAGAATTACAGCTGCTCCAATTCACCCGTCTCCATTCCCATTACTCCTCCTTCCCCTCCCCCCGCCCCACACTGTGGCCTTTAGCCACCAAGTCCCATAAGCCAACTCCCCCAAGTCAGGCCGCACGCCTCCATCACGTCTCTAACGCACGCCTCCCAGGCAGCCTGTGAATGCCAGGCCCCCCATTCTCTGCTGAGGCACCAGCTGAGTTGAGGCAGCACCCAGAAGCCTGGCACCTGGGCCACTGCCCCATCCCACTCCTTTGTGCGTGGTCTAAACTGCGAGCTGGGGTCAGGAATTCCCTTCTTCCCAAGCTCTCGCCCCAGCCCGCAAACAGGCCTCTGGCACCTCTTGGGGCATCCCTTTGGTGAGGGCATTTCTCCCTCCCTGGCTACGGGATGTGCCCCATGCCACAGTCAGGGCCGAGGCACCAGACTTTCCGATCCTTCTGCCTCTCCCAATCGCCAGAGTCTTCCTTGTCCACAGGTCACCTGCCCCTTTAAGGAGCTGTACTCTAAAGCGGCTTTCCCTGCCGTGCCACAATCGGGATGCAGAGGACACCGGGTCACTCTCAGGGTGTGGGCAAGCAGCAACCCATCCCATGCATTCACTAGACTTCCCCATAGCCCCCCCGACAGCTCACATCCCTGTAACCCAAAGGCTCTCCGGGGCACAGACTGCAATAACACACTAACCACTATTCTGCCACTAGGATAGAAGTAACTTGTGCGCTGCAACATGGGCCCTGAACCCAGAGCTTAAGAGATCCACGTGTCAGCCACCCCCAAGAGAACCTCAATAAACCAGTGCACTGAATGAGGAAGGGAGAAGGGGGCTCAGCTAATGCATGTCTTCAGGGGAAACGCCACTTGCTGGTCAGTAACCTCTCTTCGTGAGTTGCCTCAGCAGACTCCCACTCTTGGAGATTGCCCAGCAGAACCGGCCCCAGGACGCTCCCTGGGAACTGGTAGCCGATCTGGCTTCTCTCGGTGGGGAGGAGTGCTAAACGAGTGCTCCCAGGTACCTCCCTGCAGAGGTCTCATGGAAAGATGGTGATTACAGGAGAGGCTGTTAATACCACCGCCCTGGTACACCCAGTGAGCCCTGGTGCCAGGATTCCAGACTGGTCTCAAGAACTCGATAGCCGTCTCCACTCAGTCGCGGCTGAGACGGTCTTCCCCATAGGTTTTGCCTCAGACAGAGGAATCCATCTCCTTCAATATCACCATCAATCAGGGCAGTAATTGGTTGCTTGTGCGCCCAGCACCAGGCATTTGGCATTTTTTGGAGAGGTAATTGCCATTTCCTGGCAGACTACGTGACAGATGCTTCACACACACCCTGGTGCTTGCAACCCCAACTGTTTGCTGGGGAGCTCCCTTTCCCAGCCACATGAATGGGGGAAAGGAGGACACAGCCTGTGTTCTTCTGGAGAAAGACCAGCCTGGGGGGGATGGATGCATGGAGAGACACAAAGCCCCTGCGCTGAGGGTAAGGAACGATGCTGCTTTGCTTCTGGTCAAAAGCTTGGGGCTACATGTGAAGCCTCATCTCTTCAGCTCCTGAGTCTGTGGGATGTGACTTCCCCAGCAATTTTTAGTTCTCTAATAGCTCTCGCAGGGACTCTGGCTCTCACTGACACAGCATGTGCACACACCCACGTCCAACCACTGCAGGGAGCCCTGCACCGGCCAGTTCCACCCACGCTAACGTGACCTGGTTTGTAGAGGGAATTTCACCATGGAACAACAGGCCCCATTTTGGCCTGGGAAGTGGAGGAAGCAACGTGCACGGATTGGAGCAGCTGAGACTCCAGATAAAGCACTTTGAACAAACAGCCTTTACACCACCCTCGCTACTAGGCCAAGTGGATCTGGATCCAGGTGTACAACCTGAACCTGCTGCTGAAACATTAGCAGACAGAGTAGAGGTTCCACTGCCAGGGTGAGAAGATCCGTTCTCCAGATCGGACGAGTCCAGGCATTGGCTATTCGAACCTCGGCTCTGCCCGGCTTTGCTCTCCTGAGGTAGGAGAGGCTCTGGAGGAGGTGGCAGAAAGGTCTTGAGCATGACAGAAGCAAGCATCAGAAATCCTGGCTCTCCAATGGCTCAAATAAGAGAACATTTGGCAGAAAATCTCTAGCTGTGCCACACCTCATAAAGCTGATTCTCCCCAGGGATCCCCTTAGAGGCCTCTGGGGCAAATCTGGATTCCGGTGAAGCCCATTCCCTACCGAAGATTTGTCCTACCTGGCTCCTAGCAGCGAAGGCCTGGTTTAATAGCCCACTCCCTCAGACACATGGCCCCAAGACAACAGCACTTCTTCCCTCATGCCCTACTCACTGCTCCAGGAAGAGAAAGCTGGAGAGTCAAACTGCCTTCAATTCCAGCATATCTAAGACACCCTTGATTTGCCAGGTTTCCTGCAGAACTCCAGATGGGCTCCACAGCCTGAACGTGAGCCATCTGCAATGAGGGGGCTAAAAGAGAGAGCGCAAGGTAATTGGACCATGCTGCCAACCAAAGCAGAGCATCCCAAACTATTCTGGGCATCGTAAGCCACATCTGCAGGCTCCCTTCCTGGAGGGTAACCAGTAGCCAGCCTGGACTGTAGTAGCTGCAGTCTGGCAAAAGGGCATCATCTGCTAGGCCATAAGACAGCTTAAAGGAGACCTGACTGTCCCCCAGGGACGCAGTATCATTACAGAGATTTGCATTTCCCATTTCTAGCACTCTTTCCTGCAGCAAAAAGGCTGCAGCTGCAATGGAATCCAGGGGGCTGGCACCTATAAGTCAGCCAGAGCCTGTCTGGAGTCCCAGATCTCTGCAGGGGGAACAGGTTGCGGGAAGGGATATACACCCTTTGAAAGGCCAGAGCCAGTTGTCCAAATATGGGCACACTTGTGTTCCACGATGGAGAAGATATGCAGCCACTACCACTAAACATTTCATGGAGACCCAAGTGGCTATCGGGAAGCCAAACAAGCACTTTGCATTGACAGGGACGGGTCCTTGCCAAGTCCGAATGCTCCCTCTTCCTGTGCGAGTTCAAATGGCCTGGTGGGAGGGCAGCATGCATCACCAAGACAGGGCGCTCCACGCCAGTCCTGAGGGCTCAGAGAGAAGGGGTTATGGGTCCCAATGGAATCCTGCAAGGCTTGAACGTCTGAGTAGAACCACAGCTCTCTAGGGTAATGGCGCACGGAGCTCTTTTGGAGTTGGGAAACACTAGGAACCAAACCCATTACTCCTCCCAGAGCGGACTGGTTAGAGCTATAGTTGGGTTCATTGGAAAAACCTTCCCTGAATAGTTTATTTTGGGGAGGGAGAGGCCTGAGAAGGGAGGAGGAAATGGCCTGGAATGGAAATGGATTTCCTTGCTCTGCACGCTCCCACCTCCAGGTTCCAGCAATCTGAAACAGCTCCACTGTGTGCCAAAAGGAATGAGAGAGTGGCTGCTCCCGGAGCGGGAGGAGGAAAGGTCTGCGCTGGGGGCTGGCTCCGAGCTCAGGAAGGCTGCTGGGAAGAGCCCGAGGAGCCAGTGCATTCTCCAGGTGTCAGTGCCAGGTTCACCAGGAGGGGGAAGAGAGAACGGTTAGGGAGCCCAGTGGCTGAAAGCGCCTTGGATTTGGGAGAGAACGCTGGTTTGAGGGGCCCAGAGTCAGCCTGCCCTCCCACCATGAAACCTGAAGGTGAACGGACCCGAGGCCCCAGAGCAATGCACGCGTTCATGCGAGAGATAGGGATGCCGAGAACAGCTCGGCACGCAAGGCCACTGGGCGTTCCACCACTCCAGAGACCGCAGCTGAAGCAGAGTCTGTAGATTCTCCGCTTGGGACAGTGTGCCCTGACGGCACCAGGCGAAGACAGCGGAAATGCACATAGATGAATGGATCTGTGGGGCCCCGAATGGTAGACGCCTCGTAGCACCTGTGCCACGGAGCCAAAGACTCCCTTGAACTTGTGCAGATGAAGCCTAAGGAATTCCCCTTATGGCACCTGGCATATTCCCTCCATCTCCAAACTTCCCCAATAGCTGGTCTTTGGGAGGAGCCTCCCTCCCAGACATGGTGTTCCTGCCGTTTCCATACTAAGGGCAGTGGGGTCCTGTGCCTTGCTGAGACATGTGGTGGGAAGCAACGTCCTGGACCCCGACCCAGGCCATGCACCCTCAAAGCCTTTGCCGGAGGGCCCGCGTCCCCAGGCACGGCAGGCACGGCGGGTGAAGGCTGGCACACGTTGAGGAAGTGCCCTTCTCCAAGGTAGAGCGCTTGCTGATCTCAGAGACGTTTCACTCTGACGGGGGACACGCCGCCTGATTCCTTGCTAGTCAGGATGCACCATCGGAGCTGAGAAACAGCCAGACAACAGCGCAAGCCCCCAGCCAAGACAACACACGAAGGAACAATGCGAGACGGTCAGCTAAGTGAGTGACGAACAAAGGAAAGGGCCATCAACAGAGGGCAGACTGTGGCTTCCAGGCCTACATACGTGGGAAGGAGGGGGGTGAGGCCACTTGGGCGTCCCAGATCTTCTGTAACCTTGCCTCAGTGATCATGAGAAGGGTTGTGCTTGAAACGGTTCTGGGACTCGCTCCACCTGCTGCCCGGAGCGTGGACCTTTAGAGGGAGTTTGCAGGAGGAGAACCCTGCCCTGAAAGCTGCCGTGCAACCTGATTTTCTTCACCAGCTCGAGTCTTTATAAATCCAAAAGTTGGATAAAAACGCCCGCCCCGTTCCCTTTCTGATGGGGAGGGGAAATATCTGAAGGACGGTTGCCAGGTGCTGTACAAGCACAGCAACAGGCGCAGTTACTGCCTGCCCCGCTCCAGCTCACAACTGAAGACAAGCAATAAAGAAGCAGTGGGGGGTGGACAATAAGAAATGACCCTCCCTGCCCCTCTGCTCAGTCAGTGAGCTGGCAATGTTTTGCGGGCATCGCGGCAGAGGGAAGTTTTGAGGAAGGCTCTGAAGGAATGGGTGGTAGCTTTACAGACCTGCTCACGGAGGGCTTTCTAAGCGGTGGGGAAGACAGCTCGAAGAGTGTCGTGGGAGAAGAGGATGACTAGATGGTCGAGGCTGGCGCAGATGGCACAGCAGTATGGAGAAGTAGCGGGAACTTTTCAGCACTTGGGGCTTTGGGACCCCTTTAGAATCGGAGTTTGGCTGCTAACTTAATTAGGGCTGGGATTTCAAAACTGCAGAGACCAGGGCTCACCGTGATTCCAGGCAGCTGAAGAGAGACGGGGAATTTGATTGTACCCTTATGCCACAGTCTAGAGAACCTGCTTGGCCATTATGGTCCTCCAGGTGAAAAAGGGGGTCCCCAAAAGGAATGCGGCAGGGAAATCCAGTGGCAGGAGACGGTATGGGAAGCCTCTCTGGAAAGCAGGGCCCAGAGTGTGATCTCCATAGCCTTCCCCCTTTCTGAGATGTCTCTTCCAACCCTGCATCTGGGAGCCAGCATTTGAGCTGTAAGAGAAAAGAGTCCATACTAACACTTCCACGGAGGGCTGCTTGTTCCTGCCGCCTGTAGGGAGTCTCGGCACAAGGCTCCTCTAGGGCCTAGGACAGCGGGAAACCAGCGGACTCTGCTAAGGACACGAGTTGGACAGTCAGAGCTAGGAGGGAAGTGATAGCTCCCCCCAGGGGGCTGGCTTGTGGAGCCAACACCAGTGGCAGAGAAACCCAACAACTACATCAAGGGCCTTCCCTCTTTGGTGGCCATCACTTATTGAGCCAAGGGGTTCAAAAAAGAACCAGATACATTCACAGAGGACGGGTCCCTCAATGGCTATTAGCCAAGACGGTCAGGGATGCAATCCCATGCTCTGGTGTCCCTAAGCTCTGCATGCCAGACGTTGGGACAGGACAACAGGGGATGGGTCACTCATATGATCTCATAATTGCCCGGTTCTGTTCATTCCCCCAGAAGCACCTCGCACCAGCCACCACTGGAAGACAGGACGCTGGGCTAGATGGACCATTGGTCTGACCTAGCATGGGCGTTCTTAGGTTCTTATTTGTTCTTTTCGGTCAGCTCCGCAAAAAGAGCCCAAGAAATCGGATCCAGTGGGAATACAATCGTATGCTTAAGGACGAGGGTACTGCCAGCTATCGTGATGTTCTGACAAGGTAGGACTTTGGCCACTCAACTATACCTACCCCATCAGGAAAAAAGAGGTGCTCAGATTCTAGGGAGGAGCCCCTTAGAAATATTCAAGAGAAAGATCAATGGGTTACCCATGCCACAGTGTCAAACAGAGGGGCCCATTCTGCAAGCCGCTGATACAGCGCGCCCGAAGCCAGGGATTTCCGATACACGCCCTAGAACATTTGGGTCCATGCTAGAGGTGAGCCCCTCTCTGGAGTGCAGGAATGGTACCATGGTTGACAACAGCGCAGGTGCTTGCCAAGGAGTGGCATCATCCTATCCACAAAAGCTGGCTAATATTTGGTGGTGGCTTCTTTGGAGGCATAGAGGAACAGACACCACCTGCTGCGGGCCGCTAATGCTGGTGGAGCTGCCACTGAATGGGGCATCTCCTGCACATTTTAGTTCCCTCCCCAGCTTTGAAATAATTATAGCAGGAACCGAGTGGGCCTTGTGCACTTCTCATTCAGGCACCTATTGGTACAATTAATCTCAGCTCCATTCTAAACTGCAGCACAAAGGACTGTGGAGTGAGGCCCTTTATCTGGAAACAAAGGGCTGCCTCTGGGAGAGAACCTGAGGTTGCACTTTTCCCGCTGACATGCATTTCACACGCACAAAAGCAAAGCCACACAAAGTGTTGTGTATCAGGGCAGACCCTGCAAGGAGACCCTTCCACGCACTTCCCAGGCCCCAGTGCCCACCCACTCCTAAATCTTCCCGTCCCTCCCCGCCCGTTCTCTGGGAGGAGCTTCGACCCCAGCAGGAAAATTCACAGCCCATCTTGCTGACCAGCTGCTGCAGCCTATTCCAGGACAATCTTCTGCTAGGGAATGCACAACGCCCCGAATCCCATCCAGTCCTAGCTGCTGGCAAGGGACACCTGTGATGAACTGGGGCTATATCTGCACCTCTTATAAGCTCAAGCTGACAGTGTGAAGTTGTGTTACGAAAAGCTGCTGAACTACAAGTCCTATATGTATGTGGATCCAGTGCTGCTGACAAGTCTTGAAGCAAGTGCACACCAGACTGGGGCAACGGGAAATACTCAAGGTTAACAAGGTTACTTAGCCCTCACAAAGGTTATGCTAGAAAGCCATTCAAGCCTTGAAAAGCCAGCGTAGCTCCACCTTTCTGAAGGAACAGGGCAAGGCAGGAGTAGAAACTTACCAGGAGTAAAACAAGAGAGACCAAGTGACTAAGAGGGGTCTAAATAGAGAAACACACAGGACCCAGGGTGAGACGGGGGAGGAAGTGTGGGGCCAGAGACAGCAAGGCCACAGAAGCCGAGTAAAGGACTTCCAGGAGGGAGAGGCCACCCAGCATGTAGTAGTCCATGGGGTAGGAGGCCCTGCCTGCTTTCCTGAGCCCAGATGGCTCAAGGACTCTGGACAAACCAAGGGACTTGGACCCAAGCCCAAAGAAAGCCCCGGAGTGGTGAGGAAGCTGAGGCAGGGGCATGTGTTCAGTGTTTGTTTTTCATGATCTGCACTCTCCTGCGCTTCGTCTGAAAGGGCATAAAGGAGTTAGACTCCGTGCGAAGCACACGAGCGCAGTGCCGACGGCTTCACAACTACTGCAGGCCCCTGAGCGTTTGACTGTAACCAGGAGCTTCACGCCTGGGAGGGGGAGTTTTGGAGAGGGGTGTGTTTAAGTAACTGGGGTATCTCGGGGGGACAGAGGAGGTGGGCTGAGGGGCCCCATTTTCAAGGAGCAGCAGACTGCGCGTCAGTGCAGGAAGCATGTCAGACAAGCCATAGGAGGCACCAGTGGTAAAGCCTCTGAGGTGCTAGATGCTTTAACACACCCCCAGGGACCCGGAGCACAGACTCGGATTCCCCACAGAGCCATCCTAGTGGATGGCCAGCAGGGAGCAGTCACTAGGCCAGCGACAGCGCCAGACTATCCAAAGGAAGTAGATCCCACTGACATCCCCCTCCCCGCGCCAGCGTCTGCTGTGTCTGGGGTGTAGACAACCGGCACCCACAGAGAGCTCTGCCACCCCCGTGACCCACTGCCGGGAATTCTCATGCCAACCAGGCTGCAAGGAGCACCCCTGGCTCCTCTCCCCACCCCACCGCACTGGGGAACTCTCCCCCCTTCACAGTGAATTTCCCCGGAGGGCTTCAGTGGCAAGAAACAGGGTTTTCCAGGTGAGGGAAGGTGCAGGAAGAGAGATGCTGATGGAGGAGGGGGCTGGAGGACAGAGGAAGACAGCAGCTGGGGTGCATGTGGAGTGGGGAGGAGGCGGCAGCGAGCGTGGTTTGGGGCTAGAATCCCAGACTGGAACTAGCAACGCCAGGGCGCTGGCAGGGGCCACAGAGGAGGGGTGCTCCCACCTCCCCTGCCCCCCCCCAAGTATTTTTAACAGGGGGCCCCCCCTCTGCTCCTTCCCCTCACTCCCCAGGCAATCAGCACAGTCGCGTAAGGCTGTTCAGGCCCAGGAGAGGCAGCGACCCCTCTCAGCACAGGACGCAGCCCTCCGCAGGGTTGCAAAGGGCCGAAACCTTCACCGGCTGCTTCTGAGCGGGACAGACAGACGCTGTGCGGCAGCTCCCTCTGCAGGAGCTGGGAATCACTGCTGCTCAAATGCCAGAACCAGGTCTGAACCCCTTCCCCGCATGTGTCCAATACCCGCCTCCTCGCCCTGCCCTCCGAGTCACACCCTGACCCGGGGTCGCTCAGCTCTCCAGGTGCCAGCCACCAGACCCCCTTGGGAAACCCACCCCGCGCTGGATCATTCCTTCCGCCATCGCATCTCGGCAGGCACCGAGACCTGCTTTCCTGCCTCCTGTCCCCGCCGCCCCTGGGCCCCCCAGCTCGCCTTGCCCCGTCACCTCTAGGCCTGCATGTTCTGCTTCGCCCCAGAGCTAGAGCAACGTGCTCTGCCGCACCCGCGCGGGCCCTCCGCTGAGCATATCGTACAAAGGGACCCACCATGCCCTGCCATGCCCCCACTCAGGTTTATCTCCCGGGAGGGTAGTGCAGCTGCAATGTAGGGGCAGGCGCAATCCCCCCCCCCGGTGGTTAGGAGCCCCCCCGCTCTTCTCTTTTACGGGCGCTTGTCTCGTCATGGACTCCGTTCATTCTTTGCCCACTCCCAGGGGTCTGGGTTGCAGCTTCCTACCCTGCCTTCTCCTGCATGCTTCCATGGCCATGGAGATAAGGCACGCACCAGCCCTTCAGTTCGGAGCCAGCGTGTGTCGAACGGCATGTGCCAGGGAGCAAAAGGAAAATGGAGCCTGTGTCACAGCTGTGGCCCTCAGTGCCAAGGACATTTGGAACATCATCAAAGAAGATGAGATCTGCTGAGCCAGACGTGGGCACATGCAATCCGGTGTCTTGCCTCCAGCAGTGGGCAGAACCTGTCCCACTTAGAGTTAAGAGCACTTCTGTGAGCATTTAATAATAGGCTCATTATTTTTGTATTACGGTATGGCCCAGGGGCCTCAATGAGATCAGGGCCCCATTGTACAGACACAGTGACAGTCTCTGCCCTGAAGAGCTTACAACCTGAACAGCCAAGCCAAAGGACGTACCTTCCTTCACAGATGGGGAACTGAGGCACGAGGAGATTCAGTGACTCACTCTAGGCTACACAGTGAGTCTATAGCAAAGCCAGAAATTGAGCCCAGCTCTCTCAAGCCCCCAGTTGGGTCCTTTACCACAAAGCCACCTTCCCTCTGTGAAGCCAGATGCTTTTGGGGAAAGGGAATTGGCCCCCAATACTGCACCTGGAAAACTAGCCCAAGCTAGAGGGTACAATCAACTAAATGGGGGGGGGCAGGGGAGATGACAAGTGAGCAGCTAGCAGCTGCATCTCCCCCTTCCTCCATCCCTGTAAACACACTTCACTGCTCATAACTCCACCCACCCTCGCTCAGATCCCCTCCAAAATTTGCAAATTTCAATCCCAGACAAAAATCACTCAAGGACAGGCCCGCAGCCAACAGGAAGGCTAGAGGAAACTTCTCTGGACTGGAGCGTTTTCCTCCATCCCCGGTGTCTCCCCCACCCACCGCTAACCCCCTGAAGGGAAGTTTCCAGCTGGATTCTCCCCAGGAGTGGTTCTCCTGTGGTAACAAGACAGCTGAGAAGCATGTGACGTCAGGCAGGTGCCAGCTCTCCCACTGGAAAAGTAGCTGAAGTGCTGGCAAAGGGGATTCAGCGTGGGCCAGAGGGCTCTTTTCCTCCGGCCCCACGCTTTCGGTGGAGCAGCCTTGGCTGTACAGGGGCTCTCTGAGCGGCTAGCAAGCAGAGGTTCGGCCAGATGGCCAAAGAGGGCTGCCGCACTCACCACCCTGTCTTCCTCCTGGAGGGATGTCTAACCACATCACATGGATTGAAGCTTACTGACAGCTCGGGGGCCTCGTCATTTCATTGCCAGGCGGAGCGCCTGGTTAGTGATGGACACGCAGCCCCTAGCCACCAAGCTTCAGGCAAGAAAGTTTCTTGCTGGGCAGCAGACTGCCCGGGAGGAGGGGAAATCTCTCGATGCTCAGCTTGCACCCCCAGGGTTTCACGTACTAGGGGGAAGCTTAGACAGATTCACTCCCTTCTGCAGCCGTTCAGTTGTTCCACGCTGAAGCTTTTGGTACCATCTCCAAAACAGGCAGCCCCCCCACCCATTCAGAGCACTGCCAGCCCGTGGTGCCTTCTCGGGCAGCGGCAGCCACGTTTGAAGGCCCCAAGGAGGAAGAGAACCCAAAGCCATTTAAGAGCCAGCTGCTCAGAGCCCTTCTCCACATTGCAATTACAGTTCTATTAATACCCTGGGGATTTCGGGAGCGCACGTGCAATTCCAGGATCTGCAGAGGGAGGCGGCTTCATGTGGAAAAAAAAAACAGATATTCCCCAGCTCTACCTCCCCTCCCCAGGTGTGAGACAGGGAGACCGTCCCCCCCCCAACTCCCTTCTGCTCCCCTCTGCAGGGGCCCTCTAACATTCCCAGATAAGGAGCATCCCTCACACCCCAGGGCTGCTTATGGACTCATCCCGATACAGCCCCCACCAATCTCTGCTCAGTGTCTCGCTCACACTTCCAAGCTGTGGGTCTCAGCCAAGCTTCCGGCTGCCGTTTCCGGCCCCCGGGCCTCTCCTGAGCCCTACAGCCTCCAACACACGGCAGACACATGCCTGCCCCATTGCAAGGGGCTTCTCTCATCCCCACTTCCCTACTCGGAGATCCGGCGGCCAACCTGGGCTCCGAGAGAAGGTGACTGACCAGCCCGGGGAAGCAGAGACCTAGCAAGCCAGCAGGCCAGGAAGTGATTTATAAAACACTCTCACAGCAGCAGCAGCCACTTTGTCCACTCCCCTGCAATGGGAATAACTCAGCCGAGCAGGTGACATCAGCCCCGTCTGAGCGGCCAATACCATCAACGGGGACACGCAGGCAGCAAACGGCTCCACAAACCCGTCTCTGTTTCCAGACTTTAGGGCAAAATAAGCACTCCACGAACAGAGCTCCCTCCGCACCCACCAGGGCTGTGGTGACAGGAGACTCCTGCCCGCCGCCGGCCTCATCCACAAGCCTCACAACAGCCGAGGGAGAGGGCCGGAACACCGCCTCTGCACGGGGTTGGGCACAGCAGGAACAAGCCGCTCCCTGCTTTTTTATGCTATCCATCTGGCTCCATGCAGCTCCTGCGGGGCAGAGCCATGTCGGGAGACTCAGGCGTCTGCACCTGGGCCTCTGGGCTGCACACAATTCAGGGCCACTGAACAAGTTCCCCGTCCATCAAGTGACACGAGGTCAGGCAGACATTCTCCGGCTTTGCTCTGGCTCCCGGAGGTGGCAGCCATTTCTGGGCCGGGATACCTCCCGCGAGCTCCGTTTGCAGGTTAATCTTCTGGAAATGTGCGGGGGAGAGGGGCAGAAGTTGCTTATGGAAGATCCAGAGACGCTCACAGCCCACAGACAGAGCAGCTCGGAGAGGCAGCGCTCAGCTGCCAAGCTGTATCCCATCCAGTCAGCTCTGAAATGGAGCCTTGGCCAAGACTTCCCTCCCTGCTCCTGCCTGGGGCAGTTACCCGAATCTCTGCACTGCACTCTGCTCACTTCCTCCAACACGCGAGCACCAACCCATCTGGAACTGTTTAAACCCAAATATCCCCCCCCAACTCAGATTCTTCCGAAGTTAAACAAGCAGAGTCAGGAGGGGGGGTGCCAGGCCTGGCTGACTCTCTCCTCTTCATTTCAGTTTAATTTCTGGGGAACTAGAATAAATCTGTTCCTGGCAATCATTCAAGCTCTGCACATTTTTCTCATTAATAAAAAAGGCCTCGGACTGCGTGCCGTTTGTGCACATAGAATGGGCCCCCCTCCGCCCCAGTAATGCCTGAAGTGGGGTCTCATGTTGTGGCTCTTGCAGGGCAATTGGCTGATTTAGCCAAGTGACAAGCAGGGCTGGCTGGAGAAGCAGGCAAGCCCCCCACCACGCACACAGCGCACACACTCAGATGCATTTCAGCCACTCCGCAAAGGGTGCCCGGCCCCACCTCCCAGGGAAAACGGTCAGAGCAAATGCAACAGCAGCTGCCGCCAGCGGGAGGGAAGGAACCTCCTAACCAGGAGGCTGCGGGGGGAGACCCTAGCAGTTCGCTTTCTCCGACCATCCGCCCCCAGAGCTAATTGCCTCCCCAGCTCCACCAGGGGGCAGGAAGAGCCGGGCAGGAGGAGGCCTTTGGGTGAATCCAGCCTCAACTGCGACCTTCTCCAAAGCAGCTTTTCAGGGCTCAGCTGGGGCCCAGTGCCTGCAATCGGCATGGTTAGGAAGGTCCAGCGCTGGCTGGCATTCCAGGGGTGGGGGCTGGGAAACAGGTGTTTGTCAGCGGCTCCCAGCACAAGGGTGGGACGTGCCAGCCCGCGGCAGAGGGCTTAAAGTGACACACAACAAACCGCGAGGCCGGGAGCTTACGCCCGCCCAGCGAAATTCACGCGGAAGGTTTCTGCAGCTGCCCGAATTTTGCCAAGTCACACGACCCACGCCGAACGGTATGAGGGGGTAACTATCTGGGCTGCTGGATTCCTGCCTTCACCCTCGCAGGGTGCCTCTGCACGCTGGGGGAACCTGCACCCTGGATCTCTCTCCTTAGAAGGGCAGCTTCGGCACTCACACCGCGTGGCACTTGGCAGTGCTCTGTGTAAAAGCACCCCCTAATCTCACCGCTTCCCTTAGGAGGTGCCAATACCTCCCCATCACCCTCCCCCAGCAGAGCACCATCTCAGCACAGCACGCGACAGGCCGACACTTCAGCAACTGCATGTTAGGGTGCTTGACCTTGATGGGAATTGGAGACAGAAGAGTGATGAGCCTAACCGTAGGAGGAGGGACGGAGGAATTGTCGGAGGGCTGACTGGGCAATCACGCTTTGCCGAAGTCGTGCTTCCAAGAGGGACGCAAGGCTGTGGGGAGGCAGGGCGTCCCACTGGTGCCAGCTCACAGGAGCTGCAACTAGTGCAGCTGTGCACTGCGCTAGAGCCTGTTGCGGGACGTGGAGCCCCCTATGCGCCACGCATTTGAGATGTATGGCAGAGGCTCGGCGTTGTGGCCACCAAATCTGCACCCTTTCGAATGCCATCTCCCCAATTCCAGGCCTTAGCCAAGCCAGGGAACAGACCAGTGTGCAGAGTTCCAGCGCAGAACTTGCTAGGTACGTTTGTTTTTAAAAGGCGCCTTAATCAGAGAGGAGACTCACAAGGCAGCCGTGTGTAGGTGGCCTGTTTTGCTTATAAAATGGTTCCTAGTTTCCTTTGTGGCTAAGCAGCCGCCCTTCCCTGCCTGTCAGTAACACGCCGGGTCTGCAGGCTTAAGATCCCCTATGCGAGTTATCCCAGCGCCAGGCAGGGCTGGAAATCACTCCGGAGAGCGTTCCGATTTTTGAGGAAGTTCCTTTTGGGCCTCGTTTTGTGCGATCTTCTTAGCGAGCCATGAAGGGTTCAGAGCGATTCTTCCTACCACCCAGCTGCAGTGACCCGGCTGGGAGGGAAGCAGAGACTGGGGCGCGGGACCCCAATAATGTTTTTGGCCATCAAAATTCCTGACTTTTTACCAGCGAGCCAAACAAGGCCCATCTTCCAAAACACGACAGCTCTGTGACCCGCCTCAGCCCAGAAGTGAACATCAGACCGAGGACGGGAGGACGACCGGGGTGAAAGATTCTTCCCTCCCTCCAAGATGGCGGCTTCTGCTCAGAAATCCGGCTAGGAAACCAGGCAGCCTCCCTGCTCCAGCGCCCCCGTGGCTGGACGCAGAGGGGACGAGGAGATGACAAATGCAAGGCTGAGAACGGGTTTTCCGTCTGCTCCTGTTTATTTTCTACTAAGATGCAGAGTGCAATATCCAGGCAGTTCTCGCAGACATCACTGAGCTGCGGGCAGGAGCACGCACGTCCAGCCCTCCGTCCCTCAGCCACCAACTCTCCCTCCCAGATGCACGGCCAGCCTCAGAGGGGAGCAGGAGGTCCGGGACTTACAAGCCTGTAAGAATAGAGCTTCCACCACCTCCCAAGGTGGATGTCAACAGCCCCATGTCTCCCTGTGAACTCCGGGCTCTGCCTGACTCTCCTGGAGAGCGACCCACTTTTGGGGAAAAGCTCAGCGACTGATTTCAGTTGCTACCTTGGCCGTTAGGGCAGAGCCAGGCTGAGGGTCCCCCTTACCACCTCCCGAGAAACTGGGTGTTCATCCCACCGGCTTGTCCCAAACTAACGAGAGAAGCCGGACACCCAAATCAGACCTGAGCTGGGCCTAGAACGTTGGGTCCCGTGCATTGGAGGGCATTCGGCTGTGTGCACGCACACCCGCCCGCCTGCCACCCCTCCCCCTCCATGCTCGGCACCAAGGAGGAGACGCTTAATCCCGACAAACCAGTTTGACTCAGCACAAACAACAGGCACAACTACAATTTTAAAAACATGCAAGTCTGTGATTCAGAGTCTTCTGGCCATTTAATTAAACGCCAAGCTCCGGTTATCCAGTATCAGGCGCTGCAACTTATCATGGAAAGAAAATGCAGCAAACTGGTTTCCCCAAATATTTGTTGCAATAAGTCATAACAACAGTGGGGAGTCTGGGTATGTTTCGTAAAAACAGAGGCCAATATTCCTGTCACAAGACACCCCCCTCGAGTTTCTGCCCCTCAGGCAGCTGGACATTTTATGCCTTTAACTAGGAGAAAAGCGTTATTATGCAAAAAAGTGAACAATGGACGTGCAAAGCCACAAACATACACCCCGCCACCGAAATCTCACCACATGCAACACGGCTGCAAGTTCTTTCCTCTCACTAACTAGCTGTGTGCTCCACTTGACACAAAGGAAAGCCCCTCCGCTCCCAGTCTCAGGAAACACAGACGAAGCAGCTTTCAGGCAGCAGGGCATTTTGCAAGGAACAAGAGATTTAACAACGCTACAAAAGCCCCACGACCCGCATTTTCTCCCCACCTACCTGAGAATCAATAAAGCAGCTGGGATAATACCCATTAGTCACCCCGCTGAGAAATGAGGCATTTCAATGTAATGTAATTAAACAAAAAAATTTCTCTGCCAAAAAAATATCTGACGGTCCCAGAACTTGGGGAGGGGGGGTGGTGTTTTTGGTACAGGAATGAACTTGGCGCAGTATTTGGGGTCAGCCGTCATAAAGCTAAGCTCTGGGTCTAGACCAGCGGTTGGGGAAAACCAAGACAAGGGCCCGGTCTTCTGTGTGACGGCCATTTGTGCGAGCAAAGGCCTGGGAGCGAAGGAGGCCGCAGCTTCCCTCTGCAACTTCATCCCAAACATCTCGGGGAAAGCTCATCAGTTCAGTTATTTATATGACGAGAGCCCATAAACCATGCTCCGTTCTCCCCACGGGAAGGCACAATGCCTGCTTTGGGATTGCTTCAGGAATGGCGTTCGATGCTGGAAGTTGCCTCCCTCTCCCAGCCATAGATGAGTTCCCGGCGCTCCCCAACATGCGGCTTATCGGGAGCAGTGCCGATGCCTCCAGGAAATGTGCATGAAAACAAACATCAGCGAGGCAGAGCTGCTCTCCTTAGCGAAATGCTAGCGCGCACAGTCGTCCTGTCTGCCCACCCAGCCCACATTCGTAAGGGGGACTGGCAGAGGCTTGTTAGCAGCCATCCATTATCCTTTCTTCCACAACCATTCTACCCCCCCAGCCACGGAGCCAGGGATCTCACTTGGACAGCCGGCAATCACATCAGACATGCTGAGGCATTAAACATGGTTAAGAGAAAATGTGATTTATGTGCAATAAATTAATCCCATACTGTTTTGCTGGGTCCCACATTTGGGCCTTGGCAGGCAGGGACTCAGGCTCGGACACAATGGATGTTCTTGGTGCTCCGAGCTGTTCCATCGCCCAGATTCTAAGTGCCAACAGCTGGGAAGAGAGCTGGCTACGGAGGCCATAAGGAGGCCTCCTCCTGCTACACTCATGTCAGCCTGCGCGGAGGGTTCAGTCCCCATACCCGGTTCCCGACCACAGGCGCCTCAGCTCCGAACCAAACCAGGGCAAACCCGTCTCCTCCTTGTATTCAAACACTTTGCCAGAGAAAGCCACTGCTGTTGCTTCTGGACAGAGCATTCCTTCTCCAGCAGGCCGAGGCACTGCTGAACTGGAGAAGAAAAACACATTGTGACTTCAAACAAACGCAGCGCACTTACAGAATCTGGAGAGAAACCATTTTCTTCTCAGCAGCACAAAGCCCTCACTGAGCTGCTGCAGAGAACAGCTTCCCCCACCCTCACGGTGCCTTGCTAAGAAACCCAACTCCAAGAGATTCCGCCATAGGACAGGGCAAGAGGGAACACAATGCTGCAGAGTCTCCCTACGGGAACACCAGACCAGAGGGGCACCGCCCCCCGCCCCCAGTCCAACTGACCACCAACTACAACAGTTACTGTGGGCTACAGCAAGCCAGTTGGTAGTCACACACCCCCAGCACAGAACCTGACAAGCGAAGTGGCAGGGTCCTGGCCCACTAGCAGCAGCCGTTATGAGTATGTGTGTACAGATTTATTACCACGGTGGATTTACGATTAGCACTAAAATATCTGAAAAGCCATACACACGCTAGATTTACAGTAACGGCTCGAATGCTCCAGTCCGTGTCAGGAAACAGCTTGGCGAGCGGCTAAAAAAGCCAAACGCAGCAAAAGTGCGGGAGCACCATCCCCTGCCACAGGGTCAATGGTCCCTGCTCCCAGAGACGGGAAAGACCGGAGTCACCAAAACCCAGCCAGCTTTGCAGCCTTTCTGGCAGTCTATACGAAGTCCAGCTAGAACAAAAGCTGAAACAGTGGCTGGCATCACCCAGGCTTGTTCCACACACAGGCAGCCTCTCAAGCCAGCCCCGAAGCGGGACTTTTCACGGGGGCCTGGTAAACAGCTGGACTGTGACCTCCTTAGGAGCAGCATTCGGCCCTCTGACCCCTTCACACACGCAGGAAGCTGAGAAAAACCTAAAATGCCTAAGTGAAAGCTGTTTATTTTCCCTGTCCTACTCTTCGCCCCAGTTCATGTGGGTTAAACAGCCGAGCCACCAGACTCCTCGTGGGAGAGGCAGCCTAACTTCTCCCAAGCCGCTGCATCTCCAGGAGCTGTGTGGATTCGGGCTGTGGCATGCCCAACCCATCGAACTGCTGCAAGACCAGATTGTCACAACACTAGGGCCGGATATGCAGGAGCACAGGACGGGCTGCCCAGAAGCACTGCAGAGGGACAATGGAACAGCACAGGAGCAGATAACTGAACAAGGAGTAGGCAAGGAGACGAGGAACACCAGCAACTCCAAGCGGGTAACACAATCGGTCCCCTGTCACACGCACACAGTCATAACCCTCTGCAATTGTGCTGGGTCCCAAAATTGGCTGAGTCCTCAATTCCCAAGCGACTTATATGAACCTAATTGTTATTAGAAGTAGTATAATGGCAGCACCCAGGGGCCCCTATCAACATCGGAGCTCTGTTGTGCTGGGTGCTGCGCAGACGCATAAGAAAGCGGCCCCAGCCCTGCAGAACTTAATTCTGCAGTATCTATTTAATACACAAGACTTACAGCTCTCTCACGTTAGGCAATTTCCAGGCTGATATTTAGGAGTCCATTTAGGTCATATTTAGGTCAATGTTCACCCCAAAAGAGCAGTGTTCCCTATCACCGCTTCCCCAATTGCTACAGCACGCAGAAAGGGTCACCTTCCGTAGAAACTCAAAGACCGAGCAGGCCCAAAGATCCCAGTTTGGCTCTCATCGGGAGTGACTCAAGGTGATTTTTGCCCAAACTTTGAAGTTTTCTTGAGGGGAAGGGAAAAAAAATAAATCACATTATTTGTAACGAAAAACCAACCTTTCACAGAGCCTAAAGGCCAAGAGAAACTCTCTTTTTCTCAACTCCAGTGAAGGAAATCCCCAACCCTATCCACCTCCAAAAGCAAACACTCCCCTGGAGGTGCAACCCAAACTTTGCAGCATGGGGGCTGCCCAGGGGAACCAGAAAGCAAAACGACTGCAAACAAGTACCAAGGCTCTCTTTTCTATTTTTGTTTTCCAGCACAGCCCTGCAAAATAAAATAAAACCATTCTCACTGACCAGCTGATGAGTTCAACAACAAGCCAGGAAATTCCCTTAATCTGTTTTTTGTTTGTTGTTTTTGAAGTGGTCAGCAATCTCCAAACCCCCTCCGCCCCCCAAATACACACACCTTTTTATCCTTTGGCAAGCCACAGCCTGACTGTGTTTCGTTTCAGAAGCCAAGAGGAGAATGAGCAATTTACAGTGACCCCAGCAGAGGCCAGAGACTTTTATCACTAGACAAAAATTAGTTTTCGCAAGAGTGCAAGCGGAGTTAAAAAGGAAACTTCTATCATCTGCAACCCGCCTCCATTCCAAACTGCCTGGCCACAAAGCGCACAAATCCTAGCCTCTCCCCCTGTGATCTTTAGCCAGTTGGGCTATAAAGCTCCTTTCCTCTCACAAATAGGAAGGATCCCCCAGCTGCCCAAGAGATTGGGATTTCACCCTGTTAGTGGAAGAAAATTAATTGCCTTTTTATCTTCCACTGAACTAGAAGAGAGGTTTTTTCCCAGATTAAGAGGGGGAGGAAGAAATCTGTCCACAGCAAACCTACTCAGGGAATGATACACACTAATACAATCACCAGCTACTTCCCTTCGGGGGAAGCAGGGTTAGGGAAAGGCTCCATCTGTAGGGCTTCCCTTCACCTTTGGGGTTAAACTGGTCAGTGCTTTACGACCCCCACCCAGTCTCAACAGGGCAGCCTGGATGCAGGATTACAAGCCCCAGTCCCTTCTCCGGTGGCCCCACCATCTTCCGCAACACTTCATCTCTCTCTTCAAACCCTGCGTGTCCAGCTCTTCGGGGGGGAGGAAAACCTCTGCCCGCGAACGGAGGAACCCCTGAAACACCTTTCCCCGCGTTCGCAGCCCGCCAGCCCGAGCCAGCGCCCAGAGCGG